>JALIGW010000058.1:1534143-1829143 GCA_023053685.1 Diadophis punctatus similis | reverse complement strand
AGGATTTATACTCCTTGCAGACAGCTGGTCATTTGCATCTTTTTATAAAGCCGTTGAGGCCACCTGGAAATTTCTCTGTGTTCTCTGTGTCCTCAGGATCGCCTGAGTGTGCAAATGGGTGTGGAGCCTTCTTAGAACTGTTAAAAAGACAGTTTTTATTCCATATTTCCATACGAAATATGGAATAAGTTATACAATTGGATTAAACAAAACCCAAAATAAAAAATTTGGCTATAAGGATGGAGATGAATTGAGATATACCCATAAATGCTCATAACCTTTCTTTATAAGCTGTAAATAAATTACGGATGATATTCCATGTCACAATTATGACATGGAATGTACTTAAAATGTATATATAGATACGAAACAAACACTTTGACAACGCTGTTAAAGTATTGGATTATTTCTTCTTATTGTTTGTAAATATTTGTACTTGTTTGTGTTTGTTGTTTGTGTTTTTTCTTATTGTAAAAATTTAATAAAGACTATTTTAAAAAAAGACTGTGTTGTACACAAGAGGTGTGTTGTGCTGTATCCCTCCCTCTCTATTGAGGGAGGGGTGTCACACGATCCCCTTTTGCGACCTGATTCACTTAACAACCATTGTCACTCACTTAACAACCGCAGGGATTCACTTAACAACTGTGGTGAGAAATGTTGAAAAATGGGGCAAAACTCACTTCACAAACGCCTCGCTTAGCAACGGAAATTTTGGGCTCAACTGTGGTCGTACGTCGAAAATTACCTGTACATAAATTATTAATTCAATGAAATGCAGTTCAATCCCTCCTCTCTCCACCAAGTGGCGCCAGACACCGCTGCAGCAGGGCAGACCGAGAGAGGGAGGGGAACTGGCATTGCCATGCCTACATTGTGCCTGCAGCCTGGCAGATGCTCCTGTTGCAATCATGGTTAACAGCTAGTCTGTGCATCTTGGCAAGGGCTGCTTGGGTTTCGGTGGCAAGCCGAAATGCCCACTCTTTGCAAGGAAACCGGCTCAGGAGATCCAAGGCTCTCAACTTCTGTCCCCGAGGGGGAAAATAGCTCTCAAAATCTTTCCAGCATTGCCCTCTCAGAACAGAACAGCATAACAGAGTTGGAAGGGACCATGTAGGTCATCTAGTCCAACCCCCTGCCCAAGCAGGAGACCCTCCACCATTTCTGACAGATGGCAGTCAAGTCTCTTCTTGAAAGTTTCCAGTTATTAAGCTCCCACAACTTCTGAAGGCAACTTCTGTTCCATCGGTTGATCGTTCTCACTGTCAGAAAAATTTTCCTTATTCCCAGGTTGAATCTCTCCTTGCTCAGTTTCCATCCATTATTCCTTGTCTGGCCTTCAGTAAAATAGCTTGACCCCCTCCTCTCTGGGGCAGCCCCTCAAATATTGGAAGACTGCTATCCTGTCTCCCCTGGTCCTTCTCTTCACTAGACTAGCCAAGCTCAGTTCCTGCAACCGTTCATTGTATGTTTTAGCCTCCAGTCCCCTAATCATCTTGGTTGCTCTTCTCTGCTCTCTTTCTAGAGTCTCAACATCTTTTTTATAGCGTGGTGACCAAAACTGGATGCAGGATTCTAGGTGTGGCCTTACTAAGGCTTTATAGAGTGGTAGTAGTACCTCCCTTGATCTTGATTGTATCCCTCTGTTAATCTTGCAAACAGAAAAATGTTTTTTGGGGTGGGGGGGGTGGGGGGGTTGACTTCTTTAAGAGTCTGCCAGCCTGTACTCAATGCAGAGTGGAGAATTTAATTGGCAGGAGCCACGAACGCAGAGACTGGGGCATTGGGATCTCAAGCCTGCCAACAAAGACAATGTCCTGGGACTGGAGGGGAGAGGTCCAAGGGGCTTCCCAGCATCCACCTGTGGGGGATCATCTCTGGTTCTTCAGCATGAACTCAAGTGTTGATCTTTGGGGTCATTCCTCAACGGGTGTCAGGGTTCCAAATAATAGATCCATTGCAAGCACTTTTTCCATAGTGTCAACATCTATTGTTGTTGTTGTTGTTGTTGTTGTTGTTATTATTATCATCATCATCATCATCATCATCATCATCATCATCATCATCATCATCATCATTATTATTCACAAAAAACAGTAATACACCGCAAACGAGATTTATATGCTGGATTTCATATCACTATATCACAAGTCCAACACTTCCCAAGCGTCTAGGACTGTGTGATGTATTTTCGTATGATGCGTGCAGATCCAAGTGGCCTTTTGCAACTGACAGATCGTGATTTTGTCAATGTTTATTGTTTTCAAATGCCGGTTAAGGTCTTTTGGCACAGCACCCAGTGTGCCAATCACCACTGGGACCACCTGTACTGGTTTATGCCAGAGTCGTTGTAATTCGATTTTAAGGTCCTGATATCGGTTAAGTTTTTCTTGTTGTTTTTCATCAATTCGGCTGTCACCTGGTATGGCGACATCAATGATCCACACTGGTGTATTATGTTCCAAAACCTTGTCAGTCTGAATTCGAAAGTCCCAAAGTATTTTGGCATGTTTGTTTTCAACTACTTTCTCAGGTTTATGATCCCACCAGTTCTTTACCACTGGTAGGTGGTAGTTGTGGCACAGGTTCCAATGAAGCATCTGGGCCACGTAGTTGTGCCTCTGTTTGTAGTCCGTCTGTGCGATTTTCTTGCAGCCGCTGAGGATGTGATCAACTGTTTCATCAGCTTCCTTGCAAAGTCTGCATTTTGGGTCATCAGCTGATTTTTCGATCTTGGCCTTGATTGCATTTGTTCTGATTGCTTGCTCCTGGGCTGCAAGAATCAAGCCTTCTGTCTCCTTCTTCAGTGTTCCATTAGTGAGCCATAACTACTACTACTACTACTACTACTACTACTACTACTACTACTACTACTACTACTATTATTATTATTATTATTATTATTATTATTATTATTATTATTATTATTATTATTATTATTATTATTATTATTCCAAAATTGGATGCAGCATTCCAGATGTGGCCTTACTCAGGTTTTATAAAGCGGTACTTTTGTTACTGTTTTACCAACATGGTGCCTTTCAGGAGTCCTGGCCCATTGTCAAAGATATTCAGGGAGGGGGGGGAACAGAGTCCTGGCCTAGCAGGGCAGGGAGCAGGGGGGGCACCAGGATGGGAACCCTGGTTTAATTGATGGGATAAGACTAGCAATTCATTTAATTGCTCTCCTGCCATGCCTGTTAAAATAGCCAAAAGGCGCTAAAAGTAATAATTCCTCCAAGCCATAATTAAAGGCATCTCCAACTGAACTAACCATCATGTAGCATGGATGAACAAGGGGGAGAAGAGATAATTGTAGAAGCCAGAGACGAAGTGGCAGGGAAAGGCAAAATGTGCAATTAGCTCAGGACTCAGAGCTCCAGCTGAGGTGCGTATCTGCTCACAACACACTCCAGGTGACTCACTTCCAGGTAAGGGCCTGTCTGTGATCGCATGATGAATGCGGAAAACAAACACAAGCACTTTTTAAGAGCCAGGTAAATTAATACCTGCAGGGCGGCAGGAAGTCTTCCGCGGTGGAAACACCTGGAGAAGTTTGTCCCAGATAGAAAGGTAAGAGCATTAAGGTTTGGTTAGGACCAAGTCTGGGGGTGTCTGCAGGGTGTGGTCAAAAAAGTCAAAATAAGGCTAGCAGAGGGCATCAGGACAGCCTTGAACACACACACACACACACACACACACTGTGAGAGGGATCTTGGAGTCTTAGTGGGAAACCAGCTAAACAGGAGCCAGCTGTGTGCAACGGCAGCCAAAAAAGCCAACGCAATCCTAACAGAGGGATAGAATCAAGATCAAGGGAGGTACTAATACCACTCTATAAAGCCTTAGTAAGACCATATTTAGAGTACTGCATCCACTTTTGGCACCACACTATAAAAAAGATGTTGAGACTCTGGAAAGAGTGCAGAGAAGAGCAACCAAGATGATTAGGGGACTGGAGGCTAAAACATACAAAGAACGGTTGCAGGAACCGGGCATGGCTTATCTAGTGAAGAAAAGGACCAGGGGAGACATGAGAGCATCTTCCAATATTTGAGGGGCTGCCACAGAGAGGAGGGGGTCAAGCTATTTTCTGAAGCAACCGAAGGCCAGACAAGGAATAATGGATGAAAACTGATGAAGTAGAGATTCTCTTAGAAATAAGGAGAAATTTTCTGACAGAGCAATCAACCATTGGACAGAAGTTGTCTTCAGAAATTGTGGGAGCTTCATCCCTGGAAGCTTTCAAGAAGAGACTGGACTGCAATCTGTCAGAAATGGTGTAGGGTCTCCTGCTTGGGCAGGGGGTTGGACTAGATGACGTCCAAGGTCCCTCCCATCTCTGTTAATCTAATGTAATGTCCTTAATCTGGTGTTAGAAATACGAATGAAGCAATGAAGGCAATCTGGTACCAAAAGTTTATCACCGTATTTGCAAATACAGGAGCACACAAGGTGGACCCAGATCAAAGCATGCAACAGGTTTTTATACCGTTTTACCTGACACTCAACACTGTCCTGTTTCCCCATTGCCTTGGTAATACCAAGATCACAACCTATCCGAAGCGCCTATCTATGAACAATATTCCCCAAAAACTCCCTTCCAACACGACAGGGTGTGATTGTGCATCCCTGCATTAACCCTAACTTTCCCTTGCTCTTCTGCATAAATTACCTGTATTTTGAAATGGCTCAGTTCAGATATTGCTCAGAAAACAGCACCACCTCCTTTCTAGACTTTTCTGAACCACATTGTTAACTATAATAGCAATAGCACTTAGACTTATATACCGCTTCATAGTGCTTTACAGCCCTCTCTAAGCGGTTTACAGAGTTCAGCATATTGCCCCCAACAATCTGGGTCCTCATTTTACCCACCTCGGAAGGATGGAAGGCTGAGTCAACCTTGAGCCGGTGAGATTTGAACAGCTGAACTGCTGAACTAGCAGTAAGAACAATGCTGTTTTAACTATTTTTTTCCAAAAAGTTCCTTAGATTTCTAGTTACTTATTTTCTTTATTTATTATGCAAAAGTTATAATGAAACATTATTTTAAAAGCAATACTTCATATTCCACAATGGCAAGAGTTGTACAGGTACCGTTGTGGCCTGTCGGCCGCTGGTCCCTCCAACAGCCGAATCAGAGGAGGAGGAGGAGGCGTGGGTCTGGATCAGCGTCAAGGCAACCTGAGAGCTCCGAGGGGGAAGGGGGAATGGAGCTGTCAGAGAGAGAGAGAGAGAGAGCCTGGGCCATCCGTCAGCCCTCAGATGGAGAGTCAACAGCCCCCAGGTCTGGAGGTGGCTGATGAGGATGAGGAGGAACAGCTGGGTCCAGTGCCTGACGTGCAAATGCGCAGAAGGCAGAGGAGAGGAGAGCAGTGGAAATCTATGGGCCGGTCCTTGGGACGGAAGAGCCAGCTCTGCTAACAAAGCCCCCACCCTAGCTCTGGGGATAAAAGATGGGGCAGAGATGAATAGATGTGGCAGACAACTATTCATCTCCCTGCCGTACAGACTTGTTAGCCTGCGGTGTGAGAGAAACTTTTGCTGGGCTGCCGGCACTCCTAATAAAGGAATCATTGCTTCAACTACAGAAGGTTTGTCGTGTTTGGGGAGCTGGTATTTATTAAAAAAAAACCCAAACAGGTCCTCAGAAAGCACCGCCATTGCAGAGGTCCAGATTCTGAGTTCAGCACGGCACGAGTCACTGGGTAACGGAGTCCAACAAGCACACACAAAGTCCAGGAAAGCAGTCCATGAGCTGAACAGGCCAGGATCCACAGCACAAGGACACAAGGCAGGGAACTGGGAAGGTTGCCCCAGCAATGCTCAAGTTACTTGGGGCGGGATTGAGTAGGCGACGCGGGTGCAGCCCTTCATGAGGCGAGGTTGCCTCCTTACGAGTAGCCTAGCTGACCTGCAGTTGTACCTGCCTCCTTTTTGCCTTGGAAAGAAAGGGATGAGGAGGAGGAGATGGAGTAGAAGGAAGGAAGGAAGGAAACAGAGAGAAAGATATTGAGAAGGAAGGAAGGAAGGAAGGAAGGAAGGAAGGAAGGAAGGAAGGAAGGAAGGAAGGAAGGAAGGAAGGAAGGAAGAATGGAAAGAAGAAAGAGAGAGAGAGAAAGAAAGAAAAGAGAGAGAGAGAAAGAGAAAGAAAGAGAAAGAGAAAGAGAAAAAGAGAGGAAGAGATGGAGAAGGAAGGAAGGAAATAAATAAATAAATAAATAAAGAAAGAAAGAAAGAAAGAAAGAAAGAAAGAAAGAAAGAAAGAAAGAAAGAAAGAAAGAAAGAAAGAAAGAAAGAGGAGGGGGAGGGGAGGAAAAGACCATCTAAACATACTTTGTGTATGGGTGGGCCTGTATTTTCCTAAAATTTAAGATTACCAGAAGGGCCAAAGTTTTAAAAAACTGAGACCCAAAACATACCATATGCTAAAGAAAACAGAAATTACTCAAAAGCAAAGGAAAAAAACCCACTTTGAAAGTATACACAGAATAAATGTGTAATTGGACAGACAGATGCAACACTTCAAACCTCTGTCTTTAGGATTTCTCTCCAGCAAGGCTTCTGGGAGGATTTTCTTGGTGGATGAAACCAAAAAAGAGAAGCTGACTTTAATTAAAACACTACCCCCCTCTGATGGGAATGGAATGGAATGGAATGGAATGGAATGGAATGGAATGGCATAGAATAGAATAGAATAGAATAGAATAGAATAGAATAGAATAGAATAGAATAGAATAGAATAGAATAGAATAGAATAGAATAGAATAGAATAGAATAGAATAACAGAGTTGGAAGGGACCTTGGAGGTCTTCTAGTCCAACCCCCTGCTTAGGCAGGAAACCCTTCACTACCTCACTACTTGGCAGCTGCTGCAGACGGCTGGCTCATATCTAAGTGATTGTCCACTAGGATTCTTTTGTTAATTCTTCATCCCGGTTAAAATCCCCACATTTTAAATGCTGCTGTCCCTGAGAAAAATGCCGCAGCCGTATCTCCAAAGGGTTGCTGACTCGGTCTGGCAGTGAGCAACAACAGTTAGATTCATATTCTTTTGCCGCCCCGTTTTATTATGCTTTCAGAAAATGTACAATAAAACGATTATCAGGAACTGTGTTGGGACTTTTGGCCAAAAGCTTCTGGCTCAACGGTGCTGAAAGGAATAAAATCTGTTTGCCAACCATTGTTTTTTTCTTTCCTCTCCATAAATTTTCCTTCTTCTGTTCTAAACCGATCTGTTCTTGCAGGCTGGCTGGGCCTCGGCTGCAGGATGTCTGCAGAGGACGGCCCAAAAACCCGGTCAGCGGCGCTGAATTCTGTTGGGACCAGAGGCTGCAAGCACCATCACTTGGATACCAATGGATTACCAAGCATGCAGAAAGCCCGGAATTGCATTTATTTATCTTGATGCTTATTTACCGATTCACTTAGTGAATATGATGGACTCTGAAAAGGAGGAGGAGGAAAAGGAAGAGGAGGGGGAGGAGGAGGGAGGAAGAGAAGGAGGGAGAGGAGGAAGAAGAGGAGGGGGAGGAAGAGGAGGAAGAAGAGGAGGGAGAGGAGGAAGAAGAGGGGGGAGGAAGAGAAGGAAGAGGGGGAGGAGGAAGAGAAGGAAGAGGAGGAGAAGGAGGAGGGGAGGAGGAGGAGAAAAGAGGAAGAGGCAGGAAGGGTAGGGGTAGGAAGAGCAGCAGGGAGAAGGAGAAGGGGGAGAAGGGAGGAAGAAGAGGAGGGGAGGAGAAGCAGGAGGGGGGACGAGGACTGTGGGGTTCTTCATGCTCTCTGAGCTTGGGATTTGTCTTGCAGACGTTTCATAACCCAACTAGGTAACATCATCAATGCTGGGAGGGGGGTTGTGTAAAGGAGGAGGGGGAGGGGGAAGGGGAAGGAGGACTGTGGGGTCCTTGTTGCTCTCTGAACTTGTAGATGTTTCACGATCCAACTAGGTAACATCATCAGTGCTAGAAGGGAGGTCGGTCGGCTGTTTATATACATGGCTCGCCCTGCCAGTGTTGGTGGGAGTGTTCTTACTGGTTCCTTGAATAGGCTGTTATTTACTGTTTGTTTGTCTGAGTTCCTTGAGTGGGGTATTGTTTACTTCCTGACTGTTGGCCTATTGTTAAACTTGGTATTAATCTCTGCTTCTCTGTTTATTGACTGCTGGAGAGGAGGTTGTTCTGGTCTTTTAGCTTTTTGAATGGCATGTAGTTGTGGTTTATCTCTACGTGCCTGTCGATGGCTGAGGTAGTCGTGCCTCTAACTCAGAGCCTGTCCTGAGATCTGGGGTGGGTTGACAGTTCCCATTTCAGATGAAGATCCCAGTTTAGGTCCTGTGTGATCCTTTGCCCCCCACCCCCACCCCCACCGGATCTATAACACTCCTGCTCAGGGTTCCCTGGCAGGATTTGGTCAGGTTGCTACAAGAAGTTCCCAGTTGCCTTTCAGTAAAAGGGAAGGTTTTCCCTTCCCCTTGAAGCAGAAATATAAGGTACAGGACCCCCAATACACACTCCCCATCTCCTTTGGCTGCCCAGATGAGAGGAGAGAAGGGTCTTTCTCTCACATAACCTCCTTCTCTCCCCCCCCCCCCAAATACCCTTTCCAACCAGCCACCCCCAATGTGGCTTTTCTGCTTTCTGGGAAGTGACAGAGCCTCCATTGAAAGGAGCTTCTCAAGTCCAGAAGTCACCAAGCCCATTTCTCTCTGTGGCGCAGAGCCGAGGTGGCGCAGTGGTTAAATGCAGCACCGCAGGCTGCTAGTTCAGCAGTTCAGCAGTTCAAATCTCACCAGCTCAAGGTTGACTCAGCCTTCCATCCTTCCGAGGTCGGTAAAATGAGGACCCAGATTGTTGGGGGCAAGAGGCTGAATTCTGTAAACCGCTTAGAGAGGGCTGTAAAAGCACTGGGAAGTGGTATATAAGTCTAAGTGCTATTGCTATTCTCTCCCTCCTTCCTTCCTTCCCTCCCTCCCTCCCTCCTCTCTTTCTCTCTCCCCCGCCCCCCCTCTCTCACTCAGTCTCTCTCCTCTTTTCTTTTTCTTTCTTTCTTTCTTTCTTTCTTTTTCTTTCTTTCTTTCTTTCTTTCTTTCTTTCTCTTTCTCTCTCTCTCTTCCCCTCTTTCATTCTCTTTCTTTCTCTCTCCCTCTTTCTCTCCTCTTTCTGTTTCTTTCACTCTGTCTCTCTTTCTCTGTCTCTGGCTGTCTGTCTCTCTCTTTCTGTTTCGCCCTTCTCGTTCTCTCTCTCTCTTTCTCCCAGTTTCTCTCTCTCTCTCTCTCTCCCTCTCTCTCTCCCTCTCTTTCTCTCTCTCTTCCCCTCTTTCTTTCTCTCTCTCTTCCTCTTTCTCTCTGACTCTGTCTGTCTGTCTGTCTCTCTCTCTCTCTTCAAGGTCATCCTGGCCCAGCCTTCTGGTCTCCATTGTGTCTTCAGCTGTCTCTCTGGACATCAGGTCACCAGGCAAAAATGCTGGAAAGCAGAGGGGAGGGGAGGGGAGGGGAGGGGCGGGAGAGAAGAACCGGAGGGCAGAAGAAGAACAGAGAGCTTTTTATGGGTGGGACGTGTCATACCCAAATAGCAGGCTCTGAATATCCCTTTCATGGGGAAAGAAGCTGAAAATTCAAGAGGGCGGGGGGAGGGCTGGGGAGCTTCTGCGTGTCTCAGGAGGACCACAGAAGAACATTTGAGGAGAGCCATCCGGTAGCAACCAGCCTCAACTTAGAGCTGTACCCAGTGAAGGCATCTGCCAGTTCTTCACCATAAGAACTTTACCTGGTCCTTCTTTCTTCTGCCGGCCCAACCTGGGTGAAGGTCTCTATGCAGATTCTCCATCATCCAGGTCACGGTTGTCCCAAAGGGGCTTTTTCAAAAGGCAACTGGACTTTCTTGGGTTTTCCTTGAAGACATTTCGCTTCTCATCCAAGGAGCTTCTTCGGTTTTGCCTGGACCGGTGGAGGATGGAAGGATCTATATAATCTTTGCAGTCATCTGGTCATCAGCTCTCTCTCTGAGAGTCTCTGAGGCCCCTTGTGGGCTTATCCCTAACCCTCAGGGTCACCTGAATCAGAGTGCAAATGGGTGTGCAGCCTGGAAGAACTAACTATTCACCACACTACAAAAAAGATGTTGAGACTTTGGAAGAAGTGCAAAGAAGAGCAACTCAGACGATTAAAGGCCTGGAGACAAAAACATATGAAGAACGGCTGCATGGCCAGTCTAGAGAAAAGAAGGACCAGGGGAGACATGATAGCAGTCTTCCAATATCTCAGGGGCTGCCATAGAGAAGAGGATCAACTTATTCTCCAATAGAGGGTCAACTTATTCTCCAAAGCACCTGAAGGCAGGACAAGAAACAATGGTTGGAAACTAACCAAGGAGAGAAGCAACCTGGAACTAAAGAGAAACTTCCTAACAGTGAGGACAATCAACCAGTGGAACAGCTTGCCACCGGAAGTTGTGGGCGCTCCATCACTGGAGGTTTTTAAGAAGAGACTGGAACAGCCACTGGTCTGAAGTGGTATAGGGTCTTCCTGCTTGAGCAGGGGGCTGGACTAGAAGACCTCCAAGGTCCCTTCCAGCTCCATTCTGATTCTGATCCAAAGCTTGAATTGCTTGAAGCGATTTCTTCATTGCCCAATTATCAATTAAAATAAAAAGGGAGAAATAGTTTTCAACCAGCTAACGAGAAGGCACGCTATTACCCAATAACTTTTGCCTGCACCCCTAAATCTGATGGGATGGCTACATTCTGGGCCACATCTATCCTCCACCAGATGTGCACAGAAAGACCCTCCCAGTGGCCTCTCCAGCCACAAAGTGGCCTGATTCTCCCCATTTCTGGAAGAAAGAGAGTGGGGTAGACCTATAGGTATCTGGGGTCAGCCTGGTCACCACCATACCAAAAAAAAAAAGGATGTTGAGACCCCGGAAAGAGTGCATAGAAGAGCAACAAAGATGATTAGGGGACTGGAGACTAAAACATAGGAAGAACGGTTGCAGGAACTGAGTATGTCTAGTTTAATGAAAAGAAGGACTAGGGGAGACATGATAGCAATCTTCCAATATTTGAGAGGCTGCCACAAAGAAGAAGGGGTTAATGCGTTTTCCAAAGCACCTGAAGGCAGGACAAGAAGCAACAGATGGAAACTCATCAAGGAGAGAAGCAACCTAGAATTAAGGAGAAATTTCTTGACAATTAGAACAATCAATTAATGGAACAGCTTTCCTCCAGAAGTTGTGGGTGCTTCATCACTGGAGGTTTTTAAGAAGAGATTGGACAACTATTTGTCTGAAATGGTATAGGGTCTCCTGCTCGAGCAGGGGGTTGGACTAGTTGACCTCCAAGGTCCCTTCCAACTGTATTATTCTATGTTCTAGCCTCTGGCCATGCCTGCCCTCAAATCCCCCCTCCCATCCAGTGATCTCTTCATCACTTTCAAGAAGAGACTGGACAGCCCCTTGCCAGAAATGGTATATAGGGTCTCTTGCTTGAGCAAGGGGCTGGACTAGATGACCTACAAGGTCCCTTCCAACTCTGCTATTCTGTATTCTCATCAAGCAGCCAAAAGTTTAGGAGACTTGTTTCCAGCTTGCTTTTCTCAATCAATCAGAATAGAGCCGGAAGGGACCTTGGAGGTCTTCTAGTCCAGCCCCCTGCTCAAGCAGGAGATCCTATACCATTTCAGGCAAGTGGTTGTCCAATCTCTTCTCCCCACACATTATCAAGTTTCCAGTCCTCGGCCTTTTGACCAGTCCTCGGCCTTTTGACCAGTCCTTTTGTAGACTAACTCTCTCCCACCACCTGGATGGACTCAAAGGTTCAGCCAGCTCAGGGAGCACGCTGGAGGGAAGGGATCCAATGCCACAGCTGGGGAATTGCAGATGTGGCTGGCCTTGGTTTCACCCTTCCTGGAACTGGGGCTTCTCATGATCTGCCAAGACCACCGGCTAGAGAAGGACCAACTGGATTTTGGGGGGTGGGGGCGGGTAAACAGAATGTCCTGTTTCCTGTCCACGCAATTCCCTCCGGCTTGTAGCAACTCTTGGCAGGAAACTTTGGAAAGTTCCCTTCTGGTTGGATGGAGGCTTGCAAAATGACCTGGAGCACCACCTTATTTTTTTTGTCTTCTTTAGATTAATTCTGTGGAGCTATTGTAACCACTGCCCGTTGCAAAACGTTATTAGTTCAATCTTGCTTTATTCCTGATACTCGCGTGCCAAATACCTTATTTGTTTACCCACCAATGTTGTTCCTCTTTTTGACCGTGACTCATCTTTTGCATTATGTATTCCAAGGGGTTTGGGATAACATTAGCATCTGCAACCCTAAGCCTAAGATCTGTTTGGATTGAGGCGCCGGGTAAACCGCATGAATAAGCAACCGAAGGCCAGAGAACTGTGAGCGTTCACATGACCTCTTCCTCGGGACTCAGGAGGCCGGCTTCCAATGTTCTCGGTTGGGATCAGAGATGGTCAAGCAGCATCTCCCAACTTCCTTTTCGGAGGCCCCTTGGATCTCCCTGTGGGCATTCTGTAATGGCATCTTTTTTTTAAAAAAGTGAGATACGCCAAGAGAAGAGAATATCTGCTGTTCGGGATTGAACGGTGGAGCTCTCGGTCATCCCTGAGCTTGGGGGCTTTCTTGCAGATGTTTCGTGACCCAACTAGGGAACATCATCAGTGCTAGAAGGGAGGCGGGTTTGTAGAGAGGAGGAAGAAGAAGAAGAAGAGGAGGAGGAGGAGGGGGGGGTTCCTTGGTGCTCTCTGAGCTTGGTTCTTTTCTTGCAGATGTTTCATGGCCCAACTAGGGAACATCATCAGTGCTAGAAGGGAGGGAGGTTTGCAGAGAGGAGGAAGAAGAGGAGAGGAGGAGGATTAGATCCTGGGTTCTCTCTGAGCTTGGTTCTTTTATTGCAGACATTTCATGACCCAACTAGGGAACATCATCAGTGCTAGAAGGGAGGGAGGTTTGCAGAGAGGAGGAGGAAGAGGAGGAGGAGGAGGAGGAGGAGGAGGAGGAGGAGGAGGAGGAGGAGGAGGAGGAGGAGGAGGAGGAGGACTGTGAGGTCCTTAGTGCTCCCTCAGCTTGGTTGTTTTCCTAAAGACCTTTTGCTACCTGTCTAGGTAACATCATCCATGCTAGGTCTGGTTAGGGTTAGGGTTAGAACTGATACAAGTTCCCTATTTGGATAATAAAATATTTGCAAGAAAATGCAGCCAAGTTGAAAGAACACCAAGAACCCCCTCAGTTTTCCTCCTCCTCCTCTTTTCCCGTTTCTCCTCCTCCTCTCCACAATCCCTCCTCCCTTCTAGCACTGATGATGTTCAAGATCAGAGAACACCAAAGACCGCACGATTCTCCTCCTCTTCCTTGTCTGCACCAAAGTCCTTTCAGCAGTTCCAAAAAGGTTGCACCCCCATTGGCATCCTGATTCAGGTCACCCTGGGGGCACAGATATGGCCTCAACGATTCTCAGAGAGAGTCCTAACGACCAGATGACTGCAAGGAATATAGATCCTTCCATCCTCCACCATTCAGTCAGAAGTGGAGAAGCTTCTTGGATGAGAAGCGAAACATCTTCCAGTCCAGTTGCCTTTTGAAAAAAAGCACCTTTGGGACAACCATGGCCTGGATGACTGAGAATTTTAATGAACAGAACAGAATAACAATTGCAGTTGGAAGGGACCTTGTAGGTCATCTAGTCCAGTGGTCACCAACCAGTGGTCCGTGGACCACTGATGGTCCGTGAGAAAATTTTGGTGGTCCACAAAAAAATTATTTGCATTTTTTTATATTGCACTAGATACTATTTATCTTTTTTTAAAAAAATCATATTAGTGGTCCGCGGGATTTAAAATTATGAATTTAGTGGTCTACCCCTCTGCCCACCCGCCCACCCCCTCCTGAGCCCATTCCAGACATCCCTCCGGTCAGCCGAAGTCTGGAACTGCCACTCTTGACTCCCAAAGTCTTTGGCAGCGCACAGACCCTGTAATTGCGTGAAAGACACAACACGAAATAATTACCGGTAGGTGGGAAAAGATTTGGGGAAAACACAATCAGGAAGACAGGTTGCAATCTGCAACCTGCCCACAATGACATCGTGTCTGTGCAAACCCTGGATGAGGTTAGCAATTCCTCTTTAGCCCAGGAACAAGATCCACACTATGAAAACACACATATTTAAATTTTTAAAAAACAGTTGATGTAGTGGCCGAAGTTACAACGGCACTGGAAAAAGTGACTTACGACCGTTGTAGTATTCCCCACTGTCAGGTGATCAAAATTCAGACGCTTGGCAACCGACTCGTATTGATGACGGTCGCTGTGTCCCCTTTTGGACCTTCTGACAAGCAAAGTCAATGGGGAAAGCCAGATTCACTCAACCATGTGACTTCCTTAACAACTGCAGTGATTCACAACAGTGGCAGGAAAGGTCATAAAATGGGGCAAAATGCACAGGTACAGTATAGGTGGTACCTTGCTCAACAGTAGTAACTGTGAGAGGGATCTTGATAAAGTGACCAGATTTTTTTTTTTAAGCGGGACGGGGGGCGGGCCCGCCTCGGCGCCGCCATTTGAGTTTTGCCCTCTGCGCATGCGCAGAACGCTGCGCATGCGCAGAGGGCAAAACAAAGCAAATGTCGGCGTCCAGGTGGGGGGGGGAGGCGGGAGGCTTTTCCTCGCCTCCCGCCTCCCCTTCGGGAGCCGGCAGTGGCTTGGGCTGGCAAGCGACGAACGGGAGGCGGGAGGCGGGGAAAGGAGGCAGCCGGCAGCTTACCTGTGAGGCGGCGCTCCCGCAGCAGCCCATGGCGGGCTCGAGGCTAGGTCTCTGTCGCGAGCTCCAGGCATCCAAGCACCGCGGTCTCCCGGTCGCCCGCCCGGCCCCAGGGCAACAGCGGCAGCTCTGTGCGATCCGGCGGGGGTGGTGGGGCCTCCGGGGTCCGCCCCGAGCCCCAAACCGGCCGCCGCGCCTCCATCGCTCAGGTAGTGGGGGGTGGGAAGGAGGGAGGCTTCGGAGATGATGCCCGGGCCGGCCCTTTAGAAGGGGTGCGTCGCCCCCAACCGTTTGTGGTTGCCATGGTGATCTCTGGCATTTGCAAATCCCATCATTCTGGCGATCTTTTGGAAGGGGCTGCTCTGCTCTGGACGCTATTAGCAAGGAACGCGACTGGAGCTACTGGGAAAAGTCCCAGGTAGGACGCGCGCCCCGTCCCGCCCGCCAGTCCTGCCCCGCCCACCCAACTCCCAGCGCGAGACGCGCGTCCTACCTGGGACTTTTCCCGGTAGCTCCAGTCACATTCCTTGCTAATAGCGCCCAGAGCAGAGCAGCCCCTTCCAAAAGATAACGTCTCGCGATCTTTTGGAAGGGGCTGCTCTGCTCTGGACACTATTAGCAAGGAACGTGACTGGAGCTACTATGAAAAGTCCCAGGTAGGACGCGCGCCCCGCCCTGCCCCGCCCGCCCTGCCCCTTTTGCCACGGCACACTTGGCATGGCCTCAAGGCACACCAGTGTGCCGCGGCACACCGGTTGGAGAGCACTGCTGTAAGGTGACCAGACGTCCCGCTGTTTCGTCGGGCATTCTTTCCAAAAAAGCGTGACTTTTTGGAAAGAATGCGGGACGCGGGACACACGCTTGAAAAGCGTGTCTGTCCCGCCAAAAGCGGGACGTCTGGTCACCTTAATCTTGGAGTCCTAGTGGACAACCATTTAAATATGAGCCAGCCGTGAGCAGCAGCTGCCAAAAAAGCCAACACAGTTCTAGGCTGCATTAACAGAGGGATAGAATCAAGATCACGCAAAGTGTTAATACCACTTTATAATGCCTTGGTAAGGCCACACTTGGAATACTGCGTTCAGTTTTGGTCGCCGCGATGTAAAAAAGATGTGGAGACTCTAGAAAGAGTGCAGAGAAGAGCAACAAAAATGATTAGGGGACTGGAGGCCGAAACATATGAAGAACGGTTGCAGGAACTGGGTATGTCTAGTTTAAGGAAAAGAAGGACCAGGGGAGACATGATAGCAGTCTTCCAATATCTCAGGGGTTGCCCCAAAGAAGAGGGAGTCAAACTTTTCTCCAAGGCACCTGGGGGTAGGACAAGAAGCAATAGGTGGAAACTAATCAAGGAGAGAAGCAACTTAGAACTAAGGAGAAATTTCCTGACAGTTAGAACAATTAATCAGTGGAACAGCTTGCCTCCAGAAGTTGTGAATGCTCCAATAGTGGACGTTTTTAAGAAGATGTTGGATAATCACTTGTCTGAAATGGTGTAGGGTTTCCTGCCTAAGCAGGGGGTTGGACTAGAAGACCTCCAAGGTCCCTTCCAACTCTGTTGTTGTTGTTGTTGTTGTTGTTGTTGTTGTTATTATTATTATATTATTATTTTATTTTATTTTATTTTATTTTTTATTATTTTTATTTATTTATTTGCTGTTCTTATATGCCGCCCTACTCCCTGGGGACTCAGGGCGGCGAACAACAGAATATAAGAACAATATAAAAAAACAGTAACAAAAAATAATAAATGATTCATTCATTAATTAAAAAATTAAAAAGCCAAACAACACATTCATACCTGGGGGAGACCTAAGATGTTCAGCGGTCACATCACCCCGCCTGCAGGAAGAGCCATGTCTTAATAGCTTTCCGGAAGGCCAGCAAGGTGGGGATAGATCGGATCTCTGGGGGGGGGAGTTGGTTCCAGAGAACCAGTTATTATTATAACTGTCTTGCTAAGCAACATAAATTTTGGGCTCCATTGTGGTCGTAAGTCACAAGGACTGCGTGTCTTTCGTTGGGCTGCAAAGCCTCATCCGCCTGCTTCACTTGTTCTTCCTTCTGGCTCAAATCTCCCTCGTTTATTCCTGTTGTTGTTATTCCAGTTCCCTAATTCAGCATCATTCATCAATGTTGGCCTGTTTTTCAATGGAACCCTCGTAAAACCAGCATCTAATTATTGTTCTCTTTTCATTAGTGCCAATCCGAATTCTCTTGGCTTTTGACAGTCCAAATTCTAAAGGTTTGGAGCATTTATTTTTATGTTTTATTTATTTATTGATTTTTTTTCCTTTTAAAATTGTTTATACGTAACTCAGGGCGGCAAATATACCTAATACTGTTTCTTCCTCCTTCCCCCCCCCAACAACAACCCTGCATGGTGGATTGAGATTAGAGAAGGATTGAGTCACCTGACTGGCTCTCGTGCCTAAGGTGGGACTAGAACTCACCGTCTCCTGGTGATTGGCCCAAAGTCACCCAGCTGGTTTCCATGGCTAAGGCGGGACTAGAACTTACTGTCTCCTGGTGATTGGCCCAGAGTCACTCAGCTGGCTTTCATGGCTAAGGCGGGACTAGAACTCACAGTCTCCTGGTGATTGGCCCAAAGTCACCCTGCCAGCTTTCATGTGTGAAACAGAACTAGAACTCGCTGTCTCCTGGTGATTGGCCCAGAGTCACCTAGCTGGTTTTCATGCATAAGGCAGAACTAGAACTCACCGTCTCCTTGTGATTAGCCCTAAAGACACCCAGCCAGCTTTGTAAGGCGGAACTAGAATTCACCGTTTCCTGATTCCTAGGCCAGCACCTTACCACCAAACCAAACTGGACCACTAGCCAAAAATGCAAAGTATTGCACCCTTACACCTCAGTAAGAATTTATACTAGGTCCACATCTCTCAATTTTTGTTTGCAATGTCGACCTGCAAATCCCGGCACCTTGTAGCCTTTGTCGATTTCTGTTCTCTACGTTAAGGCGTCTTTTGACGGCTACGTTTAATAAGTCCAACTAGGTTTTTTTCAATCATAGGAATGTCGGCTGCGATTTGTCACAGAGGCCGATCAATCTGAACGTTAAATTCCCCGTTCGGTTTTCGCTCTGTCGCTTCCAATGTCTTTATTGTGGATTTCACCAACGCCCCCGCCTTCCAAAGGGCTCCCTCCGATGAACTTAACAAGCGAGTCTCGGGCCATCACAGCTAATTTGGTCAGAGGAGAAGGCCTTGATGGGGAGGGAGGGCTCTGCTCCCTGGGGGGGGGGGGACTTCTGGTGGAAGCTGCCCCATAAATCCATGGTGACAGACCAGGGTGGCATCATATGGCTAGCCCATCGCAGTTACCCCTTCCAGGAGCAAACAGAACCAGCTGTTCTCCCACCCTTGTGAATTCACTTGCTAAACTCTCAGCCGAGAGGCAGTTTGGTCTAGGTCAGGGGGTTTCCAAAGTTGGCGACTTTAAGACGTGTGGACTTCAACTCCCAGGATTCCTCAGCCATTCTGGAAGATGAAGCCCACACATCTTAAAGTTGCCAAGTTTGGAGATGCCTGGTGTAAAGGTTAAGGCAACAGGTTAGAAAGCAGGGGACTCTGAGTTCAAATCCCACCCAAGCCAGGAAAGCCGCCAGGTGGGTGACCTTGGGCCAGTCCCCCTCTCTCAGCCAACTCACCTCACGGGAAAATAGGAGGAGGAATATTATGTATGTTTGCTGCCTTGAGTTACTTGTAAAATAATAATAATAAAGGTGGATGGGAAGGAAGGAATGAGGAAAGAGAGAGAGAGAGAGAAAAAGAAAGAAAGAAAGAAAGAAAGAAAGAAAGAAAGAAAGAAAGAAAGAAAGAAAGAAAGAAAGAAAGAAAGAAAGAAAGAAAGAAAGAAAGAAAGAAAGAAAGTTTGGTTATCTTCCTGTTACAAAGAATAATAACAGATTTGGAAGGGACCTTGGAGGTCTTCTAGTCCAACCCCCTGCTTAGGCAGGAAACCCTACAGCACTTCAGACACATGGTTATCCAACATCTTAAAAACTTCCAGTGTTGGAGCATTCACAACTTCTGGAGGCAAGCAGTTCCCCTGGTTAATTGTCCTCACTGTTAGGAAGTTCCTCCTTAATTCCAGGTTGCTTCTCTCCTTGATTAGTTTCCATCACTTGCTTCTTCTCCTGCCTTTTGGTGCTTTGCCTGTTATCATTTTCAAAGGAATAGAAGTTTTCCTGGGGGCTTGAGGGTGGAGAGGATCTTCCCTTCCTGCCCCCTTCCTTGGCAATACCCCCTCCCCCCATCTCCATGGCTGTGAACAAAGTAGATTCCTCGTTTGGGGGGATTCTCAGCCAGCCTCTCTCCCTCTTTGCTTCCCTCCTTGGCATCTCCAGCTAAGCTCCCTATTGACAGGAGGGGGGGGCGGTCAGGGCCCCTTTCAGGAAGGGAATGAGAAAGAAGCTGATGGGGGTGGGTGGGAGGAAGGATTGGGAAGGGGCTTCTTGGCAGAAAGAAAGGCTGGCCAAGCAGGAGGCGGCCTGGACTGGAGTCAGGATGGGCTTCTTGCAAGACCCCAACGGCAACTGCAAGTGTTAAAAACTGCAAGGGCCCCCTCCCCACTCCTGCGGGCAAGGAAGCTGTGCTGTTCTCAGGCTGTCTGGGCGCAGGGCAGGACCCAGGACACAAAGAGGGCCCCTGTTCTGCAGGGTTGGCATAGCTCTGGAGTCCTTTGCAGCCCGGGGACAGTGTGTGTGTGAGAGAGAGGGGGGGGAGAGAAAGAGAGAGAGAGAAAAAAAGAGAATGCATGAGAGCAAATGAGAAACAAAGAGAAAAAAGAGAGAGAAAACGTATGAGAGCCAAAGAGAAAGAGAGAGGAGGAGGAGAGAGAAAGTGTGTGAGAGAGTGCATGAGAGCAACAGAGCAAAAGAGAGAGAGAGAAAGAGAGACAGAAAGAGTGTGTGTGTGTGTGAGTGTGTGTGTGTGTGTGTGTGAGAGAGAGAGAGAGAGAGCAAAAGAGGAGGAGAGGAAGGGAGTTTTTCCAGAGCGGGCCAGCCGCTTCCCTCCACCCCTTCCCTCCATTCCCCTCCCACCCCCTCCTCTACCCCCCGACCGAGAGCCCTTCTCTCTTCGCGAGGCGCTCCAGGGCCGGACCGAGAGGAGCCAGCGCTGGGTCGGGGGGCGTCCTCGGTTGCAGGGAGGAGGAGGGGGGCAGCCAGGCCGTCGCCCGGGGCGAAGCACACCTGGATCCCATCCGGCGCCCCCTCCCTCCCTCCCTCCCCAGCCCCGCCCGAGCAGAGCCTCTTGTGCAGAATGCCTGAGCGGGACCCCGATGGGGGAGCCGGGGAGAGCCACAGGAAAGCGGCCGTCCAGTGATCCCCGGGGAAGGAAGGCAATTGGGGTCTGGGGGTGCCCCCTCCGGCCTCTCTGCCCCCCCCTCAGCGCCACTTCCGAAGGAGCCATGGTAATGAGAACGCCTTTGTTCCACTTTTGCAGCTCTCCGAGGAGCAATGCGCAGCGGGCGCCCCTCTTCTGCCCGAAGAGGAATCTCGGGGGAGCCAAGGGAGACCCTGGCCCCCCATCTCCCTCCACTGCTTTGCAACAATCCCCGAAACCCACTTTTGGGGCAACCCTCCATTTGATGCATGGCAGCAAAACTTTGCGCGAGTTCAGCTCCGCTCCGGCTTTGTCCTTTGCAGGCTGCAGGTCCCCCCAAAAGCGGGAGGATCCCCTTTAAGAGAGAGGGGGGGGAGAGAACCCCCTCCGTGTTTACCCGAGCTTAGTGCCCTCCTCCAGGGCAGGGAGAGTCCGGGGGTGGGACGGCACCAGGTAGGTAGGTGCTCATCGCGAGCGGAGGAGTTTTTCCGAAGTTTCCCGCAGCCATTAAAGTGTGGGCGAAGGCCAACCGGGCTGGCAAAGTTTCTGCCCGCGATGCGGAAGAAAACGGAGAGCTTTCAAATGGGAAGGAGGTGCTTTTAAGGTAGGATTTGGGAACCAGGTGCGCCCCGTGGACTGGTGGGAAGGCAGAGCTTGGGTTTCCTAAAAGTGAAGGGGGGAGGGAAGGACCCCTCGGGGACCACCCAAAGCCCCTGGGTGAGTGCCAAGCAAGTCTATCAGCTGGGCTCTGCTGTGGCTCAATCCACCCTGGTTTTTGTGGCTTTGATCTAGCCGGTGCCAATGCAACATTTGGGTACAAGAGAGAAGGCGCCTTTCTAAAGGGAAAACGGCTGCAGACTTTCTGGGTTTGCATCAGACGGAGACTGGCGGCCTTGGCGTAAACTGGGTGTCGCTTGGATTTCCCTAGGAAAGGGCCTGGCCAAGGCATGAAATGTTGGCGGTTGTAGGTGTCTCAAAATGGTGGCAGTTGTAGGACCCTCGAAATCTGGGCGGTTGTAGGTCCTGTAGTCTGCCCCGTCAAAATCTGGGCGGTTGTAGGTCCCTTAAAAACTTGGAGGTTGTAGGACCCTCGAAATCTGGGCGGTTGTAGGCAGTCTAGCCTGCCCCACGTCGAAACCTTGGCGGTCGTAGGTGTCTCAAAATTGTGGCAGTTGTAGGACCCTCGAAATTTGGGCGGTTGTAGGTCATCTGAGCTTAGTGGTTGAGCCAAAAAAACCCACAGTTTAACTTGGCGGTGTTGTGTCTCTAAGGCATTCCCATACCTATGGCTGTTCTGTTTGGCTAAAGAACGGCAAATGATAGATAGATAGATAGATAGATAGATAGATAGATAGATAGATAGATAGATAGATAGATAGATAGATAGATAGATAGATAGATAGATAGATAGATAGATAGATAGATAGATAGATAATAAGAACTTAAGAACTTTTAATTAATTAAGAACTTTTAATTAGATGATAGATAGATAGATAGATAGATAGATAGATAGATAGATAGATAGATAGATACATACATACATACATACATACATACATACATACATACATACATACATACATAGATACATGATAGATAGATACATACATAGATACATACATAGATATATAGATACATAGATACATGATAGATAGATAGATAGATAGATAGATAGATAGATAGATAGATAGATAGATAGATAGATAGATAGATACATACATACATACATACATACATACATACATACATACATACATACATACATACATACATAGATACATGATAGATAGATACATACATAGATACATACATAGATATATAGATACATAGATACATGATAGATAGATAGATAGATAGATAGATAGATAGATAGATAGATAGATACATACATACATACATACATACATACATAGATAGATACATGATAGATAGATACATACATAGATACATACATAGATAGATAGATAGATAGATGATAGATAGATAGATAGATAGATAGATAGATAGATAGATAGATAGATAGATAGATAGATAGATAGATAGATAGATAGATAGATAGATAGATAGATGATAGATAGATACGGTAGATAGATGATAGATAGATAGATAGATAGATAGATAGATAGATAGATAGATAGATAGATAGATAGATAGATAGATAGATAGACAGACAGACAGACAGACAGACAGACAGACAGACAGACAGACAGACAAAGATAGATGATAGATAGATAGATAGATAGATAGATAGATAGATAGATAGATAGATAGATAGATAGATAGATAGATAGATAGATAGATAGATGATAGATGGGTGGGTGGGTGGGTGGGTGGGTGGATGGATGGATATAGATATAGGTATAGATATAGATATAGATATAGATATATAGATATAGATATAGATATATAGATATAGATATAGATATAGATATAGATATAGATATAGATATAGATATAGATATAGATATAGATATAGATATATATTTTTATAGACATTTTGCCCTGCTCCCAAAGAATGGAGGGCTTGGGCCCAAGGCTGGAGGGTGCAAAGTCTCCCTGGCTGCCTGCCAGAACCCCAAGTTTCTATCAACCTCTTCTATCTCCTCTTCCTCCCTATTTCTTCTTCTTCTTCTTCTTCTTCTTCTTCTTCTTCTTCTTCTCCTCCTCCTCCTCCTCCTCCTCCTCCTCCTCCTCCTCCTCCTCCTCCTCCTCCTCCTCCTCCTCCTCCTCCTCCTTTTCTTGGCTCTGCAGGGAGAAGTTTCTTTCTCACGCAAAATAATAATAATAATAATTCCCCTGCTCGTCTTCAGCAGCAGGAACAAAAGTTTGGCACCGGGCAGTCAAGATGACTAGCAGCTGTTTGGAAAGGCCTCTTGGAAAGCTTTGCGGCTTGGAGGAAAAGATGTCTGGGGAGTTTGGTCCAGAAGGAAAGGGGAAGAGAGAGGCTTGTTGGCTTGCAGAGTCTTCCTCCTTCGGCCCTGGGGGGCACCAAGGGGGGCTTTGGGCTGCTTTGGCATCGTCTGGAGGGGTGGTGGGGAGAGCCACGGGTCACCCGGTGTGAAGGGAGGCCCCGGGAGAGTAAGCCAGGCAGAGATGGGGGAAGGAGGCTTGGCGTTGGATGGGAGGCAGGTGACGTGGGGACACAGGTGGTCACAGGAAGGGAGGGGAAGCTGTGGCCCACGGAGGGCAGGCCACTTCATCATCCTGGTGCAAAGCCTGAAACCCCTGACCTTTCTCAACAGCAAGTTTCCATTTCTTATTCCGGTTCTTAAAATTGGAGCAATTGAGAAAGATTTGCAAAAACAAAAGGGGGGGGGATCTATAGCATTCAAGCGATCAAACAGAATAGAGTTGGAAGGGACCTTGGAGGCCTTCCAGTCCAACCCCCTGGCCCAGTGGTGGGTTGCTACCGGTTCGGACCTGTTCGCGCGAGCCGGTGGCAGACATTTGGCCCCGTTTGGTGAACCGGTAGTGATGGCCGGCTTGCCACACCCCCAAACCGGTTCCCTGGTCGCCGCTGCTTGAAAGTGGCTTGCAGCGAACCCTCTGCGCATGCGCAAAGGCTTCTGCGCATGCACAGAGGGTCAGTCCCCGGATGTAATGCGTGCACGTGAGCGTAGCACTTCCGATGTAATGCGCGCACTTCTGAACCGGTAGGGAAGGTAAGAGAAACCCACCCCTGCCCTGGCCTATACCATTCCGGACAAACGGTTGTCCAATCTCCTCATGAAAACCACCAGCAATGGAGCAGCCACAACTTCCGGTGGGAAGTCTTTCCACTGGAAGTTCTCACTGTCAGGAACTTTCTCCTTAGTTCTAGGTTGCTTCTCTCCTCGATTAGTTCCGGTCACCATAATACAAAATAGATGTTGAGACTCTAGAAAGAGTGCAGAGAAGAGCAACAAAGAGGATTAGGGGACTGGAGGCTAAAACATATGAAGAACAGTTGCAGGAACTGGGTATGTCTAGTCTAGTGAAGAGAAGGACTAGGGGAGACATGATAGCATCTTCCAATATTTGAGGGGCTACCCCAAAGAAGAGAGGGGTAGTTTTCCACCTATTCTCCAAAGCACCTGAAGGCAGGATAAGAAGCAACGGATGGAAACTAATCAAGGAGAGAAGCAGCCTAGAGTTAAGGAGAAACTTCCTAGCAGTGAGAACAATTAACCAGTGGAACCATTTGCCACCAGAAGTTGTGGCTGCTCCATCACTGGAGGTTTTTAAGAAGAGACTGGACAGCATTTGTCTGAAATGGAACAGGGAATCCTCGACCTACGACCACAATTGAGGCCAACATTTCTATTGTTGAGCGAGACATTTATTAAGTGAGTTTTGTCCCCTTTTACGACCTTTCTTGCCACAGTTATTAAGTGAATCCTTTCAGTTGGTTACACAGCTATTAGCAATAGCAATAGCACTTAGACTTATATACCGCTTCATAGTGCTTTCCAGCCCTCTCTAAGCGGTTTACAGAGTTCAGCCTCTTGCCCCCAACAATCTGGGTCCTCATTTTACCCACCTCAGAAGGATGGAAGGCTGAGTCAACCTTGAGCCGGTGAGATTTGAACAGCTGAACTGCTGAACTAGCAGTTCAGATTGCAGTGCTGCTTTTAACCACTGCGCCACCACAGGCTCCTGTGCTGTTAAGCTGTTAAGTGAATCTGGCTTCACCGTTGGCTTTGCTTTTCAGAAGGTCGCAAAAGGAGATCTCGTGACACTGCAACTGTCATAAATATGAGTCAGTTGCCAAACGGATGAATCTTGATCATGTGACCACAGGGAAGCTGTGTATGTGTGAATAAGTCATTGTTTCCAGTGCTGTTGTAACTTCGAACGGTCACTAAATGAACAGTTGTAATTCAAGGACTCCGTGGATCTCCTACCTCAGCGGTGGGTTGGACTAAAAGACCTCCAAGGTCCCTTCCCACCTTTGTCATCTATATATATATATATACATAAAAGCGAAAACCACTCATGCCGTAATCACGAGATCTCCATAACCATAAAGCCTACAAATTTTAAATTTGCCACGTATGTTCCTCTTGGCTTCTAGGCGCTCACTAAGAAAGGATTTTTGGAAATGACCATCAGAGGGGGTCATGCGCACATACGTGGCCGGCAGGCCGGGTCATCAGCTAGTTCTATATATGTTCATGTGTGAATTTCCATTGAATAGAATAGAATAGAATAGAATAGAATAGAATAGAATAGAATAGAATAGAATAGAATAGAATTAGAATAGAATAGAATTAGAATAGAATAGAATAGAATAGAAAATAGAATAAAATAGAATAGAATAGAAAATAGAATAGAATAGAATAGAATAGAATAGAATAGAATAGAATAGAGAATAGAATAGAATAGAATAGAATAGAATAGAATAGAATAGAATAGAGAATAGAATAGAATAGAATAGAATAGAATAGAATATAGAGAATAGAGAATAGAATAGAATAGAATAGAATAGAATAGAAAATAGAATAGAATAGAATAGAATAGAATAGAATAGAATAGAATAGAATAGAATGGAATGGAATGGAATGGAATGGAATGGAATGGAATGGAATGGAATGGAATAGAATAGAATAGAATAGAATAGAATAGAATAGAATAGAATAGAATAGAATTCTTTATTGGCCAAGTGTGATTGGACACACAAGGAATTTGTCTTTGGTGCATATGCTCTCAGTGCACATCAAAGAAAAGATACATTCGTCAAGAATGGTTGTCATAGGGTTCAAGTAAGCAATCAGGAAACAATCAATATGAATATAAATTGTAAGGATACAAGCAACAAGTTACAGCCATAGAGTCCTAAGTGGGAGGAGGTGGGTGATAGGAACGATGAGAAAAACTAATAATAATAGTAATGCAGCCTAGTGAATAGTTAGACAGTGGTGAGGCAATTATTTGTTTAGCAGAGTGATGGCGTTTGGGAAAAAACTGTTCTTGTGTCTAGTTGTCTTGGTGTGCAGTGCTCTATAGCGACGTTTCGAGGGTAGGAGTCGAAACAATTTATGTCCAGGATGCGAGGGGTCAGTAAATATGTTCACAGCCCTCTTTTTGACTCGTGCAGTATACAGGTCCTCAGTGGAAGGCAAGTTGGCAGCAATTGTTTTTCCTGCAGTTCTGATTATCCTCTGAAGTCTGTGTCTGTCTTGTTGGGTTGCAGAACCGAACCAGACAGTTATAAAACAGTTTGCCTGTTTGCTGTTTCAAACAGGCAAAAGAAACTGTCTGACCCAGGAGGGGGGACTTTCCCAACCAGCCAGAAAGTCTTAGAGGCTGAATTTTTTCAGTGGGGGCCCTTCCCTGGACCACAGCCTTCCACACAGATCCAGGAATCTCCCTCGCCCGCCCGCCAGGCTGGTGGTGACCAGATTTCCAAAGCTGGAGGGTGGGAACTTGACTGCTTGTTTATACCGGTTCCCAGACAGCTTCATTCCCCCACTGGCTCTCTGGACTGCTTTCTGCTCCATAATTCATTGTTCCTTCTCCAGCTCCTTGTTCGGATCCCTGCCAAAAGTGTTGCATCTGGGAAGAGTTCCTCTTTGGCAGAGAACGCGGGGGTGGTCCCGGCCGGAGAGGCTCATTCCCCCCCCAGTGTCTTTCATGTTAGCGAAGAGATGGGTAGGAGGCAGGAGGGGGAGAGGGGCTGGGGGGAGTAGAAGCAGGCTGCTTTTTCCTGGGTGGGGGACCTCCATCTTCCCATCTCGGAGGGAGTGGCTGCTGGGTTGCTTGCACTGTTGGAGGTGACCCCTCCGGCCAAGGGTCTTTTCATTAAAAAGGGGGGAGGGGGAGGAAGGGAGGGAGGGAGGGAGGGAGGGAGGGAGGGGAAATGAGAAGAGTCAGCAGTTTCCCTCTTAAGCTCGGAGGGTGGCTGGATAATCCGGATTTCAG
The DNA here is from genome assembly GCA_023053685.1 of Diadophis punctatus similis. NCBI lineage: Eukaryota > Metazoa > Chordata > Lepidosauria > Squamata > Dipsadidae > Diadophis > Diadophis punctatus. Next base: position 1,802,128 of record JALIGW010000058.1, on the reverse strand, counting down.
AAGGGCTTTTCTGCAAGGGGAGGGCAGCCAGGGGGACTTGGCACAGCCCTGGGGGCGTTAGGTAGATGGGGGGGGGTTGATTTTGCTCCACCTGCTTTTTTTGGGTGGGGGGGTTGGAAGGGAGGTACCAGGGATGCAAGAGAGGGGCTGTCCACCATTTATTTGATTTAGGTACCTGATTTTTATCCAGTGTTTATTATTATATAGAATTAACTCAAGGCGGCGAAGATACCTAGAACTCCTTCCTCCTTTTCCCTCCCACAACAACTCTGCGAGGTAGGCCGACGGAGAGGGACTGGCCCAAAGTCACCCAGCCGACTTTCGTGCCTAAGGCGGGACTAGAACTCACCGTCTCCTGGTGATTGGTCCAAAGTCACCCAGCCGGCGTTCATGCCTAAGGCGGGACTAGAACTCACCATCGCCTGGTGATTGGGCTAAAGTCACCCAGCCGACTTTCGTGCCTAAGGCGGGACTAGAACTCCCCGTCGCCTGGTGATTGGCCTAAAGTCACCCAGCCGGCTTTCATGCCTAAGGCAGGACTAGAACTCACAACGCCTGGTTTCTAGCCCGATCCTTTCCGTGCCAATCCTACTTTCTTCTCCAACCTCAGAGAAGAGAAAAACCCTGGAAGAAAACAGAGATTTCCCCACTCAGGGAAATCTTTGGGGTGGGTTAGAGGTCCCTTTTAATGAGACCAGAGTGTCTGTCTCCCCTTCCTCAGATTCTTGGGCCATGGGGTGGGCCCACTTTCAAGCCGGGTTCAACAAACCTGAAGATCAAGGTCAGATTCAAGGCCACGGGCACCATGCCAGGTGAAGGGTGGTGCCCCAACCCATTATCTCTTCCACTTTTAACCTCTGTTTCTGACTGCAGATCCTCCTCTTTCTCTATTCCTCCCGTTTGCCCTCCATAATCAATGCTGGGAAAAATTTGGGAGTTTCCCCTTCCCCCTCCTCCCCCTCCACCCCTGGCAGATGATTTTAATTTGGGGTATGTGTAAACAAGTCCTCCAAAGCTCTAAGCCTTTGCAAAAGATTTTAAAAATAGCTTCCAATGTTAGCCTGGGAGTATCTGCCCAGGATTAAAAGTCACAAGGCTGGAATAGTTCGCAGCCTCTGCTTTGTTGGGGCCCGGGGGCGACCTTGGCATCGGCACCAGGCTGGCACCTGCTGGTAGGGGGGGGTCTGTCCTCCATGCCCACCCCCCTTTCGCAGGGCCCTGGAATGCCCCTTGCCAGCAGCCCCCAAGGGCCAAGGAGAGCTAAATTCAGACTCTGACCTTTTGCAACCAGTCTAGCATCTGCTATAGGTCAAGGTTGGCACCAGCCAGACAAAAATCCTGGGTTTATTGTCCTGCCAGACTTCAGTGCAGGTCCCGGTGCCATCCAAAGAGTTTTTTTCACCTGAGAGAGAGAGAGAGCTTACTTTCTAGGCCCCTGATGATATTCCCTAGTTGGGTCATTAAAGGTCTGCAAGAAAATAACTAAGCTCAGAGAGCCCCAAGGACTCAACAGTCCTCCTCCCCCACCCACTCCAACTCCCCCTCCTCCTCCTCCTCCTCACACTGAGGATGTTCCCTAGTTGGGTCATGAAACATCTGCCAGAAAATATCCAAACTCAGAAAGCACTAAGAACCCCACAATCCTCCTTCTCCTCTCCTCCTCCTCCTCCATAAACTCCACTCCCTTCTAGCACTGATGATGTTCCCTAGTTGGGTCAAGAAACGTCTGCAAGAAAACAGCCAAGCTCAGAGAGCACCAAGGACCCCACAGTCCTCCGCCTCCCCCCTTCAAATTCTCCTCCCTTCTAGCACTGATGATGTTTAGATTTAGATTTATTATTAGAGTTGGAAGGGACCTTGTAGGTCATCTAGTCCAGCCCCCTGCTCAAGCAGGAGTTCCTACACCCTTTGAGAAAGATGGCAGTCCAGTCTCTCCTTGAAGGTCGCAAGTGTTCCCTAGTTAGGTCATGAAATGTCTGCAAGAAAACAACCAAGCTCAGAGAGCACCAAGGACCCCACAGCCCCCCTCCTCCCCCACCCACTCCAACTCCCCCCTCCTCCTCCTCACACTGATAATGTTCCCTAGTTGGGTCATGAAACGTCTGCAAGAAAACATCCAAGCTCAGAGAGCACCAAGGAGCCCACAATCCTCCTCCTCCTCCTCCTCCTCCTCCATAAACTCCACTCCCTTCTAGCCCTGATAATGTTCCCTAGTTGGGTCATGAAACGTCTGCAAGAAAACATCCAAGCTCAGAAAGAACCAAGGACCCCACAGTCCTCTTCCTCCTCCTCCTCTCTGCAATTCCATTCCCTTTTTAAGTGAGTTTTACAACCTTTCTGTCCCCAGTTGTTAAGGGAATCCCTGCACTTAAGTCTGTCACACGGTCGTTAAGTGAATCTGGCCTTCCCCATTGTCTTTGCTGGTCAGAAGGCCGCAAAAGGGGATCACGTGACCCCAGGACACTGCAACCGTCATAAATACGAGCCAGTTGTCAGGCATCCGAATTCTGATCATGTGACCACGGGGGATGCTGCAACGGCCATTCGTGGGAAAAACGCTCATAAATCCCTTTTTTTCAGTGCTGTGGTAACGGTCACTAAGCGAACTGTCGTAACTTGAGGACTACCTGTATTGCCTGTATCCCTTACCAGGCGGGAACCAGCCCTTACCAATCTCCCATCGATGAGATCAGCACGGGGTCTCCCAGTGCCTCTGCAAACAAGCGTTGTGGCCGGGCCGCACCTCTCCCTGTTTGCGTTGCCTGGGCATTGCATCTTGCCAACTGAATAGAATAGAATAGAATAACAGAGTTGGAAGGGACCTTGGAGGTCTTCTAGTCCAACCCCCTGCTTATGCAGGAAACCCTACACTACTTCAGACAAATGGTTATCCAACATCTTAAAAACTTTCAGTGTTGGAGCATTCACAACCTCTGGAGGCAAGCAGTTCCACTGATTAATTGTTCTAACTGTCAGGAAATTTCTCCTTAGTTCTAAGTTGCTTCTCTCCTTGTTTAGTTTCCACCCATTGCTTCTTGTTCTACCCTCAGGTGCTTTGGAGAATAATTTGACTCCCTCTTCTTTGTGGCAGCCCCTCAAATATTGGAACACTGCTATTATGTCTCCCCTAGTCCTTCTTTTCATTAAACTAGACATACCCAGTTCCTGCAACCGTTCTTCATATGTTTTAGCCTCCAGCCTCCTAATCCTCTTTGTGGCTCTTCTCTGCACTCTTTCCAGAGTCTCCACATCTCTTTTATATCGTGGCGACCAAAACTGACTGCAGTATTCCAAGTGTGGCCTTACCAAGGCATTATAAAGTGGTATTAACACTTCACGTGGTCTTGATTCTATCCCTCTGTTGATGCAGCCTAGAACTGTGTTGGCTTTTTTGGCAGCTGCTGCACACGTCTGGCTCATATTTAAATGGTTGTCCACTCCGATGCCACCTGCCTGGGCTGCTCCCAGGTGAAACCACCTGGCTGTGGCATGCCCACTCTCTTGCACTGCCAGTTGCTAGTTCTCCAGGGCTGCCTCCCATTTACACTACACGAAGCCCACCCTGGCAGCCCTGAAGATCCCAAGGAAAAAATGGCCTCCAGGGCTGACAGGCTGTTGTGGGTGTTACTTGCAACCCTGACACACCCCTTACTCCTTGAGTAAATCTTGCTATTGAAGAGGATTAGGAGGGACTTGATAGCAGGATTCCAGTATTTGAGGGGCTGCCCCAAAGAAGAGGGGGTCAAGCTATTCTCCAAAGCACCTGAAGGCAGGACAAGAAGCAACGGATGGAAACTAATCAAGGAGAGAAGCAACCTGGAATTAAGGAGGAATTTCCTTACAATTAGAGCAATCAATCAATGAGGTTCCTGGTGCTCTCTGAACTTGGCAGTTTTCTTGCAGACCTTTCATGACCCAACTAGGTAACAACATCAGTGCTAGAAGAGAGTAGGGTTGGCTCTTTTGTTTATACACTAGTGGTTCTTTGATTGCCCGATCAGCTATTTTAACCCGATCGATTTGAGTATTTTGACCCCACCATTGTGCCCTTCTCTTTCCATTGAGATAAGGTGCAAATCAAGACTCAGTTCCTATGTTTTCACCTCTGGACAGACTAAGATATGATTCAGCTGTGTTTGCGGTCACGGAAATGGCCTGATTCTCCCATGTGGTTTGTTCTGCCAGAGTAACATTTTCAACTCCAGGTTTTGCAAAGTGAGTCACACCTCCCGTCTCGGATGGGAGCACCTGAGACGAAAACACGACCTGGCAGAAACATCCTTACAGAGGAACACCTGGAAAAGGAGGGGAAATACATTGGAAGATAATTTCTCAATCCCAGCAATTTTGCAATTCGTGGACTTCAACTCCCAGGATTCTCCCAGCTAGCAGGAAATGAAATGGGGTGCAGCATGTTTGGCTATAAGAGGAAGTACGAATAGTCCTCGACCTACGACCACAATTGAGCCCAGCATTTCTGTTGCTAAGTGAAACATTTGTTAAGTGAGTTTTGCCTCATTTTACAACCTTCCTCGCCTCAAGTTGTTAAGTAAATCGGTGCAACTGGCTGGGGAATTCTGGGAGTTGAAGTCCAGCCATCTTTACGTGGCCGAGGTTGGGAACACTGGTCTGGCTGGGGAATTCTGGGAGTTGAAATCTCATCCATCTTCATGTGGCCAAGATTGAGAAACATGAGTCTGGCTGGGGAATTCTGGGAGTTGGTCCAGCCATTTCATATGGCCGAGGTTGGGGAACACTGGTCTGGCTGGGGAATTCTGGGAGTTGAAATCTCATCCATCTTTACATGGCCAAGGTTGAGAAAGACTGACCCAGCCCAGGTCTAGTGCTTTAGATTGTCACCAAATTGATTGCCCCCTTCTGACCCCAAAGTCTCCATTTAGGGGCATTCCAGCCAGGAAAGATGGAGAGTGGGCACAATTAGGACACCGCTGGCTTTGCTTTCCAGCCAAATTTGCCAGGATTCCTCTTAAGAGCCGAGGTGGCACAGTGGTTAGAGTGCAGCACTGCAGGCTACTTCAGCTGACTGCTAGTTCAGCTGTTCAAATCTCACCAGGCTCAAGGTTGACTCAGCCTTCCATCCTTCTGAGGTGGGTAAAATGAGGACCCAGATTGTTGGGGGCAATATGCTGAACTCTGTAAACCGCTTAGAGAGAGCTGTAAAGCACTATGAAGCGGTATATAAGTCTAAGTGCTATTGCTATTAAAACTTTTCCGGGGGGAGGGGAGGCTGCAGCTGGAACAGCTCAGGGCTGTTCCAGAGTTGGTAAAACTTTGTGGGGCTGACTCTTCGTGCGTAGTAACATTCTTCGTCCCCCCCCAAGATAAACAAATGTTATTTTGTTAAGTGAGACATTTAAGTGAGTTTGCCTCATTTTACGACCTATCTTGCCACCGTTGTTAAGTGGATCACTGAAGTTGTTTAGTTAAGAACGTGGTTGTGAAGTGACTCTCACGTCTTCCATGGACTTCGCTTGTCAGAGGTTCGCAAAAGGGGAAATCGTGTGACCCCCGGCACACTGCGACCGTCATAAGTGTGAGTCAGCTGCTGAGTATCTGAATTTTGTTCGTGTGACCGTAGGGATGCTACAGAAAGGTTGTAAGTGTGAAAAACGGTCATAAGTCCCTTTTCCGGTGCCGCTGCGACTTTGAACGGTCACTAAATGAACTGTTGCATCTTGAGGACTACCCATAATGTTAATTCAGCCGCAGCCATGCGGACCAAAGGAAGGGGTGGGGCGGATGGAAAAACTGGTTGGACAAGCTCTCACTCCTTCCCATGAAGGCTGCTGAACCGCAAAGTCTCCGCCTCGGACATAAAGTGAGAAGGGAGGGGGTGTCTCCCAAAAATGCCCCCTCTGCAGCATTGGAGATCACATGAAGTGTTAGCACTGCTTTATAAGGCCTTGGGACGGTCACACTTGGAATTCTTAACATATCTTATGGGGGGAAAGGGACAGCCTGGCTCTACCGTGGTAGTTCTCAAGTTGAACAACTTAAGATGGGTGGACTTCAACTCCCAGAATTCCCCAGCCAGACCAGTATTTCTCAGTCTTGGCAACCTGGAGATGGTGGACTTCAACTCCCAGAATTCCACCCATCTTCAAGTTCCCAAGGCTGAGAAACATTGGCTGGGCTGGGGAATTCTGGGAGTTGAAGTCCACCCCTCTTCCAGTTGCTAGGTATGGCAAACATTGTCTTAGAAAATGCTAGGGTGAATGGGGTGGGGGTTAGAGACAATGCTTCTTTGGGGGGGGGGCACCTGGTAACATCCTCCCCCTTTCTTGGGGCCTCCTTACCCCCAACCCTCAGGAAATGTTTGCAAGGCCTGTTACGATGGAGATCTTAATATTGGCCATTAGGTGGTTTGAGTTCATTGGTGCCCGCAGCTGTTACTCATCGATTTTATAGTTTTAGATTCTTCGTATGGGCCATTTAAGTTGTATTTTTTGAGGCTGTTAGACCGGATGGTATAAAGTTCAATGCAATAAACAAAATTACATTAAAAGTTTGGCTTGCACAAACACCCACAATGGTGTGGTTGATACAACCCCAGTTCAGGCAAAGAAAGGGCCGAAAACACCAACACAACAGAAATTGCAATTATTTGACTAACTGATGCTTTGTTTAATTTAATTTAATTTATTTATTAAATGTACATGCTGCTCCCCATCTCAATATTAGCAACTCTGGACATGTTAGAAGTACTGTAATGACATAAACCAATGAAAACATTAAAATGTTGAGCAGCAAATTAATGCCAATTTAATTTTACTGGCCCAAGCCAAAGAATGGATGGAGTTCTAGCTTGGGTCTAAAAATGGTGTGATCCAGGTACTTGTGGATCTGGCCCATCTTCTGGGTTGCCCTGGGTTCAGATTTGCACCCTCAAGAGTTTTTTTTTTCAACCTTAGCAATGTTTGCAATTCATCCCCATTCCAGTGTTCTGATTTTAATGCTTTGTGGTTATCACCCTTTAATTATTGTGGGTTCCTTAGTGCTCTTGGTCACTTGGTTGCTTTTCTGCAGATGTTTCATGACCCAAATAGGTGACAGTTGTAGAAGGGATTTGGGGTTTGTGGAGAGGAGGAGGAGGAGGACTCTGGGGTCCTCGGTGCTCTCTGAGCTTGGTGGTTTTCTTGCAGACATTTTATGACCCAACTAGGCAACAACATCAGTTGTAGAAGGGAATGGGGTTTGTGGAGAGGAGGAGGACTGTGAGGTCCTTGGTGCTCTCTGAGCTTGGTGGTTTTCTTGCAGACGTTTCATGACCCAACTAGGGAACATCATCAGTGCTAGAAGGGAGTGGGGTTTGGTCTTGTTCTGTCTCCCTTCTAGGACTGATGATGTTCCCTAGTTGGGTCATGAAACACCTTGCAAGAATGCAAGCAAGGACCCCACAATTCAACCCTGGACTACAAATATTCTCTTCTACTGGTGCTTTGATCGTTTTATGACACTGTAAGTCATCCAGAATTGCTTGACAGTGAGAAGGCTGACAGATAAATTTACTAAATAATAAAATAAATGTTCCTTCCTTCCTTCCTTCCTTCCTTCCTTCCTTCCTTCCTTCCTTCCTTCCTTCCTTCCTTCCTTCTCCTTTTCCTCCTCCTCCTTCCCTTTCTCCTTTTCCTTCTGCCTTCCTTCCTTTCCCATGGCAGGACCCCCAATCTCTGGATGCGGCTGTGCAGAACACTTTGTCAGGGCTCTTCCCTCCCTTCGAGGTCACAGCTCCCACAGTGCTGAGCCAGCTCTTCCGGGTCCTGGAGTCCAAGTACCACGGGGATGGGCTCTGCTGCCTCCTGGACTTCCTCATCCCTCTGAAGCGCCTCCTGGAACACATCCGACAAGCTGCCTGTGTAAGTAGAGAAGGAAAATCCCCAGCTCTGGTGTGTCTGTCTGTCTCTCCCTCTCTCTTTCTCCCTCCCTCCCACTCCTTCTCTTTCTCCCTCTCCTTCCCTCCCTCCCTCTCTCTCTCTCTCTCTCATTCTTTCTCTCCCCCTCTCCTTCTCCCTCTCTCTCTCTCTCTTTCCCCCTCTCTTTCTCTTTCTCATTCTTTCTCTCTCCCTCTCCTCCCTCTGTCTCTTTCTCTCTCTCTCATTCTTTCTCTCCCCCTCTGTCTCTTTCTCTTTCTCTCTCTCTCTCATTCTCTCTCTCCCCTTCTCCCTCTCCGTCTCTTTCTCTCTCTCCCTCTCCCTCTCCATCTCTCTCTCTCTCCTCCTCTCCCTCTCCTTCCCCCTCTCTCTCTTTCTCTCATTCTTTCTCTCCCCCTCTCCTTCTCCCTCTCTGTCTCTTTCTCTCTCTCTCTCTCTCTCATTCTTTCTCTCCCCCTCTCCTTCTCCCTCTCTCTCTCATTCTCTCTCTCCCCTCTCCTTCTTCCTCTCTGTCTCTCTCTCTCTCTCTCTCTCTCTCATTCTCTCTCTCCCCCTTCTCCTTCTCCCTCTCTGTCTCTCTCTCTCATTCTCTCTCTCTTTCTTTCTCTCTCTCTCTCTCTCCCTCTCCCTCTCCATAATTGGTAACTCTGGGATGTTGAGCGTCCACAGGTGCCTCAGCAAAGGCACGCCCAGAGTGGTATAACCTCATGCAAATGGTGGGATTACAGTTGTACAATAAAACCAGAGTGTGTGTCTCCCACCTGCAGACAACTATTGCAAAAAAAATAAGTTTCACAGCTCTTGGTGACTTTATGGCAGGGCTTTCTAGTCTTAGGGGGGGACAATGTTTCTTAACTTTGGCAACTTAAAGATGGGTGGACTTCAACTCCCAGAATTCCCCATCAGTGCTGGAAGGGAGTGAGGGTTGCAGAGTGGAGGAGGAGGACGGCTGTGTGGTCTCTGGTGTTCTCTGAGTTTGCTTGGCTTTTTTAAAAGACATTTCATGATCCAACTATGTAATGTCATCAGTGGTAGAAAGGAGTGGGGTTTGTGGAGAGGAGGAGGAGGAGAACTATGGGGTCCTTGATGGTCTCTGAGCTTGGTTGTATGCTTACAGATATCTCACTACCATACGAGGTAGCTTCATCAGTGCCTCATCAGTAAATATATAAAAACGGTTAAAGTTTCAGAGAATTTAATGGTTTCAGTCCACTGCTTCTCTTTTTCCTTCTCTGCCCACCCACCCACAGGCTCCCTACTCCGGCCGTGTCTTCCTGCACGAAGGCTGGCCCTTGTGTCTCCACGAGAAGGTGACCGTCCATCTCAGCCCCTTGAACCCGCTTCTGCTCCGTCCGGGAGACTTTTACCTCCAAGCTGAGCCTTGTGGGGAGCAGTCAGCCTGCCTGGTGGTGAAGTGTCTCTCCAGGGACTTGACCACCGCTCAGAAGATCCCCATCCCTGATGCCTCTTGCTCTTGGCTCTTCACCGAAGCTTGGTTGGAGGACATCAACCAAGACCTGGAACGGCCAACCCTGCACACCTGTCTGGTGGCCACCGGCAACGGAATTGTCCCCGTCCTCTGGAATAAAATAGCTACCCCGGAGTTTGTCCAGCTCCCCAAAGCAGAACATCCTATGGAGAAGGACTCCGTCCACCCGGAGACCCACTGCAGGTTGAATGCTGAGCCTCCAAGCCACCACAGCGGTGGAGACCAGGTCTCCAAACCATCTCAAGGGAAGTATCCAGGACTCATCAAGGTGGACCAAGGCTCCTGGAAGAAGTCCACCCTCTTTGTGGTGCCCAGCCTCTGTGACATCATTAGCGAGAACCTGGAAGGCGAATATGTCAACCTGGTGGAGTTTTCAGAAGAATCTCCAAAAGTTGAGATGTCTTCTCCAGCGGTGGCCCCTCATCACCTTCAACCGGAAGCGTTTCCCGCGGCTGAGAAGGTGCTTCTTCGGCCCAATGGGGAGATCGGACCTCAGGGGGAGGCTTGGAATTGTGTGAAGGAACAAGATTTGGAGGAAGGTCCCTGTACCCCCTGTCTGAGAAGGAAACTGAGTCCGGACTCCAAGATCCATGAGCCACGGTGCCGTTACCGAGACTCCTACATGGCGGCTCTTCAGAATCCCATCAGCTTCAATTCGGGGCTGATGGCGGCCATATTGGAGGAAATGGACTTGACCCAAGCAGCGTCCTCTTCAGAGGACACGGAGGCCCAGCCGGATGAAGGGTCAGGCCAGATGATCTCGCCGAACCCCTCGGAACACCCCAACAAGGACAGGAAAACGGAGGAAAGTCCCAGGTCGGGGGTCACAAAACTCGTGAAGTCTCCAGCCGAAGGTCCTGCGGTCAGCAGTAAATTCTCCTTCCTGAAAGGCCAGCGTCCCTTGGCCTCTTCTGGGGAGGGGCCGGGCCCCCCCGAAAAAGCCTGCAAGGGTCCCGAAGGGCCTCGGAAGAAAACGTTGATGGTCTCCTCTCCCAAAGTGGCCAGAGCAAAGCCAGTAGCTGGAAAGGGTAAGATGTCAGGAATCAAATTTGGTTTATAAGCTGTCCTCGACTTATGGCTGCAATTGAGCCTCAAATTCGAATTGCTAAGCGAGATGGTTGTTAAGTGGGCTTTGCCCCATTTTATGACCTTTTCTTACTACAGTTTATTAAGTCAATCCCTGTGGTTCTTCAGTTAGTAACCTGGTTGTTAAATGAATTCTGGGTCCCCCATTGACTTGGCTTATGAGTAGGTCACAAAAGCGGATCCCATGACCCTGGCACACGGTGGCTGTCATAAATATGAGTCAGTCGCCAAGTGTGTGAAGTTTGGACGTGGCCGCGGAGATGTTGCAACGGTTGTTAAGTGTGAAAAAGGATCCTAAGTCACTTTTTTCCGTGCCGTTGTAACTTCGGTCACTAAATGAAACGTTATAAATCAAGGACTCCTTGTATTTGTAACATGGCAAGATGCCCAGAGTTCCTAATAGTGAGATGGGTGGCCATGTATATTTAATCAATAAATTAAATTAAATTAAATAAAGCATCAGTTAGTCAAATAATTGCAATTTCTGTTGTGTTGGTGTTTTCGGCCCTATGTTTGCCTGAACTGGGGTTGTATCAACCACACCATTGTGGGTGTTTGTGCAAGCCAAACTTTTAACCGTAATTTTGTTTATTGCATTGAACTTTATACCATCCGGTCTAACAGCCTCAAAAAATACAACTTAAATGGCCGATACGAAGAACCTAAAGCAGGGGTGGCCAAACTATGGCTCTTTGAGGACCTGTGGACTTCAACTCCCATAATTCCTGAGCCAGCCATGCATGCATGGCTAGCTCAGGAATTCTGGGAGTTGAAGTCCACAGGTCCTCAAAGAACCATAGTTTGGCCACCCCTGACTAAAGCTATAAAATCGATGAGTAACAGCTGAGGGCACTAATGAACTCAAACCACCTAACGGCCAATATTAAGATCTCCACCATAACAGGCCTTGCAAAATGTCCTGAGGGTTGGGGGCAAGGAGACCCCCAGGAAGGGGAGGGGTTTACCTGCTCCCCAGCCCCCAAAGGAAGCATTGTCTTCAGCCCCCACCCCAGTTGTCCCTAGCTTTTCTAAGACAATGTTTGCCACAACTAGCAACTTGAAGAGGGGTGGACTTCAACTCCCAGAATTCCCCAGCCGGGCCAATGTTTCTCAGCCTTGGGAACTTGAATGCTGGGAGTTGAAGTCCACCCCTCATCAAGTTCCCAAGGCCTGAGAAACACTGTATTTAAATATAACAGGTATTAATATTGTGACCCTCTGTTTTTATGAGGTTTGTCAGCTGCCCAGAGTCGCTTGTCCGTGAGATGGGTGGCATATGAATGGATGGATGGATGGATGGATGGACAGACGAATGAACGAATGAACAAACGAGGTCAATTTCTCTCCCCTTCCCTCCCAGGTTCCAGTCCGACTGAAATCGCATTTGGGGAACTCTCAAGACGCCTGACTCTGGACGCTGTTGGCATAACCCCCTCCAGCACCGATACCCTGATCAACGAGTCGCTTGTCCTGGGATCGAGTCCCTCCGAGTCGGTCCCGTGGGATTTGCTCAACTCCGAGCTTCTGTCTTCGGGGATTGCCCGTCTGCCAGGTACCCTGAGTGGAAACCGCTGAAGGATCGTCCGAGAGACGTTTTCCTGCCAAAATCCTGCACCTGGTCCAGTTGGGTTGCTGGCCCGAGAGTTGATCCAATAAAGATTTGGGCGGAGTAGATCCTTAGCTTGCAATCTCTCTCTCTGGGATCAGCGTTTCTCAACCTGGACGAGTTTTAAGATGGGTGGACTTCAACTCCCAGAATTCCTCAGGCAATGTAGCTGGCTGGGGAATTCTGGGACTTGAACTTCACCCACCTTAAGCTTGTCCAAGTTAAGATATACATCTAGTCCTCGACTTAAAACAAGTCCGTTTAGTGACCATTCAAAGTTCACTGAAAAACATGACTTACTGTAAGGCAAGATTTCCACACTTACAACCTTTGTGGCATCTCCATGATCACGTGATCAAAATTCAGACACTTGGCAACTGGCACGTACTTATGACAGTTGCAGTGTCCCCTTTTGCGACCTGGTAAGCAAAGTCAATGGAAAGCCAGATTCACTTAACAACTGTCGTATTTACTTAACGACTGCGGTGATTCACTAATCAGCTGTGGCAAGAAAGGTTGCAAAATGGGGCGAAATTCACTTAACTGCCGTCTCGCTTAGCAAGAGACATTGGGTGCTCCATTGTGGTCGTAAGTCGAGGACTACCTGTACTGCTATGGCTATCCCAGAATGAAAGAAAATACAGGTCCTCCTCAACTTACGACCACAATGGACCCCCAAATTTCTCTTGCTAAGCAAGACAGTAGTTGCGAGCTTTGCCCCATTTTAGGACTTCCCTTGCCACTGTCGTTAAGTGAATCCCTGCAATTGTTAAATTAGTAACACTGTCGTTAAGCAAATCTGGCTTCCCCATTGACTTTGCTTGTCAGGAGGTCGCAAAAGGGGATCACGTGACCCAGGACACTGCAACTGTCATAAGTGTGAGTCAGTTGCCAAGTGTCGAATTTTGATCACGTGACCGTATGGATGTTACAACGGTCGTAAGTGTGAGAAATGGTCATAAATCACTTTTTTCAATGCCGTTGTCACTTCGAACGGTCACTAAATGAGTGGTTGTAAGATGAGAATTCCTGTATAGTGTTGCACCCTGGGGATAAAATAGTTGCACACAGGTCCTCTTTCCAGAGCTTGGGTGTGGAGTGTTGTGGTAGTGGCACAATGCAGTCTTCCTTGAAAGGAAGAAGCCCTAAAGAAGATGCTCAAACTCAGCTCCTTTTCAAAGCTGGACTTGGACAATTAACAGAATAACAGCATTGGAAGGGACCTTGGAGGTCTTCTAGTCCTACCCCCTGCTCACGAAGGAGCGCCTACGCCATTCCAGACAAATGGCTGTCCAGTCTCTTCTTGAAAACTTCCAGTGATGAAATACCCACAACTTCTGGAGGCAAGCTGTCCCTCCCTCCCTTCCTTTTTTCCTCCCTTCCCAATTCTTTCCTTTTCTTCCTCCCACTTCCCTTTCTTTCTTCCTATTTCCCTCCCTCCCTCTGTCTATCCTATCTATCTGTCTGTCTGTCTGTCTGTCTGTCTGTCTGTCTGTCTGTCTGTCTGTCTGTCTGTCTGTCTGTCTGTCTATCTATCTATCCATCCATCCATCCATCCATCCATCCATCCATCCATCCATCCATCCATCCATCCATCCACCCATCCATCTCAGAATCATATAATCCTAGGGGCTGGATGGGACCATGGAGGTCTTCTAGTCCAGCCCCCTGCTCAGGCAGGAGACCCTACGCCATTTCAGACAAGTGGCTGTCCAATCTCTTCTTTAAAAACCTCCACTGATGGAGCACCCACAACTTCTGGAGGCAACTTCTGTTCCACTGATTAATTGTTTTAATTAAGGAGAGCATTTTCCCTGAGCATTTTTCCAAACCAAGCATTCTTTTAATCTCATCCCTGCTACGTTCTCCCTCCCAAAGTGCAGTAAATGTACAATACAGTAGTTGGTAAACTGGGAGGCTCTGTAGAGTGAGACTATTTTTTTTTACAACCCATGCAAAGGTCTCCAAACATGGCCACTTTAAAATTGTGGACTGTGGGGTCCTTGGTGCTCTCTGAGCTTGGTTGTTTTCTTGCAGACGTTTCAGGACCCAACTAGGGAACAACATCAGTGCTAGAAGGCAGTGGGGTTTGCAGAGTGGAGGAGGAGGAGGAGGAGGAGGAGGAGGACTGTGGGGTCCTTGGTGCTCTCTGAGCTTGCTGTCTGGGGAATTCTGGGAGTTGAAGTCCACAAGTCTTAAAGTGGCCAAGTTTGGAGACGACCCCTGGACTCACGTGTGGTTTGCCATGGCTTCTTCTGGAATTTCAGGCAGTGTGGACAAGCTCGGAAGGCCCGTGGTTGAAATCCCCCAAAATGGTGGAGGCTGGCAGGACCCTGGGATCTCCGCCAAAGAGGTGGCACGGCTTCTGCTCTGCCTTTGCTCCATGGCCAGGTAAGCCAGTCTAGAAGAAAGGGGGCCGAGACGATGGGAGGGAGGCAAGACAGGTGGGATGCCGTCCCTGTAGGTGGGGGGGATGCCCGTTTGCCCCTCCCAATGGCTGTTCCCAGTAGACAAGCGAAGGCGACCTCTGTTCCCAAAGAAGCCCCTTCCTTTTCTCCTTCTATCACCCATCCGGATGTCCCAAATAGATGGCCCAAATACTCACCGCTGGGCACTTCCCACCCTCCAGGTGGAACCGAGTCTTCAGACGAGCCGGGAACAAGGCAGCCTCCCTTTCTGGAATGGGACAACTCACCTCAGCCAGCTTGCGTTGGCCAAACTCACTGTGGGACAATTCAACAATTCCATTTAATTATTTAAAACAAACAAAAACAATATTTCAATCTTTTGTCATTCACATTTTCTTGTGTCCCTGCCATTCTTTAATGCAGGGGTCCCCAAACTTGGCAACTTTAAGACTTAGAATAGAATAGAATAACAGAGTTGGAAGGGACCTTGGAGGTTTTACAGATTAACAGAGTTGGAAGGGACCTTGGAGGTCTTCTAGTCCAACCCCCTGCTTAGGCAGGAGACCCTACACCACTTCAGACAAATGGTTATCCAACATCTTCTTAAAAACTTCCAGTGTTGGAGCACCCACAACTTCTGGAGGCAATGCTGGCTGGAGAATTCTGGGAGTTGAAGTCCACAAGTCTTAAAGTTGCCAAGTTTGAAGACCTCTGCTTTAACGATTCTATTCCACCATATTAGTGTAACTCCTATCCTCCAGTGAGTTGTTCCACGGCGAACTGTCCTAGACCCTCCCTTTCTCCATGTAGGATCCCCAATTCCTGCTTGGGGAGAAGGGTATAGGATGGAGATGGAAACTCCACCTGGAGGTTTATCTGTGTCCTCAGGGTCACCTGAGTGGTGCAAATGGGTGTGGAGCCTCCTTGGAAGGGCTGAAAGGACTGTGTTGTAGACTGGAGATAGCTGGTGTCGTATTCCCTCCCCCTCTGTTGAGAGATAGGGCTGTTCAATTTGGACATAGATAGCCTCTTTATCCCTCTTCCAAACCAGCGGTCTTCTTTGTCCAAAATATGGACTTTGTTGTCTTCAAAAGAGTAGCCTTTGTCTTTTAAATGCAGATGGACCGCTGAATCTTGTCCTGATGGGTTTATTCTTCTATGGTGTGCCATGCATTTGTGAAGTGGCTGTTTTGTTTCCCCA
The DNA here is from genome assembly GCA_023053685.1 of Diadophis punctatus similis. NCBI lineage: Eukaryota > Metazoa > Chordata > Lepidosauria > Squamata > Dipsadidae > Diadophis > Diadophis punctatus. Next base: position 1,786,446 of record JALIGW010000058.1, on the reverse strand, counting down.
ATGTACAGATCTGCACATGTGTCACTGCATTGTCACAAACATCAGTTTGTGTCTGAGTGTTTGGTCCTTGGGGTACATAGTACAATGCAGTGAGACATGTGCAGATATGAAGAAGGCTCCACACCCATTTGCACCATTCAGGTGACTCTGAGGACACAGACAAACCTCCAAGTGGCCTCAACGACCCTCTAAAAGGATGCAAATGACCACCTTGTCTGCAAGGAGCATAAATCCTTCCATTCCCCACCATCCTGTCAGAGCTGAAGAAGCTTCTTAGATGAGAAGCGAAACGTCTTCAAAGGAGAAAAACCAGAAAGTCCAGTTGCCTCTTGAAAAAGCACCTTTGGGACAACCATGACCTGGATGATTGAGAAGCTCCATCGACATCTCCCCAAGTTCTAAATCCCCCCCCCCCCCGCCTTGCTGCCTCCTCCAGAAATTCTCTTCCAGTTCATCACCCTCTTAGTTCACCTCCTGCACAGCAGGGGGCAGCACAGGCTGAATTTTGCCTAGCTTTAAAAAAACCTAAAGCTTGCTCCTGGTCTGTAGAAGAATGGGAGACCACTAGGAAATCTTACGGCTGTTGGTTAAAGTGGGAAGACGGGAAACTGTCCTAGAAGACCCCGAGGGGACCACCACTAAGGAAACTCAACAGAGATAGAAAGTCTGTAGAGATTCTCCGTCATCCAGGTCATGGTTGTCCCAAAGGTGCTTTTTCAGGAGGCAACTGGACTTTCTTGGTTTTTTTCTTTTGAAGACGTTTCGCTTCTCATCCAAGAAGCTTCTTCAGCTCTGACAGGATGGTGGGGAAGGGAAGGATTGATACTCCTTGCAGACAGCTGGACATTTGCATTCTTTTAGGGAGTCATTGAGGCCACCTGGAGGTTTCTCTGTGTCCTCAGGGTTACCTGAGTGGTGCAAATGATTCCCGTAGTCTGCAATCCCCCCCCCCCAGGAAATCCGTTCCTACTCCCACACCAGTCAAAGGGTGTTCATCCCAAATTGTGTAGCTAAAAGTCTGTAGAAATTCTCATTCATCCAGGTCATGGTTGTCCCAAAGGTGCTTTTTTCAGGAGGCAACTGGACTTTCTTGTTTTTTTTCCTTTTTGAAGACGTTTCGCTTCTCATCCAAGAAGCTTCTTCAGCTCTGACAGGATGGTGGGGATTGGCAGGATTTATATTCCTTGGATGAGAAGGGAAATATCTTTGAAAGAAGAAATAAGAAAGTCCAGTTGCCTCCCGAAAAAGCACCTTTGGGTCAACAGAGATAGCCATGAAGTCCTCAACTGGAGAGTCTACGTTACTTTATTTTATTCCTCCATGCAGGAAGCGTTCCAACGACCAGGCGGTGGTAATCCTGGTTGATGCCAGGAAGGAAGCACCCCCTCCCACGCTCCCCACAGCCCTGGGATCCCTCCAGGTAATGATGGGTGGGCAGGATCCATAGTGGAGATCCATACTGCTTATGTCCAGGTGGGGAGGGAGGGTTTTCTCACCTCGGGAGGTTGATTCCAAGATCCCTTCTTGATACGGCCATTCCTGGACTTACAACCGTTTGTTTAGGGACCTTTGGAAGTTACAACAGCGCTGAGCAAAGTGACTTACAACTGTGTTTCACACTTAACGACCTTTGCAGCATCCCCATGGCCATGTGATCAAAATTCAGATGTTTTGCAACTAGTTCATATTAATGACGGTTGTGGTCGGCTGCCGTTGTGGTCGTAACTCAAGGATTACCTGTAATTGGTAAAAGAGGGGCACAGCTACGTTCTTCCCCCAGGAAAAGAGAATCCAAGTAGGGCGGTATTTTTTTCCATTCAGACTCTATCCCCTTACAAACAAACAGATTAACAGAGTTGGAAGAGACCTTGTAGGTCATCTAGTCCAACCCCTCCACCCAAGCAGGAGATTTTTCAGTCTGGATCACTTTCAGATGGATGGACTTATAGCAATAGCAATAGCACTTTTCTTATATACCGCTTCATAGTGCTTTACAGCACTCTCTAAGCGGTTTACAGAGTTCAGCATATTGCCCCCAACAATCTGGGTCCTCATTTTACCCACCTCGGAAGAATGGAAGGCTGAGTCAACCTTGAGCCTAGTGAGATTTGAACAGCTGAACTGTTGAACTAGCAGTCAGCCTGCAATGGCTGCATTTAACCACTGCACCACTTCAGCTCATGGCCATTCAGAATATGGCCATTCTGAGACTCCAACCATCTTAAAAGTGGCCAGAGGTTGTGTTCACACAACTTCCTGAAGCGTTAACCCTTTCTCAGAATATCTCGAACCATTAACTAACCGAAATAGTCCTCGGCTTAGGATCATTGAGCTCAAAATGTCTCTTCCTAAGTGAGACATCGGTGAAGTGAGTTTTGTCCCATTTTACGACTTTTCTTGCCACGTTGGTTAAGTGAATCGCTGTGGTTGTTAGGTTTGTAACACGGTTGTTAAGTGAATCTGGCTTTCCCCGTCGATTTTGCTGGTCAGAAGTTCGCAAAAGGGGATCACGTGACCCCAAGACGCTGCAACCGTCGTAAATACGAGTCCGTTGCCAAGCGTCATAAATATGAGTCCCCTTTTCAGTGCTGTTGTAACTTCGAGTGGTCACTAAAAAACGGTCATAAGGTAAGGACTGCCTGTACTCTAGATTTACATTTTTAATGTTAAGACTTAGCAAAGCCTCTTGGCCTTTGTTTGCTTTGAATCCAGAGAGATCCTGGTTTAAATGAACAAACAACCCAAGCCGAACCCAAACCAAGTTTAGTGTAAACCTTAACTCCTTTAAAAAAAAGCAGGAAGCAGCCCAAATGTTCCCCCACTTCACTTCCCTGCCCTGCCCACCTTCCAAGTGTTCCCCAGATGAAGATGCTATGGGACCATTTGAGATGGGGGGAGAGAAGAGAAGAGCTTCAGGTTGGAAGGTGCTGCACACACACACACACACACACACACACACACACACACACACACACACACACACACACAGATAGCGAGCAGAGGAAACCACGGAGGGAAGCCACAGGAAGTCACTGGTGTCTCCACTTCCTTGCAGAAATCCTTTCCTGGATCCATCCAAGTTCTCCTGTTGGTGGCAGAGAAGGAGCCCACCTCTCAGGTGGAGAAGATCCTCGGCTTACAGGTAAGATCTGCCCATCCGCTTCTGTGCCTGGGTCTCGTTGGCTGGGGAATTCTGGGAGTTGAAGTCCACCCATCTTAAAGTGGCCAAGGTTGGAGACCCCTACTCTTTAGTAAGTCCACTGTCCTAAGATCGGCAGATGGACAGGTACCGAACTTCCCTAAGTGGTTCTCGATTTACGACTGGTTGCTAAGCAACCTTTTGGAGATACGACCGACCTGAAAAAGGGAACTTACCTAGACCCAAAGTTCTGCAGGTCAGGCCACTTCACACAATCATGTGATCACACTCAACAACGCTTGTTATTGTTACTTACTAATTTATTTTTACCAAATAATTATACACACGTTTGCAGCTGCCCACGGTCACATGACTGCATTTTACCACAGTTTTGCTGGTTTTCGGAAAAACTGCACCCGAGCGACCAGTGGTTTTGCTTAACGACTGCAGTGTCCTCTTAACGACCGCAGTGTTTGCACTTATGACCGCCACATTTGCTAAACAACCACAGCAAAACACATTGTAAAAACCGTGTCGGTCACGTGACCGACCTATTTTACAACGATTTGGATTTACAACCGTCATGGGCAGGCTCCATTACAGTCGTAACTCAAGGACTGCCATACCTTTCCTAGGACGGCAGCCGTTATGGGAGACCAAGTTGTCTTTCCCTCAAAACTGTGTCCACAATGATGGATGGAGGCAGAGAAGCGTGAAGTTCTACCTGAACAAGCAACAATTAAGCCATTTTTCAAAAACGGTGACAGACTCATTTCTAACCAGGTTGGAGGTAATCAAATTATTAGATTAAGGCTGAACCGTTTTTCCCCCCCTGCAGCAGGACCACGGGTGGCCTTGACCAACAGGATGAAGAGTCAAGCTACATTCTCTTTTTTATTCAATTTTCATTAACATATAATGGATAATAGCCCTTCCCAATCAAATATAGTTAAACTGATTACTCTTTCACATTAAACGGTAGAATTTGGTGCCTTGTTTTTCGGGCCCAGTTAGGTAGCAGCGTAAACTCCGTGTTTCTCAAAACCTTGGCCCCTTGAAGACGTCTGGACTTCAACTCCCAGAATTCCCCAGAACAAGGCTAGATGTGGGTGCTGGAGGTTTTTAAAGAATTGGGGGTTGATCTATTCTCCAAAGCCCCTGAAGGCAGGACAAGAAATGATGGACGGAAACTCATCAAAAAGAGAAGCAATTTGGAATTCAGGAGGAATTCCCTGACACTGGGAACAATTGACCAGTGGAACAGCTTGCCACCAGAAGTTGTGAATACTCGTTTTTAAGAAGAGACTGGACAGCCATTTGTCTGGAATGATATAGAGTTTCCTGCTTGAGTAGGGGGTTGGACTAGACCAGGGGTCGGCAACCTTAAACACTCAAAGAGCCATTTGGACCCGTTTCCCACAGAAAGGAAAAGACCGGGAGCCACAAAACCCTTCTGACATCTAAAATGAAGATAATACTGCATATATCATTTTTTACCTTTATGCGATGTATAAAAAAACTATAGTGTGTTGCATTTATGAAATCAATGACCTGCTACAGAGAAAACACATTTTTATTTCTGCATGCAACAAAAACATTTTGAACTCCGAAAAAAAAGATGGGTCGAAAAGCTCAATAAATCATGTGCCGGCGGGTGTCGCACATTGGCAGTTGTGACACATATTTTGAGTGACAGGGAGCCGCAGCAGAGGGATGAAAGAGCCACATGCGGCTCCAGAGCCGCGGATTGCAGACCCCTGGACTAGACGACCTCCAAGGTCCCATCCAGCCCTAGGATTCTGAGAGAGATAAAATACATGACAGACGGATGGGACGGATGGACGGGAGCAGCAGTGAAATGCTCCCGGTTCACTTTTACCTGTCTGTCGTCGGTGAGCCGATCGCGCAGGTAGCGCGGCGCTCCGCCCACCCGCCAGGACACCGCCATTTGAGTTCTTTTACCCTCTGCGCATGCACAAAGCGTTCTGTGCATGCGCAGAGGGTAAAAGAACTCAAATGGCGGTGTTCCGGCGAGTGGGCGGAGCGCAGTGCTACCTGCGCGATCGGCTCACCGACGACAGACAGGTAAAAGCGAACCGGGAGCATTTCACCCCTGGACGGGAGGGAGGGAGGGAGGGAGGGAGGAAGACCTTGCCTTCAGAAGTTGTGAGTACTCCAACATTGGAAGTTTTTAAGAAGAGACCACACAGCCATTTGAGAAAATCAACCTGAAATTAAGGAGAAATGTCTGACAGTGAGAACAATTGACCAGTGGAACAGCTTGCCACCAGAGGTTGTGGGTGTTCCATCACTGGAAGCTTTTAAGAAGAGATTGGACAGCCATTTGTCTGAAACGGTATAGAGAGCCCGGCTTGAGCAAGGGGTTGGACTAGAAGACCTCCAAGGTCCCTTCCAACTCTGTTATTCTGTTATTACGGTAAGAATCCTTGAAAGGCATCATACTCCAAATTTTCTCCACCCCAACTTGACTCTTTCTCCCCAATTACACAGCCTGAGTAGGACAAGCTGGCATGAAAATTTTTTCTTACAGAATAACGAGAGTTATTCTGTTATTCTCCCTCGAAAACTGGACAGCAGGGTGGGAATTGAGTTCCAATCCTGCCTGCCCCCTATAATTAATTAACGCCAACCCTGTTGGTTTGGAGCAGCCTTAATGGACTTCTGGCTCCTGCTGGCTACATCAGCCTCTTCAAATCACACACCTCGGTGCGTGGAGATTAAAATAATAATTCAGCCTTGAAAGGGGTCTGTTCCTTCATTAATGCCGACGGCTTTAATTAATGCAATGTGAAATATTAATGCCTTTGATAAACTGCACCTGCCCTGCGTGATTAACAGGTTCTCTTGCCCGGGATGGGGTGTGGGAGGGGGAGCTCCTTCTGGGGTGCCTGATGAATGACAAGTGGGAAAGGGAGCCAGAAGCCCAGCCCTCACCGCCCTGCCTGGGTTGGAAGAAGGAGGAGGTACAAGGGGTCCCACGGGATCAGTTTGCCTGAAATTCAGGGGATACAGGTGTAAATTGGCTTTGCTTTGGAAGATTTGTTTGAATGAGTTGTCAGCCAAGACCCAATTCTGCAAGCTGAATAAATTTCAGGTGGACCTCAAGTTACAACCTTTCATAGAATCGAATCGAATCAAATCAAATCAAATCAAATCAAATCAAATCGAATCTGGAAGGGACCTTGGAGGTCTTCTAATCCAGCCTCCTGCTCAAGCAGGAGAATCTATATAATCTCAGACAAGTGACTGTCCAGCCTCTTCTTAAAAATTGTCCCACACATTGTCATTTAGGGAACACCTGGAGGGTGGGCAGGGAGGTGACGTGGGGGAACATTTGGGCTGCTTCCTGCTTTTTTTAAGGAGTTGCAGTTTACACTAAACTTGGTTTGGGTTCGGCTTGGATTGTTTGTTCATTTAAACTGGGATCTCTCTGCATTCAGAATAATCCAGAATAACAGAGTTGGAAGGGACCTTGGAGGTCTTCTAGTCCAACCCCCTGCTTAGGCAGGAAACCCTACACCACTTCAGACAAATGGTTATCCAACATCATCTTAAAAACTTCCAGTTTTGGAGCATTCACAACTTCTGAGGCAAGCTGTTCCACTGATTAATTGTTCTCACTGTCAGGAAATTTCTCCTTAATTCCAGGTTGCTTCTCTCCTTGGTTAGTTTCCATTCGTTGCTTCTTGTCCTGCCTTCAGGTGCTTTGAAGAATAGTTTGACTCCCTCTTCTTTGTGGCAGCCCCTGAGATATTGGAACACTGCTATCATGTCTTCCCTAGTCCTTCTTTTCATTTAGTGACCGCCTGAAGTTACAACTGCACTTAAAAAAAGCAACTTATGACTGTTTTTCACACATACGACCGTTGCAACATCCCCACGGTCACAGGCTCAAAATTCAGACACTTGGCAACTGGCTCGTATTTATGACGGTCGCAGTGTCTTGGGGGGGGGTCATGTGATCCCCTTTGGTGACTTTCAGGCCTGCAAAAATCAAGTCAGATTCACTGAACGACCGTATGACAACTGCAGGAATTCCCTTAACGACCGTGGCAAAAAGTTTGTAAAATGGGGCAAAAGTCACTGAACAACTGTCTCGTTTAGCAACTGAAAGTTTGGTCTCAATTGTGGTCGTAAGTCAAGGACTGTATTTCATTGCACTGCAAAGCAATCCTACTCTGTCTGGTTGATTTGTTCTGCCTTCTGGCTCAAATCTACCTCAATATTGTTATTGTTATTGTTATTCCAGCTCCCTAATTTGGCATCATCTGCCGATGTTGGCCTGTTTTTGAATTAAACCCTAATAAAATCTAATTATTGTTCTCTTGTCATTGGTGATCCGAATTCTCTTGGCTTATGACAGTCCGAATTCTAAACCTTTGTAGTATATTTATTTTTTATTTACTCATTGAATTTTTATCCTTTTAATACTGTTTATACATAACTCAAGGCAGCAAATATACCCAATACTGTTTCCCTCCTCTTCTTTTCTCCACCACAACAACCCTGCAAGGTTGGCTGAGCTAGGTAAATGTTTCTCCAAGCTGAGCTTAAACGTCATCCTTGCCCGTCTTGCCCACAGGTGGAGACCGTGACTTCTCCGAAAGCTTTGATCCGCCACGTGGACAGTAGCCAGTTGACCCAGGCCTTTGACGGTCACTTCCCCTACAACCACGGGGAATGGGTACAGTTCTTCCAGGTACCTTCTTCCCCCACCCTTTATCCATTTGGGGAGGGGTCTCGTGGGACAAACTTGCTCCTTGGGTCTCGACGGCAAGGGTTGTCCACGCAGGTGGTCCAAAAAGCCAAGATGGCAGCTAGTGTGGTGTGATTGAGGTTCCACCTTGGTTTTAATTTTCAAGATGTGCCACACAGATTTCATCTCGCCGTCACGGCCGCCATCTTGACTTTTTGGACCTGAAGACACCCCTGTTCAATTGCCTTCTGTGATTTATCATGGAGTTTCTTACTTAAGAAAAAAATAGACTCTAGTCCCTTCCGTGGCTTTCGGCCTCAAACTTCCAGGCCTCCCCCATGGCCACCTTGTCCCATGGCTCGGACGTGGTAGAGGCTCTCCTTGCCTTCAAACACAATTTATTTCTCTGTTGGTTTGTATCTTGCCTTTATGATTTTTACAAATAATTCAAGGTGGCAAATATATCTGACATATCTTCCTCTATTTTCCCCACAACAACAACCTTGTGGGTTGGGCAGAGCGAAAGTGACTGCTCTGAAGTAATTTATTTATTTATTTAAATAGATTTGTATGCCGCCCAACTCCCAGGGGACTCTGGGCGGCTAACAACATGTCAAATCCATTATTGAATATAAAATCACATAACAGTTAAAAAATTATAAAAGTTAAAAAACATCCAACATTCATAACCAGGGGGTAATCTAGTGTCCTTCATGATTAAGGCAGGACTAGAACTCACTCTCTCCTTGAGATTGGCCTAAAGTCACCCGGTTGGCTTTTCCTGGTGATTCCCAAAATCACCCAGTTGGCTTTTATGCCTAAGTCGGGACTAGAACTCACCATCTCCTGGTGATTGGCTCAAAGTCACCCAGCTGGCTTTCATGCCTAAGGCGGGACTAGAACTCACCATCTCCTGGTGATTGGCCCAAAGTCACCCAGCTGGCTTTCATGCCTAAGGTGGGACTAGAACTCACCATCTCCTGGTGATCTGCCCAAAGTCACCCAGCTGGCTTTCATGCCCAAGGCAGGACTAGAACTCACTGTCTCCTGGTGATTGGCCCAACGTTACCCAGCCGGCTTTCATGCCTAAGGCAGGACTAGAACTCACTGTCTCCTGGTGATTAGCCCAAAATCATTCATCTGGCTTTCATGCGTAAGCCAGAACTAGAACTCACTGTCTCCTTGCAATTAACTCCAAGTCACCCAGCCAGTTTCCATGGCTAAGTCAGAACTCACCATGTCCTGGAAACTGGACCAAAGCCTGGTTTTCATACCTAAGGCAGAACCAGAACTCACCATGTCCCACTTTCTAGCCTCCTGCCTTAACCACTAGGCCAAATGTCACATAGTGAATATTGTCAGTTGTATGTCTATGCAGGGTGATACACCCCTATCCTAATATTATGGTACATTCCATTACAAGCAGGACACGTGATGTGATCTTCTGCGCATGTGTGCATTCCTGATTCTCCATTCTTCTTCTTGTGGTTTGGCTCTGACCAGGAGCGGTCGCATTTAATTAGCAAGAATGTAATTATTCAGAATTTATTGTTTTTGTACCGAAATAAATATTTTCTATTAGACTTTTAACTTCGGCTTTATTTCTAAATGTCTGAGTTCTGAGAGAAAGATCAAACATCGCCTCTATGGAGATTTGTTCTCCTTAATACCAAACCAATCTCCAATGGGGAATGCTCTGTGGATAAGCCACCTGTTTGAAGGGCTTTGGTGGGGAAGAGCTCGTAGCAGGTGGAAAAAATCAGGTGTAGGTGGACGCAAGTGTGTGTCAGGAGGACACGCAAAGAGTTGCTTGGAGATGGGCATCTCTGTGTATGAGAGTCTGTGCCCCAGAGGCCGCCTGTCATCTTCCCATCATCTTTAATTGGGACCACACAGCTGTTTCACCCTGATTGTCCTCCGTACTGACCCACACTTTGTACAGACACCACCTTGCAAGCACCCAACCGATCTGTAGACCCACAATCCTTCAAAATGACTTCTGCCGATTCCTTCTTCTAGAAAGTCCATCATTTTGTCGGTGATCTCAAAAAAGCCTCCGAGCTGTTACGGACCACCACCCAGGAGCTGGAGAAGGAAGAGGGTCTGGAGACCTTGCAGGTAAGGACGTGGGGTCTACCGGAGGTGGGGGTTTGAGGCCAAGTGTTGGCCACGCTTTGTGGCCTGCTTCTGTTCCTGGCTTTGGAGGGCAGAATTAGTCTCGGGTGGGGTCCTTGGGGCTCTCTGAGCTTTGTGGGTTTTTTTGGAGACATTTCATGAGCCGAACTAGGTAACATCATCAGTGCTAGAAGAGAGTGGGGTTCAGGAGAGGAGGATGAGGACGACGATGACAATGACTGTGGGGTCCTTGGTGCTCTCTGAGCTTGGTTGTTTTCTTGTAGACATTTCATGATTCAACTAGGGAACAACATCAGTGCTAGAAGGGAGTGAGGTTTATGGAGGAAGAGGAGGAGGAGGAGGAGGAGCAGAAGGAAGAGGAGGAGGAGGAAGAAGAAGAAGAGGAGGAGGAGATGGAGGGGACCGTGGGGTCCTTGGTCTCTCCGAGCTTGGTGATTTTCTTGCAGATGTTTCATGACCCAACTAGGGAACATTATCAGTGCTAGAAGGGAGTGGGGTTCAGGAGAGGAGGAGGAGGCGGACGATGACAATGACTGTGGGGTCCTTAGTGCTCTCTGAGCTTGGTTGTTTTCTTGTAGACATTTCATGATTCAACTAGGGAACAACATCAGTGCTAGAAGGGAGTGAGGTTTATGGAGGAAGAGGAGGAGGAGGAAGAAGAGGAGGAGGAGGAGGAGAAGCAGAAGGAAGAGGAGGAGGAGGAAGAAGAAGAGGAGGAGGAGGAGGAGGAGGTGGAGGAGGAGGAGGAAGTAGAAGAAGAGGAGGAGGAGATGGAGGGGACCGTGGGGTCCTTGGTCTCTCCGAGCTTGGTGATTTTCTTGCAGATGTTTCATGATCCAACTAGGGAACATTATCAGTGCTAGAAGAGAGTGGGGTTGTGGAGAGGAGGAGATGGAGGAGGGGGGATTGTGGGGTCTTTGGTGCTCTCTGAGCTTTGTTCTTTTTTTTCCCCAGACATTTCATGATCCAGCTAGGGAACATCATCAGAAGGGTTTGTGGGGAGGAGGAAGAGGAGGAGGAGGACCTTTGGGTCCTTGGTGCTCTCTGAGTGTGGTTTTCTTACAGATGTTTCATGTTGCACTTAGCAACCCATGCAGTCACTTAATGACTGCAACAGGGGCAGCAGGGATTGGGCTAATTTAACAAGGCAATCACATGAGTGAATTGCTTAATGGCCACCACAATTTATGACCGTAATGGGCAAGGTTCCTTTGTGGTCATAAATCAAGGACTTTCCGGACACGCTGCTGGACCAAAGCAATTCAAAGATAATTGTCCTGCCCTCCATGAACTTGGCTAACCGGTTGGCTTGTCCCAGCAGGCGGTGGAGCGCCAAGTGAGCCGGCACCGGCATCTCATGCAAGAGGTCCTGCGCGATGCCCAGCTGGTCAGCTTGCAGAGGGAAGGAGGGGCCACCCTGGCCAGGCTGCGGAAGGAGGCGGCCCGACTCGGCTTCACGCCTGACGTCCGGTAGGAAAGCCAAGTCCTTGGGGCAGTTCTGAAGAGGGGGAGGGGGAGGAGGGAGAGGAGAACTGTGAGGTCCTTGATGCTCTTGGAGTAACAGGGTTGCTTGTTTCCTTGCAGACATTTCATGAGCCATCTAGGTAACATCATCAGTGCTAGAAGGGAGAGGTGTTTGCAGAGAGGAGGAGGAGGAGGAGGAGAAAGACTGGGGTCCTTGGTGGTCTGTGAGCTTGGTTGTTTTCTAGCAGACATTTCATGACCAAGCCAGGGAACATCATCAGTGCTAGAAAGGAATGGGGTTTGCAGAGATGAGGAGGAGGACTGTGGGGTCCTTGGTGCTCTCTGAGCTTGGTTGCTTTCTGACAGACATTTCGGGACCCAGCTAGGTAACATTATCAGTGCTAGAAGGGAGGGAGGAGGAGGAGGGAGGAAGAGGAGATCACTCCACACCCTTAATAATCCCCAGCAAGGCTCCTGGCCTTCTGCATTTCACTCAAGGCACCTTGAGTGGCCAATAAGAGCCGAGGTGGCGCAGTGGTTAGAGTGCAGCACTGCAGGCTACTTCAGCAGACTGCTAGCTGCAGTTCAACTGTTCAAATCTCACCAGGCTCAAGGTTGACTCAGCCTTCCATCCTTCTGAGGTGGGTAAAATGAGGACCCAGATTGTTGGGGGCAAGAGGCTGAACTCTGTAAACCGCTTAGAGAGGGCTGTCAAGCACTATGAAGCGGTATATAAGTCTTAAGTGCTATTGCTATTGCTAATTTTGGCTCAATGGCGGCCATACGTTGAGGACTACCAATACCAATCATCTTCTTTAGCTTGCCCACCACACTGCAAATAAATATCCCATCGTCCAGTGGGCAGAAGATGGGTAGGAATGGCATTAGCAAACTTCCTGTCAGCCTGATTTTTTTCGATGCTTCAAGAACTCGTGGTGGACAATCCTTAAGCAAAGCCGTAGAGAAAATGGGGGAAAAAAACCTTGAGATGTTGCCAACACACCTTGAAAAGCAAAAATGTCCACAAGGCCAAGAGTGACCCAGAAATGCTCAAATCCTTTGTGTGTGTGTGTGTGTGTTTGTTAGGCGCAGTTTTGAGAGTGCCCTGGCCATCTACAACCTGGTGGAGGAGGATGTCCACACGCTGGTGACCAAATCCAACGGTTGCTTGGAGCACTTGGAGTTCCTCAAGACGATCCGGGAACTTGAGGAAGAATTTCACCAGGTAAGGGAAGGGCTGGAGCTGAACTGTGTCCAATGCTAGTTACGCCCAGTTGTGTTCATCCTTCCAGCCTTTCTTTGTTCGTCTGGCAGCAGCGAAAAAAGCCAATGCAATCCTCAGCTGCATTATCAGAGGGATAGAATCAAGATCAAGGGAGGTACTACTACCACTCTATAAAGCCTTACTAAGACCACACCTAGAGTACTGCATCCAGTTTTGGTCACCACACCAGAGCTGGGTTTCAGCAGGTTCTGACCAGTTCTGGAGAACCGGTAGCAGAAATGTTGAGTAGTTTGAAGAACTGGCAAATACCACCTCTGACTGGCCCCGCCCCCATCTATTCTCTGCCTCCCGAGTCCCAGCTGATCGGGAGGAAATGGGGATTTTGCAGTATCCTTCCCCTGCCATGCCCACTAAGCCACGCCTACTAAGCCAAGTCATGCCCACCAAGCCACGCCCACTAAGCCCAGCCAAGCCACGCCCACAGGGCCGGTAGTAAAAAAAATTGAATTCCACCACTGCACCATACCATAAAAAAGACGTTGAGACTCTAGAAAAAGTACAGAGAAGAGCAACCAAGATGATTAGGGGACTGGAGGCTAAAACATACGAAGAACGATTGCAGGAACTGGGCATGGCTAGTCTACTGAAGAGAAGGACCAGGGTTAGACAGGATAGCAGTGTTCCAATATTTGAGGGGCTGCCACAGAGAGGAGGGGGTCAAGCTGTTTTCCAAGGCACCCGAAGGCCAGACAAGGAACAATGGATGGAAATTTCCTGACAGTGAGGACAACCAACCAATGGAACAGAAGTTGCTTTCGGAAGTTGTGGGAGCTTCATTACTGGAGGCTTTCAAGAAGAGACTGGACTGCCATCTGTCAGAAATGGTGTAGGGTCTCCTGCTTGAGCGGGGGTTGGACTAGATGACCTATAACAGTGATGGCGAACCTATGGCACGCGTGCCACAGGTGGCACGCGGCGCCATATCGGAGGGCACGCGAGGCGTTGCCCCCTGGTCAAGCAAGATACCCTCTACCATTTCAGACAAATGGTTGTCCAATCTCTTCTTAAAAGCCTCCAGTGATGGAGCACCCACAATCTCTGGAGGCAAGCTGTTCCACTGGTTAATTGTCTTCACTGTTAGGAAGTTTCTCCTTTGTTCCAGGTTGCTTCTCTCCTTCATTAGTTTCCATCTGTTGTTTCTTGTCCTGCCTTCAGGTACTTTGGAGAATAGGTTGACCCCCTCCTTTTTGTGGCAGCCCCTCAAATACTGGAAGACTGCTATCATGTCCCCCCTAGTCCTTCTTTTCTTTAGTCTAGCCAAACCCCGATCCTGCAGCCGTTCTTCCTATGTTTTAGTCTCCAGACCTTTTTGTAGGACAAACGAAGCCCCAAATGACAAGAAACTTAAGAATGGTCCAGCTGAACTTCACCTTATTTATTTATTTTTATTTTTATTTATTTAAATGGATTTATATGCCGCCCAACTCCCAGGGGACTCTGGGCGGCTCACAACATGTCAATCCATTTTCCAATATAAAAGAACAACCATTTAAAAACTGCAAAAATTAAAAAGCGCATCTAACATTCATAACCAAAGGTGGGAGACCCATATCTGGTCTGGTTGGTCTCACTTTCACCCCGCCTGCCGGAAGAGCCAAGTTTTTATTGCTTTACGGAAGGCCAGCAGGGTGGGGATAGTCCTGATCTCTGGAGGAAGCTGGTTCCAAAGGGAGGGAGCTCCCTAGAAATGGAGCCTCAGGCGAAGTGAACTGGCTAAGATTGTTGTGTGTTTGGCTCAACTTGACCTTCAAAGCAAGTCCTTGTCCAGAGAAAGAACACTTTTTTCTTCTGTTGCTTCTTCCCGCAGGTCACTTTCTGGATTGATGAAGAAGGAGATCCAGAGCTGAGCGCGGTGGGATTGGCGGAGGGAAGCCTGGAGAAGACCGAAGAGTCCTACCGGCGGTTTAAGGACTTTTTCAAAGAAGCCACGGTAAGTAGGATGGAGAGAGGAAGGCAGGGCCGGTCAAATCCTACATGGCTGAAATCCAACACATATATTTTAACTCCAGAGGTTTGTAACCGTTTGCAGAACGGATGGCATGGCTGATCTAGTGAAGAGAAGGACCAGGGGAGACATGATAGCATCTTCCAATATCTGAGGGGCTGCCACAAAGAAGAGAGGGTTCAACCTGTTTTCCAAGGCACCCGAAGGCCAGACAAGGAATAATGGATGGAAACTGATCAAGGAGAGAGATTCAACCTGGAAATAAGGAGGAATTTCCTGACAGTGAGAACAATCAACCGATGGAACAGAAGTTTCCTTCGGAAGTTGTGGGAGCTTCATCACTGGAAGCTTTCAAGAAGAGACTGGACTGCCATTTGTCAGAAATGGTGTAGGGTCTCCTGCTTGAGCGGGGGGTTGGACTAGATGACCTATAACAGTGATGGCGAACCTATGGCACGCGTGCCACAGGTGGCACGTGAAGCCACATCGAAGGGCACGCGAGGCGTTGCCCTGTCAGATCCAGGGGCAACCCAAAAGTTCGGGAAAACGCACTTCCGGTTTGCCGTTGGGTTGTTTTTAGCACTCCGGAGGGTTCAGGGAAGCTTCCTGAAGCCCCGGACTGCAAAAAACAGCCCAACGGGCAAACCGGAAGTGCGTTTTTCTGAACTTCCGGTTTGCCCATTTCGCCGTTTTTCACCATCCCAGGCTTCGGTAAGGCCTTTGCGCAGGGGTGGGGTGGGTGTGTGCATGCGCAGGGGGCAGCATGGGGGGAGGTTGTGCGCATGCGTGGGGTGGGGAGGGAATGGGTGTGGGCATGTGTGCGCGCACACACGCCTTTTTGGCACACGAACCAAAAAAGGTTCGCTGTCAAAGCATCGTTTGAGTGACCTATAAGGTCCCTTCCAACTCTGTTAATCTCTATCTATCTGATGGCCTGAAGCCATTTTTT
Source organism: Diadophis punctatus similis (assembly GCA_023053685.1). Taxonomy (NCBI): domain Eukaryota; kingdom Metazoa; phylum Chordata; class Lepidosauria; order Squamata; family Dipsadidae; genus Diadophis; species Diadophis punctatus. The sequence goes on along the minus strand of JALIGW010000058.1, from coordinate 1,770,811 downwards.
CCTGGCACCTTCAGGGCTGCCACAGCGGAGCTGAGTCGAGCTGTGGGAAGAGGAGGGGAGAGGTAGAGATAGCTGGGGGTTTGTAGCCAAAACAAAATTCTTTCCTCTGGGAACCAAGGGCTTTCCCACCAGGTGCTAAGGAGGTGGGATCTGAGACCAAGTGACCCTTGGACTGTGATCTGATTGGACCATGGGATGGATTGCATGGGCAGGGGACAGAAAACTTTACTTTTAACTGGGGGGAAACCCGAGGGGGGTTTAGAGTCGGGTTTCCCCCAGATGTGCCAATATGACAGGCCTAATAAATCTGTGCTTTGAGGAACATGCCTGCCTTGGAGTTTTGATTCTGTTGGGGGTGTTACTTGGAACCCTGACAGGCGGTTTAAGTTTAAGTCTTCCCTGTCTATGGAGATCCTCAGTCGTCCAGGTCATGGTTGTCCCAAAGGTGTTTTTTCGAACTGAAGAAGCTCCTTGGATGAGAAGCGAAACGTCTTCAAAGAAAAATCAGAAAGTCCAGTTGCCCCTTGAAAAAAGCACCTTTGGGAGAACTCTTCCCTGCATTTCAAGTTAAAGAGATTTTTCTGGAGATGTCAGTGAGGTTGTTGGAGAATTATGTCCTATATTTGCTTAGAATCATAGTATCATAGAGCTGGAAGGGACCTTAGAGCTCTTCTAGTCCAACCCGCTGTTCAAGCAGGAGACCCTATACCAGTGATGGCTAACCTTTTTGGTGCCAAGTGCCCAAAGCGCATGTGTGAACCCCCAAAATGCAATGCGAGTGCCTCCCGCACATGAACCCCGCACATGAACAGAGCCGAGGTGGCGCAGTGGTTAAAATGCAGCACTGCAGTTCAGCAGTTCAGCAGTTCAAATCTCACCAGGCTCAAGGTTGACTCAGCCCTCCATCCTTCCGAGGTGGGTAAAATGAGGACCCAGATTGTTGGGGGCAATATGCTGAACTCTGTAAACCACTTAGAGAGGGCTGGAAAGCACTATGAAGCGGTATATAAGTCTGAGTGCTATTGCTATTGCTAACCCCGCCCCCATGCATGTGGGCCCCCCCACATGCGTGTGTGTCCCCTGCACAGGCGCCCTGCCCCCCCTCGCCTATTTTTGGCTTCCAGGTTGGTGCAGGAGGCCTTCCAGGCCCAAAATGGGGTGCGGGCCCCCCCCCATGTGCAGGTGCGCAACCCCCCAAAATGCAATGTGAACATCCCCCATGCATGCGGGGGCCCTGCACATGCACGTGCATGCCCCCTGCGCATGTGCGGCAGAGAACCGAAGACCAGCTGGCCGGCGGGAGGCATGCACGCATGCGCGGTGGAACTCGGCTGGGGTGCCCGCAGAGAAGGCTTTGTGTGCCACGTGTGGCACGCGTGCCAGAGGTTCGCCATCACAGCCGTATACCATTTCAGACAAATGGCTGTCCAGTCTCTTCTTAAAAACCTCCATTGATGAAGCACCCACAGCTTCTGGTGGCAAGCTGTTCCACTGGTTAATTTTTCTCACTATCAGGAAGTTTCTCGATTCCAGGTTGCTTGTCTCCTTGATTAATTTCCATCCATTGTTTCTTCTCCAGCCTTCTGGTGCTTTGGAAATTAAGTTGACCCCCCTCTCTTCTTTGTGGCAGCCTGGATCTAAACGTCCTATTTTTAACCTGGACTTTTCAGTTTTCGTTTTTATTTCCGTAACAAGTTTTTCTGAACCATTCGCCCAAGGCTTTAATTTCCCACTTTTCTTTGGCTGACATGATAGCTTATGCTAAAAAATCACTTTTTAATTTGGGAGATATTTTTTTTTCCTGCTTCGAAGAAAGTTCTGCAAAGTCTCTTCTCTCCTCCTCCAGGGCTTCCGTTCTCACTGGGTGCTGACTGTGTTCCTTCCCTGATCTAAATTCTGCCTGACAGGTAGATTCGTTCCAAGTCAAATGTGCCTGACATGTCTAAAAATCTTTAATTTTTCTAAGTTCAGCGTCTCTACAGGTAGTCCTTGACTTACGACCGCAATGGAGCCCAGAATTTATGTTGCTAAGTGAGACGTTTGAGAAAAAGATGATAGATTGATAGATAGATAGATAGAGAGAGAGAGAGAGAGAGAGAGAGAGACAGACAGACAGACAGACAGACAGAAAGACAGACAATCACAAGTCACCAAGAAAAGTCATAAACATCTGCAAGAAACCTCCCCAAGCTCAGAGGGCATCAAGGACCCCACAGTCCAACCCTGAGCTACAAATAACTGGGCATAACTAGGACCAGGGGAGACAGGATAGCAGTCTTCCAATATTGGAGGGGCTGCCACAGAGAGGAGGGGGTCAAGCTATCTTCCAAGGTACCTGAAGGCCAAAAAGACAAGGAACAATGGATGGAAACTGAACAAGGAGAGATTCAACCTGGAAATAAAGAGGAATTTTCTGACAGTGAGAACAATCAACTCATGGAACAGAAGTTGCCCTCTGTTAATCTGTTAAATATTCTCTTCTGTCAGACTTCTTAATTTAGGAGAGAGTGGTTGAACATCGAACCAAAGATCAATAGCACAGCATTCTTTCCCCATGAGTTCCTGGGAACCGTCTCTAGCATCACTTAGAATCAATGCTCCGCCTGAAAGGATTTCCTGGTGTCCTCTGGATATGGGTGTTTCATTTTATTTATTTAGTGAGATTTATATACCGCCTCACAGTGCAAGCACTCTCTCAGCGGTTTACACCAGTAAGCAATGTATATTTTATATTTCCCCCAACAATCTGGGTCCTCATTTTACCTACCTCGGAAGGATGGGAGGCTGAGTCAACCTTGAGCCTGGTGAGATTTGAACCGCTGACCTGCGGATCAGTGTCAGCTAAAGTGGCCTGCAGTACCTGCCTCTAACCGCTGCGCCACCTTGGCATTTGTGGGTCACGGGTCTTTTTGGTCGCTGGGTATAATAAAATGAAGTTAACAGAATAACAGAGTGGGAAGGGAGCTTGGAGGTCTTCTAGACCAACCCCCAGCTCAGCCAGGAGACCTTTGTTTACATAGATAGATTAACAGAGTTGGAAGGGACCTTGTAGGTCATCTAGTCCAGCCCCCCACCCCCAAGCAGGAGACCCTACACCATTTCTGACAGATGGCAGTCCAGTCTCTTCTTGAAAGCTTCCAGTGATGAAGCTCCCACAACTTCCGAAGGCAACTTCTGTTCCATGCTCTCACTGTCAGAAAATTTTTCCTTATTTCCAGGTTGAATCTCTCCTTGTTGAGTTTCCATCCATTATTCCTTGTCTGGCCTTCGGGTGCTTTGGGAAATAGCTTGGCCTCCTCCTCTTCTTTGGGGCAGCCCCTCAAATATTGGAAGACTGCTCTCATGTCTCCCCTGGTCCTTCTCTTCACTAGACTAGCCATGCCCAGTTCCTGCAACTGTTCATCGTATGTTTTAGCCTCCAGTCCCCTCATCATCCTGGTTGCTCTTCTCTGCACTTTCTCTAGACTCTCAACATCTTTTTTATATTGTGGTGACCAAAACTGGATGCAGGATTCTAGCTTCTCTCCTTGATTAGTTTCCATCCATTGTTTCTTGTCCTGCCTACAGGTACTTTGGAGAATAGTTTGACTCCCTCTTCTTTGTGGCAGCCCTCAAATATTGGAAGGCTGCTATCATGTCTCCCATAGTCCTTCTCTTCATTAGACTAGACATACCCAATTACTACAGCCATTCTTCATATGTTTTGGTCTCCAGCCCCTTTATCACCTTTGTTGTAGATTGCTAACCTTGAGTTTCCTTTTTTCTCCCACAGGTTCACTACAACCAGGGCCTTTCTTTATCCAAGGAAGCCGCCAAGGTCCAAGGGTTCAAGTTTCCTGAGATGGTTGCCTTTGAGGCAGCCAAGGGAGCTTTCCAAGCTAAGCTGACCATGTTCTACATGGAGATGGAGATGAAAGGAGCAGAGCTGGAAACCTTCCTAGACCTCTACAGATTCTGTGACAAGGTGAGCTCAGAAACGGCCTTCAGAAAGTGGAAGAACAGTCAAGAATGGTTATGAAAGGCTAAAATAATTAGACATATCTAGCTGAAGAAAGAGAAAGCTCAGGGCAGGCATGATAGCTTCTTCCAGTACTTGAGGGGCTGCCACAGAGAAGAGGGAGGTCCACCTATTCTCCAAAGCACCTGAAGGCAGGAGAAGAAGCAACGGATGGAAACTAATCCAGGAGAGAAGCAACCTGGAATTAGGGAGAAATTTCCTGACAGTGAGAAACAATTAACCAGTGGAACGGCTTAACTTCAGAATTTGTGGGGAGTCCCAAAGGTGCTTTTTCAAGAGGCAACTGGACTTTTGGGTTTTTCTTTGAAGAAAAACTTCCTTCTCATCCAAGAAGTTTCTTCAACTGCCTCTTTAAAAAGTCCAGTTGCCTCTTGAAAAAGCACTTTTGGGACAACCGTGACCTGTATGACTGAAAATCTCCATAGATATCCAACACTGGAGTCTTTTAAGAAGAGATTGGACATCCATTTATGTGAAATGGCATGGGGTCTCCTGCTTGAGCAGGGGGTTGGACTAGAAGACCTCCAAGGTTCCTTCCAGCCCTCTCCTCCCCTCCTCTCCTCCTCCCCTCCCCTCCCCTATCCTATTCATGGCTGGCTGGGGAATTCTGGGAGTTCCAGTCCAAAAAATTCCCAAAGCTGGACATCCTTACCCAATACCATTCTGGACAAATGGCTGTCCAATTTCTTCTTGAAAACCTCCTCCCACAACATCTGAAGGCAACCCGGCAGAGGTTGTGAGAGCCCCAACACTTGCGACTTTCAAGGAGAGACTGGACTGCCATCTGTCTCAAATGGTGTAGGAACTCCTGCTTGAGCAGGGGGTTGGACTAGATGACCTACAAGGTCCCTTCCAACTCTAATAATAAATCTAAATCTAAACCCATTCCACTGATTAATTTTAACTGTCAAGAAACTTCTCCTCCTTAACTGTCAAGAAAAATACTGTCATTGTTGCCATAGTGTGGAAACCAAGAAAAAGGTCTTTGATGGAGTCAGTAACAAATGTTGACCTCTTGTCTTTTCAAGGTCACGGCGTTTCACCTGGACTGCATGGAACATCTGGCCCAGTGGAAGGCCAGGGAGAAGGAACCCAACGTCACGGAGGTCCAGCAGGACACCAAAGATGCTCTCCGGCGAATGTCCGAGGACTTTTCAGAGGAGAGGTTCCAGCAGATGAAGCTCCAAGCGTCCAGCATGCACAGCGAGAAGGGCCGCTTGATCTGGAGTGACGCCTTGGAACGAAGCCAAGAAGCCAAGCGAATTCTGGAAGACCTTCTGATCAACTTCAAGGAGGCCAAGGGAATCCCTGCAGGAGACTGGGGGGAGGAGAGAGGCCCTTCAGCTCCTAACTCATCTTCGTCAATCCCAGTTGACGTCCTCAACGGTGGTGAGGCATTGGAGACCAAGAATTTGGAGCCGTTCTCCAAAGAAACCGTGGACAGAATGGATGGTGTTGACACTTCCTCTCAAAAGAGATCTGTGTGCATTAACTCAGGCATGGGTGTAAGAGGCAACGAGGAAGCTTCTCCGGGCGCCATCTTGGAATTTGGTGGACTTGACCACCAGCATCTGGGCGAGGAACCCTCCGGAAGACCTCAGAGGACCTCCTGGGATTCTTCTCCATTGTGTCGTTCTTCCGCCTCTTCTCCCAAAGCAGAGCCAATGCCAGGAACCGGGGAGACTCTGCCACCCACTGGCCACTCCTGTGCCCCTCTTCTGGCGAGAGGTCCACCACGGCCCCAGAAGCGCGAGAGAGCCCAGTACTTCCAGCTCTCCAGACACGGGAGTTTTTCTTCAGAAGATGCCGATTCTCAGAACTCATCCGAAGATGCCGTGGACTCCAGTAGCACGTGGTCCATGGAACTGCAGGGCCTCCGAGGAGGAGGTGGGGCTCAGGAGAAGGGCCTGGGGATCCTCTACTTGGAGAACCACAGCCCAAGCAGCGGCTCAAGTCCGGTGAAACCAGAGACTTGAAGGGGCTGGAATTCTGGATTATCTCTAGGTCTTCTTTGGGATCTGGTGCAGAAAACATTCCTGGTGGGTTGGGTGCTCCAGTATCCCAGCTGGATTTTCGCCCAAAGCCCAGTTCTGTTTCTTCACTCTGATATGGCAAGCCACTAGTATATATAAAGAGAGCAAACCTCACTCCCATCTAGCACTGATGATGGTACCTTGTCAGGTAATCAAACGTCTGCAAGAAAACAACCCAGCTCAGAGAGGATCAAGGACCCCAGAGTAGTCCTCCTCCTTCCTTCCTTCCTTCCTTCCTTCCTTCCTTCCTTCCTTCCTTCCTTCCTTCCTTCCTTCCTTCCTTCCTTCCTTCCTTCCTTCCTTCCTTCATTCCTTCCTTCCTTCCTTCCTTCCTTCTCATTCCCTTCCTTCCTTTCTTCCTTCTCATTTCCTTCCTTCCTTCCTTCCTTCCTTCCTTCCTTCCTTCCTTCCCCTCTGCAAACCTAACTCCTTTCTAGCACTGAGGATGTTCCTTAGTTGAGTCATGAAACATCCACAAAGAAACAACCAAGCTCAGAGACCACCAAGGACTCCACAATCCTCCTCCTCCTCTTTCTTCTTCTTCCTGGCCCAGAGACATGATTTAATGCAGCAGTCACCAACTGGGGGTCCGTGGACCACTGGGGGTCCGTGAGAAAATTTTGGTGGTCTGCAGAAAAATTATTTGCATTTTTTATATTGCACTAAATCAGGGGTCCTCAAACTACGGCCCCTGGGCCGGATACATGCAATGAACGCTTGTGTTGCTGCAGAGAGTCTCCCCCTTTGGGGTCTTTTTGTGCGGGGCAGAGAGGGGCAGAAATTCTGACTTGGGGTCTGCTTCAGCCTCCTGGTGCGGGGCTTTGGACGAAGGCTGGAGGGAAGCACTGGTGGTGGTGAAGAACTGGAGGGCCTTGTTCCAGTGAGACTGCATCATGGCCTGGAACTGGCTGACCATCTCAGCCCACTGAGCCTCCAGGCACCTGTACCTGGCCTTGCACTCCCGCAGGTCTTCCCTCTGCTTGGAAAGCCTATGCTCCTAGTCCTCAGTGAGGTGCTTCTGCTGAGCCTCCTTCTCGGCAGATCCAATTTGAACTGAACTGTTTTGCCATCTCTTTCTCGTGGTGCCTGCTTAGCTCCAACAACTTCTTCCTCTTGGGGCCCTAAGGAGCCTGGGTGGGCAGGCAAGGAGTGGCAGGGAGGGGAGGGGCGAGTAGAGGCCGGCGAGGCGCCCCTTCACGTGAGTGACATCAAGTTTGCCACGCCTACCCAGTCACATGACCACCCAGCCACGCCCACCCAGCTGGTCATTAGGCAGATCATATTAGTGGTCCGCGGGATTTAAAATTATGAATTGAGTGGTCCCTGAGGTCCAAAAGGTTGGGGACCCCTGATTTAATGGATGACTACTACTTCTCCTTCTCCTCCTCCTCCTCCTCCTCCTCCTCCTCCTCCTCCTCCTCCTCCTCCTCCTCCTCCTCCTACACTAAGGCTGGATCACTGTTCATTCTTAGAGACGTGAGTCCAAAGTTTCTTAACATTTCAAAAAAGTGGTATTGGTTTTGCTTCTCATCCAAGAAGCTTCTTCGATTCTTGAGAAGCGAAACGTCTTGAAGGGAAAAGAGAGAAGGCCCAGCGGCCTTTTGAAAAGGCACCTTTGGGACAGCCTTGACCTGGATGACGGAGAATCTCCATAGACATTTTCCAGAGTGGTTTAAAATAAAGTCCTGATGGCACCTACGGAAATATTGCTAGAATTTGGAGGAAAAAATGCCCAGCTCTGAAGCTCACCAGGTGTCTTAAGGTCACGTTCGGACTGGCCTACCTCACAGGGGTGAAGCATAGAAACAAGTGGGAGAATCTTACCAATTTGGTAACCCTTGCACTCTTCGGAGAAATGCAGAAGGAAATGCAAAGGGGTTTTTTTTGGGGGGGGGAGATGTGGAAATCGCTGTGAGAAAAGAACATGTGTTTATAATCTCATCCTTTTTATATTGTTTTTTTTAACCAAAAAAAAATTCTACTTGGTTCACATATGTGTTTGTCCAGCAGTTATTCTTGTTGTGTTTGGCAGGGTCTCTAGTCTGTGCTGTGTGTTCTTAAGCATCATGGTTGTGCTTCTGGCTTGCAGTGCTCCGTTCTCAGGTCAGGAATGGGGAAGTGACTTCTTAAGAGTGAAGATAGAATAATAGGGTTGGAAGGGAACTCTAGAGGCCTTCTAGTCCAACCCCTGCTCAGCCAGGAAACTCTACATCAGGAGCCCTCAATGTGGAACCATCCCCTCCCACCCACCCACCCCAGTCCACCAAGCCGGAAAGATTGGGGAACTTTGCTGTATACAATTCCAGACAAACGGTTGTCCAGTCTCTTCCCAGAACCCTCCAGTGATGGAGCACCTAACAAGTGGAGAAACACTGCTTAGAACATAGCATGAACTTTCCTTCCTTCCTTCCTTCCTTCCTTCCTTCCTTCCTTCCTTCCTTCCTTCCTTCCTTCCTTCCTTCCTTCCTTCCTTCCTTCCTTCCTTCCTTCCTTCCTTCCTTCCTTCCTTCCTTGAGCCATGGGGGTGCAGTGGCTAGAGTGCAGTACCGCAGGCTACATCTGCTGCCTGCCGGCTGCCTGCAATTTGGCAGATCAGATCTCGCCAGGCTCAAGGTTGACTCAGCCTTCCATCCATCCGAGGTGGGTAAAATGAGGACCCAGATTGTTGGGGGCAATATGCTGAACTCTGTAAACCACTTAGAGAGGGCTGTAAAGCATTGTGAAGCGGTATATAAGTCTAAGTGCTCTTCCTTCCTTCTTTCCTTCCTTCCATCCATTGGCTTTTTTTTCCCCTGAAAAAGTTTTTTATTTTTTTCCACAATCACCATATCCATACATATACCATAAATCATATCAAAACGTACATAATTATACATTTCTATCCAATATATCATAAATTAATCTCCTAATTTTGCACCATTATACTTCTATTTGCCAGTCTGTTTTCCCTCATTGCATAGCACTACCCTCCCTCTATCTCCCTCTCTTCCTTCTATCTTCTTTCTCCTTCCCTCCTCCTCCTTTCCCTTCCCTTCCCTTTTCTACTTCCTCTTTCTCCCTCTTAACCTTTCCCTGAGTGATTCTAATCAAATTTCATCTCATGTTTAACAGACCAGTAACATACACCCCTACATCACTTAATTACCAGTGCCCCTTTTAAATTTGAATGTTTTCTGTATCATATCTATACACATAACCTCTCTTTTTTTTCTAGGTATATACTGCTATTCTAGTGCTACCTCTTTTACTACCTAATTTTGTCACCTGCATCTTTCACCTTTGATTCTCTGATTTCTTCCCAATTTAATCAATCTTACTCAACTTCTTTGGCTGCTGCAGCACATGGGTGGCTCATATTTAAGTGATTGTCCACTAGAACTGCAAGATCCCTCTCATATGCTGGCATTAGCCAAGTTTGACCTTGTCTGTACCTGTGCAGTTAGTTTTCCTTGCCTAAATGTAAAACCTTTAATCTACATTGAATTTCATTTTGTTGGATAGGGCCCAGTGTCCAAGTCTGTCAAGATCCATCTGGATCTTGAGCCTATCTTCTGGGATGCCGGCTAGGGAATTCTGGGAGTTGAAGTCCATCTCTCTTAAAAGTTGCCAAGGTTGAGAAACATTGAAGTGTATGACAAGGTGGATTGAAACTGATCAAGGAGAGATTCAACATAGAAATCAGGAGAAATTTTCTGACAGTCAGAAAACCAATGGAACAGAAGTTGTGGGAGCTTCATCATTGGAAGCTTCCAAGAAGAGACTGGACTGCCATCTTACACACCTAGACCACACCTAGAATTCTGCATCCAGTTTTGGTCACCACACTGTAAAAAAGATGTTGAGACTCTAGAAAAAGTGCAGAGAAGAGCAACCAGGATGATTAGGGGACTGGAGGCTAAAGCATGTGATGAACGGTTGCAGGAACTGGGCATGGCTAATCTAGCAAAGAGAAAGACCAGGGGAGACAAGAAAGAAGTGTTCCAATATTTGAGGGGCTGCCAGGGAGAGGAGGGGGTCAAGCTATTCTCCAAAGCACCTGAAGGCCAGACAAGGAATAATGGATGGAAACTGATCAAGGAAAGATTCAACTTGGAAATAAGGAGAAATGTTCTGACAGTGAGAGCAATCAACCAGTGGAACTGAAGTTGCCTTCAGAAGTTGTGGGAGCTTCATCATTGGAAGCTTCCAAGAAGAGACTGGACTGCCATCTGTCAGAAATGGTATAGGGTCTCCTGCTTGGGCGGGGGGTTGGACTATAGGGGGTCATGTAACTGGGTGGGAGTGAGTGATGTCGAGTTGGCCACGCCCACCCAGGTTTTGTGGCTCCCGGTGCTTTTTTTCTGTGGGAAACGGGTCCAAATGGCTCTTTGAGTGTTTAAGTTTGCCGACCCCTGGACTAGACCTACAAGGTCCCCTCCAACTCTGTTATTCTATTTAGATTTTAGATTTATTATTAGAGTTGGAAGGGACTCTATTTCATTCTATTCTATTCTATTCTATTCTTTTTCTATTCCATTCCATTCCATTCCATTCCAGGTAGGCCAGGTATTGGAGACCTCGGCATATGAGAAATGACTTGACAGTTTCTCTCCCCATAGTCTACTCAAAGGAGATGCGGGCCACCACCTCCTTCTCCATCCGTGCCATATCTCCCTTCTGCAGCCAGCCACATCTGTCTGCATCCCAGTGGTTTGTGCAGATAATGGAAACCTTGATGGATGCTAATGGCCGGCTCTTTGTTTTCGGTGATGGATGAGCGAAATTAATTATGCTGGCCTTTGAATGGAGACTTCAAGGGCAGGATGGCAGAGAGAGGGAAGACAATGGATGAAGGGCCTCCTTCCAACTTCCCTTACAAAAGAGAGCCAGTTGAGGTTTTGGGGAAGGCGCCTCCGTTTCTCCAGCCCCCACCTCTAGAAGTGCCTTTGTGACTGATGGGCAATCATGGCTTCAAAGCAATTTTACACCTTGTGATTATCCCACCCGCCCAGTCAGATTTTTTTAAAAATTAATTCATTGAGGACTCATTAATTCTTGCCCAGCTGTTTACTTTGTAGTTACTATTCATAGAGTCAAATAATTCTTATGGCTCCTGCTGAATCTGACTGTCCCGGAAGTGCTGTAGTTCTTGGACCTTGTCAGCAGGGTGGAAAATTGGGGGCAGCTTTTTCCCCCATCGTGGTTTAGGTCCTCAGGGGAAGGGGAGGGAAAATGAGGAAAGAGAAGACCAAGGCTTTGGTGGTCCAGAGTGGGAAAAGAGCAGGGGGAGGAAACGCGTAAGTGGAGTGGGTTGAGGGGCCCCTGGGGGTCTCTGAGCTGGAGTGTTTTCCTGCAGATTTATTTATTTATTTATTTGTGAGATTTATATACTGCCTCACAGTGCAAGCACTCTCTAAGCGGTTTACACCAGTAAGCAATGTATATTTATATTGCCCCCAACAATCTGGGTCCTCATTTTACCTACCTCGGAAGGATGGAAGGCTGAGTCAACCTTTAGCCGGTGAGATTTGAACTGCTGACCTGCGGATCAGTGTCAGCTAATGTGGCCTGCAGTACTGCCTCTAACTGCTGCGCCACCTCGGCTCATTAGATGTTTCATGATAGCTCGAATGTTACCTAGTTGGGTAATGAAACATCTGCAAGAAAACAAACCAAGCTCAGAGAGCATCAAGGACCCTACAGTCGTCGTCGTCCTCTCCAAACCAAACACCACTCCCTTCTAGCACTGATGATGTTCCCTAGTTGGGTAATGAAACATCTGTAAGAAAACAATCAAGCTCAGAGAGGATCAAGGATCCCACAGTCCTCCTCCTTGGCCTCTTCCTCCTCCTCCTCCTCCTCCTCTCTCCAAACCCTATTTCCTTCTATCACTGATGATGTTCCCTAGTTGGGTAATGAAGCTTCTGCAAGAAAACAACGCAGCTCAGAGACCACCAAGGACCCCACAGTTCAACCCTGAGCTACAAACATTCTCTTCTGTTACACCACAGCCTTCCCCCAAACTGGTATCCTCCAGATGACTCCCAGAATCCTGGCTGCAAGCCAGCGGGAAAGCGCCTCCAATCGCGCTCTGGCAGATTCATGTTACACTGTTGGGGCTGTTAGCGGAGAAATCACTCCATGGTCGATGGATCGGGGCTTCCCTTTTGAAAACATACTTACTTAGAATATAAAACCCGAGATTCAAATCTAATTAACAAAATATTTATTTCAGTAGAAAAATAATAAAGAATTCTTATTAGGACTACATTTTATCGGCTAAGGAAATAAATCACTTCTACCTTGGTAGAAATGGCGGAGAGAAAAGAAAGGAGGAGACCTCTGGAATGCAGACATGCGTAGTAGAATATATCATACGTCTGCTTGACCATAGATACAAGAAACAGAAAACATAGAGATGCACAAACTGACAATAATTCACATCGTGACAGGGGCAAACATGAATTACTTTCAGAATATAATATCCCGGTTAAAGCTTCATCTCTACATTTAATCAACACTTTAGGGCAGTGTTTCTCAACCTTGGCAGTTTGAAGATGTGTGGACTTCAACTCCCAGAATTCCACAGCCAGCAACGCTGGCTGGGGAATTCTGGGAGTTGAAGTCCACACATCTTCAAACTGCCAAGGTTGAGAAACACTGCTTTAGGGTCTTTGGTAGGGCAGACACCAGCAGCAGTATCCCAAAACTGAAGCCATTAGCTACAATTGTGCAATCGACCGCCCTGCCCCCCAAAAAAAGTCTCGTGTTTTGAACAAGGGGAGGTTACTATTATCTTGACTTTTTTGAGACCCTCTTTCCCAAGGATGAAAAAAACAAGGTTTGATAGGAGCTTTAGAGGGAGGAGAGTTTCAACCAACAAGCAGCATTGGCCATACCCACAGTGTTACTTCTTCTTGTTAGTTGCGAAGTCACCCATCACGACCCCATGGACCACGTTCCTCCAGGCCTTCCTGTTCTCTACCATCCTCTGGAGTCCATTTAAGCTCATTATTAAGCTCATAGTAACAGTGTTACTAAAAGGGTGGAGAAGATTATGGAGACATAGGATGCTGGGGATGGAAGGGAGCTCAGATGTCCTCTAGTCCAGGGGTCTTCAACCTTGGCAACTTTAAGACTTGTGGACTTCAACTCCCAGAATTCCTCAGCCAGCTTTGCTGACTTGGAGTTGAAGTTCACAAGTCTTAAAGTTGCCAAGGTTGGAGGAGGCCCCTGCGTCTAGTCCAACCCCTTGCCCAAGGCAGGAGTCCTTATAGCATGCCTCAGCCAGCTTTGCTGACTTGGAGTTGAAGTCCACAAGTCTTAAAGTTGCCAAGGTTGGAGGAGGCCCCTGCGTCTAGTCCAACCCCTTGCCCAAGGCAGGAGTCCTTATAGCATGCCTTATATCCCTTATAGCATTAGAAGAGCTGCTGTGGCCTAGAGGTAGAGCTCTTGACTCACAACCAGGAGGTTGTGAGTTCGATCCTAGGTAAAGGAAGGTATAGGGTCTCCTGCTTGGGCAGGGTGTTGGACTAGATGACCTACAAGGTCCCTTCCAACTCTGTTACTGTTAAACCTGTTAAATCCCAGACAAATGGTGGTCCAATCTTTTTTTAAAAAAACCTCCAACGATGGAGATTTGCCCAACACACTTAGAGGACCCATGGAATTGGACCTTCTTCCACGCTCTCCCTGTGTTTCCCTGAGAAGTAATGCCAGGTCTGGGAGCTGCACCTCCGATTTGGTGGGCACCCAGTTGGCACGGCAGAGGGCTGGAGCTGAGAAGAATGGAGTCCTGCTTGAAGCCAGTTCTCCTTCCTTGGACATCCGGTCTTTGGGGAACTGGAGGAGCCAAGAACACTGGAGGAATCCAACTGACAAAGAGCATCTAGACTAGACGGTTGCTGAAGGAGATGCTACCTTTGTCCCTGTGAGGCCGAGAGGGAAGGAGGGACGCTGGCTCTGTCAAGAGGGAGAAACCTTTTCCTTTCCCCCGGATTTTAAACTGAGCTCTTAGCAATAGCACTTAGACTTATATACCGCTTCATAGTGCTTTACAGCCCTCTCTAAAGTGGTTTACAGAGTTCAGTCTCTTGCCCCCAACAATCTGGGTCCTCATTTTACCCACCTCGGAAGGATGGAAGGCTGAGTCAACCTTGAGCCGGTGAGATTTGAACAGCTGACCTGCTGAACTAGCAATCAGCTGAAGGTTGCAGTGCTGCTTTTAACCACTGCACCACCTCAGCTCTTCTCTTGAGAGCAGAGTGAGATCTTTGTCCAACCGTGATGGGGATGGCTTTCAGTAACTGCTAAGCTCTGCATCTCTAAAATGCCCCCAAAATGTGGTCCCTTCTATAGGGGCTGCTCTGTTTTGTGGGTGTTTTGGAGGAAAAACGGAAAGAAAGAAAAGAAAGAAGGAAGGAAAGAAAGAAAGAAAGAAAGAAAGAAGAAGAAAGAAGAAGAGAGAGAGAGAGAAAGAAAGAAAAAGAAAGAAAAGGGAGGGAGGGAGGGGAGGGGTGTGGGAGAAAAAAGAGAAAGAAAAAAGAAAGAGAAAGAGAAAGAGAAAGAAAAGAAAGAAAGAAAAAGAAAGAAAGAAAGAAAAAGGTGTGGAAGGAAAGAGAGAGGGAGAAGGAAGGAAGAAGGAAGGGAGGGAGGGAGGGAGGGAGGGAGGGAGGGAGGAAGACTTAGTAACTGTGTTTACACAACGTATTTCCCCTGAGCTGCACATTTGCTGGATTGCTAGACAACACTGACAGCGGGGAGACAACATCAGAACGGGGAGGCAAGGAATGTTGCGGGTCCCATCCCCAAGGGAGATACACCTGGTGGGACCCAGAAGAAGAGCCTTCTCCGTGGTGGCTCCCTCTCTCTGGAACATCATCCCTCCCCCCAGAGATTAGAACGGCCCCCACTCTAATTCTCTTCCGGAAGGAGCTAAAGACCTGGTTCTGCCAGTGGGCCTGGGGAGCCCAGAGTGGGATGAAGCCCATTCAATGGCTCCTGTGATCTGCTGTCACTGGGGTGGGGGAACGGGGGTGATTTTAGTATATTAATTTATTATATGACTCTTATTAGTTTTATTGTTTTTATATGGGGTTTTATATCCTGTAAGCCGCCTTGAGTTGCCATGGGCGAATAGGCGGCAATATAAATTCCCTAAATAAATAAATAAATTGAAACATAAACCAAAGAGCCTAAATTTCCAGAACAACTCAAGCTGCTCCCCAAATTAACTCCCCAGCCCAGATCCATTCTAGCCAACATTAGACTCTTCTGGTTGCCAATGCAAGCGGAGAAACAGGACACAGGTAACACAAGGAGATCTATATATAAAAAGCTAGTAAGAACTCTCTCTCTCTCTCTCTCTCTCTCTCTCTCTCTCTCTCTCTCTCTCTCTCTCACACACACACACACACACACACACACACACACACTAGCAGGAAAGCCTTGTTTTTCCTTGGCTGAGCTGAGCTGGGTGAAAGAACCTCAGTTTTTAAAGAGGGGGCAACCCTTTGCAAGCTGGGCCAGCAACCATTTCCTGCAAGGGAGAAGCTCTCTGGGACTTCCTCTTTCTCCTAGCTAGCCTGTCAGCTCCGACCCTCCTCTGCCTCCCACAGACTCCCCTCCTTTTCTCAAAAGGAGGATCAAAGCCTTGATCAGAAATGAACTTTCTTCCCTTTTCTTCAAGTCAGCTGGAAGCAGGTTTTGCAATCCCCTCTTGCAGGAAAGCTAAGCTTTGGGTCATTCTTCTGCAATGTCCTCTTTCTCAGGAGCTCTGGGTCAGGCCTGTCTTGTGCAACACCGCCCGGCCTCTCTCCAAAAAGAAGAACAGAATTGGTGGAAGGGACCTTGTAGGTCATCTAGTCCAACCCCCTGCTCAAGCAGGGGACCCTACTTCAGTGGTGGCCAACCTTAAGCATACCATGCGCCAATTTTTTCACAGACGAGTTCAGATGCGCCATACAACTCAAGCACGTTTTTTACCTTCTTACTTTCACGTTTGGGGTTGTAAAATAGGGATAGGGGTAGGATCTGCTTTGATTAAGGGAGGAAAAGGAATAACTCAATCACGCAATTCAATTTTCTTTTGCACTGTAATGGATAACGAATTTAAGCATAGAAAAGTATAAAACAAAAAAAAGTGAAAAAGAACAAATAGATCACAAGTACATACGTCGTACCACACAGAATATCAATTATGTGGAATTTGAATTCTATGTTCGCGTCAAGAAAAAGTAGTGGCGCTCTTCTTTGACAAAAGTAATATATATTTAATCTTGACTCTGTCTTTCAATCACTCTCAATACAAAAACCACGCTAGTACACTCAATAAAACACTGCTTCAAACCCCATGCCACGATGGCTCACTCAGAACTGACTGACCATATCGAACGCTCGCCGCTCATTCGCACGTGACTTCAAACACATGGTGTGTTGCTAGTGCGCGGTGTTTGCGATCGTTTGAGCAGGAACGCGCAATGGCAACACCGATAAAAATATTCGTACGTTTGTAAACCCGCCTAAAGTAACATCTCACAAGTTCCATTCTAAGTTTCAGACACCAAGAAGTTGAACATTACCGAAGGCTGTACGAATTGAACTGAGATCACTTTGGTGTTGAAAATATTAAGATGGATTCAGTTATGACACCTATTTAAAAAAATAAGTAGGCGCAAGGATGCAATGTGCCACTTGTAATCATCCAATGCACCACGATTGGCCACCCCTGCCTAGCTAGACCATTTCAGACAAACGGTTCATTGGATGGGTGCCACCATCCTTCTACTTAAAGTCCTGGAGAAGCGAGAAATAAATGGGATCCAGACAGGATCTTCAGGAGAGGAGATCTTTGGAGTTGGTCCCCTCGTGAAGAATTGGTATTGATGGAACTCTTGATATTGGTGAAGTCCTTTCGTGAAGTATTGCTAGAACTAAGGAGGAATTTCCTGACAGTGAGAAGAATGAGCCAGTGGAAGGGCTTGCCTTCAGATGTTGTGGGTGCTTCAACACTGGAGTTTTTTAGAAAAGATTAGACAGCCATTTATCTGAAATGGTATAGGATCTCCTGCTCGAGCAAGGGGTTAGACTAGAAGACCTCCAAGGTCCCTTCCAACTCAGTTATTATATATTCTACTGGCAACCTTTTACAAGGATCACTTTACAAGGATCAAGATCACATGAAGTGTTAATACCACTTTATAATGCCTTGGTTAGACCCCACTCGGAATACTGCATTCAGTTTTGGTTGCCACGATGAAAAAGGATGTGGAGACTCTGGAAAGAGTGCAGAGAAGAGCAACCAAGTTGATTAGGAGGCTGGAGGCTAAAACATATGAAGAACGGTTGCAGGAACTGGGTATGTCTAGTTTAATGAAAAGAAGGACCAGGGGAGACATGATAGCAGTCTTCCAATATCTCAGGGGCTGCCACAAAGAAGAGGGAGTCAAGCTATTCTCCAAAGCACCTGAAGGCAGGATAAGAAGCAATGGGTGGAAACTAATCAAGGAGAGAAACAACCTAGAATTAAGGAGAAATTTCCTGACAATTAGAACAATTAATCAGTGGAACAGCTTGCCTCCAGAAGCTGTGAATGCTCCAACACTGGACATTTTTAAGAAGAGGTTGGATAACCATTTGTCTGAAGTGGTGTAGGGTTTCCTGCCTAAGCAGGGGGTTGGACTAGAAGACCTCCAAGGTCCCTTTCAACTTTGTTGTTCTATTCTATTCTAAAGAATGCTTCGATGTTTGCTTTCTATCCAACTGATGTCACCTGAGCATCAAAGCCATAATCTCTGTGGTGAGTCATGGGCTTGCAAAATCCAAGCAGCAACTGAACATTGTCACTATACTGAATCGCCTTTGGGGAAAACCCCACTCCAAATCTAGGCTGCAAACAGGTCAGCCAGGGAAAGCCTCTTTCCGGAACGAGAGTGCAGCTTCCTGCTTCTTCTCAAAGCTCAGTTTTTGCTTCCTCTTCCTCTGCACCAGAGGCACCCAGCGGCAGGGTCTGCAGACACCCACTCTGGTCTGAGCAGAAGGTCTCCACCGGGAGTTTGGAGGTGTGAAGATGCACAGGGTCCTGGTGTTCTGGCTTTGCTGCTTAGTGCCCTCATCTGAGGGCATAAACCCGGGACTTGCAGGCAAAATCACCAAGAAAGGATTGGATTATGGTAGGTACCCAGCTGTTCTTTCACTGCCCCCTGGAAATCCACTCTGCCCTACAGCCAACCATCGGACAATGGGTGGGGTGCAAGGAGAACAGAGCGGGTGACCCAAAAGGGACTCTCCTGTTGCAGCCATTTGTCTGGAATGGTGTAGGACAGTGATGGCGAACCTATGGCACGGGTGCCACAGGTGGCACACGGAGCCATATCTGCTGGCACGCGAGCCGTTGCCCTAGCTCAGCAACAGCGCGCATGTGCATGCCCGCCAGCTGATTTTTAGCTTGCGTAGAGGCTCTGGGGGGGCTATTTCAGCCTCAAGAGTGGCAGGGGTGGAGCGTTTTCGCCCTCCCCAAGCTCCAAGAAAGCCTCTGGAGCCTGGGGAGGGCGAAAAACGGGCCTACCGGGTCCACTGGAAGCCGGGAAACGGAGGAGTGGGGGGGGTCGTGCACGCATACGCAGGGGGGTGGGGCAAGTGGGGGGCTTTGAATTATGGGTGTGGGCACCCATGTGCGCGCGATAGCGCGCACACACACTATTTCGGCACCCGAGGAAAAAAAGGTTCGCCATCACTGGTGTAGGATCTCCTGCCACGGGCAGGGGGTTGGACTAGTAGACCTCCAAGGTCCCTCCCAACTCTCTTATTCTGTGTTCTAAATCCCCATGAAATCTGAGTAAAACTGGCTTGTTATTAGCAAATAATTAAAAACAGGGTTCCTGCATTGATCCTGACTTTACAGAGGGTTTGCAGCATCAATTCTTTGAAGAATGACTAAGCTGGGTTATTGCACGCAACAGGCATAGCTAAGCATACTTGAGCTGCAAAGCAACATGGTTTGTCTGAGGTTAAAGAAGCTTTTCTTTAATCCCTTGTTGGACTGGATCTGGGGGCTGAAGCCCCTAACCTCAGCCAGGGTTTCATGAAAAACCCTAGAGAAAGTGCAGAAGAGAGCAACCAGGATGATAAAGGGTCTGGAAAATAAAACATACAAAGAGCGGTTGCAGGAACTGAGCTTGGCCAGTCTAGCGAAGAGAAGGACCAGGGGTGACATGATAGCAGTGTTTCAATACTTGAGGGGATGCCACAGAGAGGAGGGGGTCAGGCTGTTCTCTATGGCACCAGAAAGCCAAAAAGGAATAACGGATGGAAGCTGACCAAGGAGAGATTCAACCTGGAAGTGAGGAGAAACTTTCTGACAGTGAGAGCGATCAACCAGTGGAACAGATTGCCAGCGGAGGTTGTGAGAGCCCCAACTCTTGCGACCTTCAAGGGGAGACTGGACTGCCATCTGTCTCAAATGGTGTAGGAACTCCTGCTTGAGCAGGGGGTTGGACTAGATGACCTACAAGGTCCCTTCCAACTCTAATAATAAATCTAAATCTAAAAGGAGTTTGGTGAGTGAAATGCATTCATCAGTCCCTTGATAAAACCAGTATCTTTTGAGATAGAATTGCCGTTTTAATTTTTAGAGAGCGTTAGGGTTAGGGGTGGTTTCCTTGCAGACGTTTCATGACCCAACTAGGGAACATCATCAATGTTAGAAGTGAGGAGGGGATGTGGTGAGGAGGAGGAGGAGGAGGAGGAGGATGACAACAACAACAACAACAACAAAACAACAACAATGACTTTGGGGCTCTTGGTGGTTTTCTTGAAGACGTTTCATCACCCAACTAGGTAACATCATCAGTGGTAGAAGGGAGTGGAGTTTGGAGAGAGGAGGAGGAGGAGGACTGTAGGGTCCTTGGTGCTCTCTGAGCTCGGTTGTTTTCTTGCAGACATTTCATGACCCGATTAGGGAATATCGTCAGTGCTAGTAAAAGGCAGAGAAGTGCTCTCTTCTAGCCCTGAAGATGTTCCTTAGCTGGGTCACAAAACATCTACAAGAAAACCACCAAGTTCAGAGACCACCCAGGACCTCACAAATACGATGCTTTTTTTTTGCATTTCATCTTAAAAAAAGAATGAGGAAGTGATAAAGGAGTAAAAAAAAATGCCAGCCCATATGTTTTCTGCTTTGTTTCAGCATGCCAAGAGGGAGTCGCAACCTTGCAGAAGGACCTGCCTGCGATCACTCTGCCCGAATTCTCTGGCACCTACAGAGTTAAAATGATTGGAAATGTCAACTACAGGTTCTACAGGTGATTCTGTTTCTCTTGACTTCCTCTGTTAAGATTTGGGGTGTCCAGGTGAATCTCTCAGAGCTTCTAAATGTGGTAACAGCTGCTTAAGCTCTGACTGGATGGTGGGGAAGGGAAGGATTTATACTCCTTGCAGACAGCTGGTCATTTGCATCCTTTTAGAGAGACCACCCACAATACTACTACCCTTCAAAAAGACCTTGACTATGTATCAGAATGGTCAAACAAATGGCAACGTCAAATCTCAACCAACAAATGCTCTGTCTTACACATTGGCAAAAAGAATCAGAATACAAAATACAAACTTGGCGGACACGACCTTGTAGACGACCCTCACTCTGTCAAAGACCTTGGAGTACTCATATCCAACGACCTAAGTGCCAGAGCCCACTGTAACAACATTGCCAAAAAGGCACTAAGAGTTGTTAATCTAATCTTGCGTAGCTTCTTCTCTGGCAATATTACACTGCTAACCAGAGCATACAAAACATTTGCCAGACCAATTCTCGAATACAGCTCACCTGTCTGGAACCCGCACTGCATATCGGACATTAATACAATTGAGAGAGTCCAGAAATATTTCACGAGGAGAGTCCTCCACTCCTCTGCTTGCAACAAAATACCTTATTCTACCAGGCTTGAAATTTTGGGCTTAGACAATTTAGAGCTATGCCACCTTCGGTCTGATCTAAGCGTAGTACATAAAATAATCTCCAACAATGTCCTACCTGTCAATGACTACTTCAGTTTCAACCACAACAATACACGAGCACACAATAGATATAAACTTAATGTAAACTGCTCCAAATTTGATTGCAAAAAATTTGACTTCAGCAACAGAGTAATCAATGCCTGGAATGCACTACTTGACTCTGTGGTTTCTTCCCCAAACCCCCAAAACTTTAACCTTAGACTGTCTACAGTAGACCTCACCCCGTTTCTAAGAGGTCTGTAAGGGGCATGCATAAGCGCACCAGCGTGCCTACCGTCCCTGTCCTACTGTCCTCACTTGTCTGTACTTACTTTGTTTATGTTTATGTTTATACCAGTGGTGGGTTCCTACCAGTGCGGTCCATTCTATAGCACCGGTAGCAGCCTGCTGGTGACGTTACAGTACCGGTGCGGTCGGTTGCTGGTGCCATTTAAAAAAAAAATTTTTTAAATTTTTTTTAACATTTTCTTCTGCGCATGCCCAGAAGCCGAGCTTTCGGCACTGCGCATGCGCTGCCTTCCTACCCCACAGTGAGTCCAAGCAGGGGAGGATGGCTGAGGGAGCGCGTGAGACGCTGAAAGAACGGGCGGCAGGAGCTATCTCCATTCCCCTCCCTTCAGCAGTCCGAGAAGCCACGAACGCGCGGTGATAATCCCAGGCATTTTTGTATGTTCGAGGCTTCTCAAGCTGCTGAAGGGAGGGGGAACGGGCGGCAGGGGCCTAGGATCATCAAATGGGGAGAAGCATTCAGGCCAGATGGAGCCTCCTAGAAGAACCACTGCCGCGGTCTTGCTGCTCTCGCTGCGGGGGGCTGCGTTGCAGGTGGGCAATGCCCCCCTGCTTCTCCGGCCGCTGCCAAGCTCCCGAGGCCCACACCCATCCGGTCACATGGCTGGCAAGCCACACCCACAAAATAAGCCACGCCCACAGAGTGGTAGTAAAAAAATTAGGAACCCGCCTCTGGTTTATACCTATACCTGCTATCTTGTACATGTTTTACAAACAAACAAACAAATAAATAAATAAACATTGAGGCCACTTGGAGGTTTATTTGTGTTCTCAGGGTCACCTGAGTGGTGCAAATGGGTATGAAGCCTTCTTGGGTTCAGGATGTTTTCTGCAGATATTTTCATGCAAATGTGTATGGAGAAGGCTATAGAAGGCTCCACACCCATTTGCACCACTCAGGTGACCTTGAGGACACAGATAAGCCTCCAAGTGGCCTCAACGACCCTCTAAAAGGATGCAAATGACCAGCTGTTTGCAAGGAGTATAAATCCTTCCCTTCCCCACCCTCCAGTCAGAGCTGAAGAAGCTTCTTGGCTGTGAAGCGAAATAACTTCAACGAAAAACAAGAAAGTCCAGTTGCCTCTTGAAAAAGCACCTTTGGGACATCTGTGTTACTAACTTAACAAGTACGATGACTCACTTAAGTATTGTAGCAAGAAAGGCCATAAAATGGGGCAAACACTTAACAAATGTCTCACTTAACAACCGCATTGTTGAGGTCAGTTGTGCTCATAAGTCAAGGACCACTTGCAATCCCCAAGCCCAGAGCCCCACAGAGAGTCCTGCTTGGTCTTCCTTGAAGAAGACTCCTTGAGAGATAAAACCTCTTGGTCAACTTGAATTTCCTACTAGAACTGCTTGATGGATTACTCCATTTCCTGGTTTTGCACTTTGTTTTGAAGCATAAATCTAACAAATTGTAGGCATGCAGAGATTCTGACATCGACACCTAACAAAATTTAGCAAATTGTCTGCTTGTAACTGGGTCTTTAACAAACCTGGTTGGACACATTGAGGGCAAAACTGAGCCCAGACACTGAACTCAAAAACTCAAACGCTTTTTCTCTTCTCTATCCTTGTTGTAGCCTGAACATTCGTAGGTTCGAGCTGTTCCACTCAACAATTGAGTCCATGCCAGGCCAGGGCCTTAGGGTCTCAGTCAGCAATGCTTTGGCTGAAATCACCGGCCGTTGGGAGCTGAAGAAACGTTGGCTGTGAGTCTCACTGCTCCTTACCTTTCCATGTCTTCGTAGTTGCTTCTCAAATTGGCTAAGCGCTAGAAGGCCATTAATTCCTCTTGTTTCATGGCAGAAATAATTGCAACTCCATCTCAAAAGAAGAAAATTCATTCTTGGGCCACCAAGGCTGGCCTCTTGGACATCACATTGACCTCACAACCCTGTGGTGTAGAACAGAAGCTCAGGAAGCCATTGTCTGGTATCAGGAATCTACACACTTTAGAACAATTTTATCTGCCTTTATTAAAATGAAAGCAGAACACAAACTTTTTATGTTAGTTCAGAAAGACTCCCACACAGCTTCTATGAGTTTGGGATTCCCCAATGCCCCTTCCAAGTAACTGGGCAAATTAATTATTTACCAGTTGAACCTCTGCAACATCTGGAAAATCAGCCTCATGCACAGCATGGGGTGAAGTCATCACATGATCAAGGTCTTGCCTCTCCAGGTGGGACCAAGTCCAGAAGAAATCTTGAGATGTAGTTCTTTAGTTCTCCAGAGGGCTCATTCAATATTAGTGGGAGGCTTTGGTTGGTTGAGTGAATTGAATGAATAGGTTGGTTGGTTGAGTTGGATGAGATGGTTGGTTGGTTCAGTTGGATAAGTTGGTTGGTTGGGTGGTTGGGTGGGTGGGTGGGTGAATTGGATGAGTTGGTTGGTTGGTTGGTTAAGTAAGATGGATGAGTTGTTTAGTAGAGTGGGTTCAATGAGTTGGTTGGTGGGTTGAGTTGCATAAGTTATTAGTTGGTTGAGTTGAATGAGTTGGTTGGTTGGTTAAGTGAGTTGGATGATGGTTGATTGGTTGGTTGAGTGAGCTGAATGAGTTAGATGTATTGGTTGGTTGAGTGAGAGACAAAAACCCACCTTGCTTTTTAACTTTATTGAATTCCTGTTAATTTTAATGCTTTCATGCTTCTGCTTTTTGCCATTGTAAGCCTCCTATAGTCACTCTGGATAGTGAGACATGTGGCATATCAATTTAACAAATAAATAGATATTGGCCTTTATATGACTGTTGAAGTCCTCGAAGGTTACACCCTGTTGTCAAAAGTGGTACTATCAGTTTGAGCAGTAGGAGGCGACACAAGGAGGAACCGAGTGGTAGGAATACCTGCTTCAGCCCAGCCCTAGGCTGGTGGCTTCGTCATCTCTCGAGAGACTGAGATTTTTGTGAATGCTTCTGTTATATTGTGTCTCCTACCAGGAAGGACCATGACTCCTTTCAACTGAAGGTTGATGGCATCTCCATCTCTGTGGGCCTGAAGCTGGGGAGCGATGGCACCGGGAGACCAACGGTTACCACCTTGGATTGCAACACCCACATATCCAATGTCGACATTGATATTTCTGGCAAATGGGAGTAGGTTGATTTTGTTAATATTCATAGCGGGTTCTTCTTAGGAATATCTACCCCTCACAATAGCATCATCCTTCTTCCCAAGGAAGTGGAAGATCTCAAGAAGGGTTAAACGTTATTATTTAGAGAACATAGAACATAAAATAAAAGGTAAAACACGTCCGATGTTAAGAAATATTCTGTTTCTTCCTTGTCCTTTATTTTTAGTATCAATCTATCCATTTTGAAATTAGAAGACAAAAGATTACTACTAGGTACAAGTAAATAATGAAAGATCATGATTATATATAAGTAAACAATATACTATTATTAGTATTAGTATTAATAGTATTAGTATTATTGTTACTAGTATTATTATTAATGTTATTAGTAGTATTATTAATATTGGACTATATAAGTAAAATAACTCAGACAATGCAATGTTCACTAAGCACTTATGTTGATTAAAATACAAAAATAAAAAAAGAACATAGAATAAAAGGATTGGAAGGGACCTTGGAGGTCTTCTAGACTAACCCCTTGCTCATGGCAGAAGAACCTATACCATTCTGGACAAATGGCTGTCATCTCTTGTTGAAAACCTCCAGTGATGGATCTGTGGTTTATCTGTTTGTGTGCTACGTCTGCCTTTCCTTCGGGAACTTAAGGTGATGCATCGCCAACCCCTTCCAAATCTTTCTGACAAGCACAACCTGAGAGACGGCAGAAAAAACATGCTCAAAATCAGCTAATTATTTTCTAGGGTTGAGAGGGGACTTGAACCCAGGTTTCTCCAGTCCTGCTCCAACACCATCACTAGACCATGCAAAATGAGTCTGTTTTATGGTCCCTTCTCCGCTATCATTGGTCTACAAAAACTGTTGGCTCCACCCAGTTTTCAAATGTAAACTTTTGGGCCTGGGGAGTCTGTTTTTTTCCCCTGCTGGACAGTTGTGTCCTTCACCTGTTCTCAAGCCAACCTTAAAATTGCTATCGTAGAATAGGCTGCTCTTCTTAGCTGTCCCTCTCCTGCCTCGGTAGACAGTTACTTTCATCCCATAACTTTCCTCAAAGATAAGAGGGACAAAGTCTAAGAGTAGAAGAGAATGTTTGTAGCTCAGGGTTGAAATGTGGGGTCCTTGGTGTCCTCTGAGTTTGGCTGTTTTCTTCCAAATGTTTCATTACCTATCTAGGGAACATCATCAGTGCTAGAAGGGAGTGGGGCTTGCGGAGTGGAGGAGGAAGAGGAGGAGGAAGATAAATGTGAAGCCCCTGAAGAGTATTCGGAGACTTCAACTGGTGCAAAATGCGGCTGCGCGTGCTGTGGTGGGTGTTTCAAGGTACACCCACGTGACACCTATACTCCGCCAGCTGCATTGGCTGCCCATCGGTCTCCGGGTACAATTCAAGGTGCTGATCATCATCTTTAAAGCCCCACATGGCTTAGGACCAGGCTATCTCCGGGACCGCATTCTGCCTCATACTTCCCTTCGACCGGTTAGGGCCCACAGAGTTGGCCTCCTCCGGGTCCCGTCAGCCAAACAATGCTGACTGGCGAAGCCTAGGGGGAGGGCCTTCTCTGTGGGGGCCCCTGCTCTCTGGAACCAACTTCCCCCAGAGATCCGAATCATCCCCACCCTGCTGGCCTTCCGAAAAGCCATTAATACATGGCTCTTCCTGCAGGCGGGGTGAGTTTGAGACGATTCTATATCTGATGTCTCCCCCATGTTTGTATGGTGTGTGTATATATATATATTTTAACAGTTTTTTAAGCTGTCTTTTAATGATTTGTTTGGAGTTTTTTATAAAATGTTGTACGCCGCCCTGAGTCCTGAGGGAGTAGGGCGGCATAGAAAAACTACCAAATAAAATAAATAAATAAAATAAATAAATAAACTCTCTGAGTTTGGTGGGGGTTTTTGCAGACTTTGCATTACCCAACTAGGTAACATCATCAGTGGTAGATGTGAGTGGGGTTTATTCTCTCTTAGACAAATGGCTTCCCCTGTTAATGTGAGTGTTCTTGATGGTTTCTTGATTAGGCTGTTGTTCACTATAGACTTGTTTGTCTAAGTTAGTCATTCCTTGATTGGGGTACTGTCTACTAGTGTTAATTAGAGACTGTTGGTCTAGTGTTAATCTTGGCGTAATTCTCTGCTTATCTGGGTGTTGCTGGTGAGGAGATCTTTTGGTCTTTTGGTTTCCTTTTTGCTTTTCCTCATTGCCTCATTTGAGTGGTCTGTAGATGTTGTTTATCTCTATGTGCCTGTTGATGGCTGAATTCCAGGAAGCCTGGCACTCAGACAAATCAACCATCAACAGGCACATAGAGATTAGCAGCATTTACATACCATTCAAAAGAGCCAATCAAAAAGCCGAAAAGGAAACAGAAAGACCAAAACATCTCACCAGCAATCCAAGTCCAACTACTACCAGCTTGTATTACTCGGATGGCATCTCTTATAAATAGTGTAAATAATGTTAACCATTAAGACGGCAGAGGGATGGAGAAGATTCCCTTGGGGAGATCACATTGTAGGTTTTTTAAAAGTCCATTTGACGCATAACAAACACCACATTAAGCATAACCTTCAAGTGATCTTGTCCAGCATTGCTGTCTCTCATGATTCCATTGTTCTAGAAATATCAGGTGCCCCTCAACTCCATAGGGTCTTCTATGTCAACAGAACCCCTTCAGATGTTTAAAAAAAACAATCAAGGATGAGGAAGAGAAACAGGAAAGATTCTTCTAAGCTCTTGAAGAAGGCAAGGAGGCTTTTGAGGGTCAATTCACCAAGCTATGGACCATGAACCTCACCTGTGGCCTTTGCTTTTGCAGGTGGCTGTATAAGCTCTTCGAGAGCAAGGTTGAATCAGCTTTCAAGAGAGTCATGGAAGACAAGGTAAAGATTCTGGATCCTGGGCCTTCACACCAACACCAGGCTTGACCTCTAGGAAAGGAGATTTGCAAGGATGAGAAAGCAGCTGAGCTTTCCAAACTGGAAGCTGTTCACACAAAAACACCACTCAAAAGTGCACCTGGCTCAACAGTAGCACCTGTGAGAGGGATCTTGCTGGTCCTGATGGACCAATGCTGGAGCATGAGCCAGCAGTGTGCTACAGCTGCCCAAAAAAGGCCAACATAGTCCTGG
This sequence comes from Diadophis punctatus similis, assembly GCA_023053685.1. Lineage (NCBI taxonomy): Eukaryota > Metazoa > Chordata > Lepidosauria > Squamata > Dipsadidae > Diadophis > Diadophis punctatus. Next base: position 1,743,253 of record JALIGW010000058.1, on the reverse strand, counting down.
ACTGGATCAAGAGAGGGATAGAATAGAATAGAATTCTTTATAGAATAGAATAGAATAGAATTCTTTATTGGCCAAGTGTGATTGGACACACAAGGAATTTGTCTTTGGTGCATATGCATCAAGATCACGAGAAATGATAGTACTGCTTTATACCACACAACTGAGACCACATTTGGAGTACTGCATCCAGTTCTGGCCACCACAATACCAAAAAAAAATTGCTGAGGGCCTAGAAAGAGTTCAGAGAAGAGCAATGAAGATGATAGTATGATGAATGGCTAAGGAAACTAGATATGTTTAACCTAATGAAAGAAGGACTAGGGATGACACGATAGCAGAGTTCCAGCATTTGAGGGGCAGCCCCAAAGAAGAGGGGGTCAATCCATTCTCCAAAGCACCTGAGGGTAGAACAAGAGGCAACAGGTGGAAACTCATCAAGGAGAGAAGCAACCTAGAACTAAGGAGGAATTTCCTGACAGTGAGAACCATTAATCAGTGGAATGGCTTGCCTTCTGGAGTTGTAGGTGGTCCATCACTAGAGGTCTTCAAGAAAAGATTGGACAATCATTTGTCTGGCATGGAATAAGGACATAGAACATTGAATAGAATAATAGAGTTGGAAGGGACCTTGGAGGTCTTCTAGTCCAACCCTCTGCTCAAGCAGGAGACCCTATATCATTTTAGATAAATGGTTATCAGACTCTTGGAAACTTTTGAAAAGGACTCTTCCCTTGGCAAGGGTGGGGGGACTAGATCCCTTCCAGCCATAGGATTCTATGACTGCACATGTTTAGAATAGAATAGAATAGAGTAGAATAGAGTAGAATAGAGTAGAATAGAATAGAATAGAATAGAATGGAATGGAATGGAATGGAATGGAATGGAACCCTGGATGGCTTCTATTCCAGCCCCCTCCTCTGGCAGGAGACCCTATATACCAGTGATGGCGAACCTTTTTTTCCTCAGGTGCCGAAAGTGTGCACGTGCGATAGTGTATGCCCACACCCATAATTCAATGCCCGCACCCCGCACATGTGTGTGTGACCACCCCACTGCCCCGCCCCTGCAAATGCGCGCACAACCCCCCGCGCTCCGTTTAGGGCCTAGCAGGCCTCCCTGAAGCCTCCGGAGGCCGGAAACGACCTGTTTCTCGACTTCCGGTGGGCCCAGTAGGCCCGTTTTTAGTCCTCCCCAGTCTCCAGAGGCTTTCTTGGAGCCTGGGGAGGGTGAAAACAGTGTCTCCCACCCCCCGAGAGGCCCTCCGGAGGCCAAAAATGCCCTCCCAGAGCCTCCGCGCAAGCCCTGTACTTACTTGGCATCCAAAATGGGCTGCGTGGAGACTCCTGGGAAGGGATGGGTGGCATGGGTGGACCCAGCCAAAAATTAGCTGACCGGCGCGCGTATGCGCGCTGGAAATGAGCTAGGGCAACGGCCTGCGTGCCTGCAGATATTGCTCCTCGTGCCACCTGTGACACGCGTGCCATAGGTTTGCCATCATGGCTATATACCATTTCAGAGAAGTGGCTGTCCAGTCTCTTCTTAAAAACTTCCAGTGTTGGAGCACCCACAACTTCTGAAAGTTGTTCCACTGGTCAATTGTCCTCACTGTCAGGAAATTTCTCCTTAATTCCAGGTTGCTTCTCTCCTTGATGAGTTTCCATCCGTTGCTTCTTGTCCTGCCTTCAGGTGCTTTGCAGAATAGGTTGACCCCCCTCTTCTTTGTGGCAGCCCTTCAAATATTGGAAGACTGCTATCATATCTCCCCTAGTCCTTCTTTTCACTAGTCTAGCCAAACCTAAATCCTGCAGCCGTTCTTCGTATGTTTTACGGAGTCCTTCAATGGGTTTATTTATTTTATCTTAACAGCTCTTCAGGGAGTGATCAGCAACCAAAAGTGCTTTGTACAGATCTTGTGACATTGAGCAATCAAGTTGCTCAACCGAACAGAACTCAGGCCAGATTTTCAAACACGGTCCTTGGTTATATTCAGGGGTGGGTTCTAACTTACCTCGCTACCGGTTCGCTTCCTCCCATGCCACGTAGGAGCACCTCATGGGTGCGCGCATGCGCAGTGCCGAAAAATCCGGGGGGGGAAGCCGAAAACAAGATGGCGACCGCATGCACAGTGCCGGAAACTCGGCTTCTGTGCATGCTCAGAAGAAAAATAAATTTAAAAAAATTAAAAATAAATAAAAATAAAAATATTTTTTTTTTAAAAAAAAAGATGGCTGCACCCGCGGACCGGCACCTACCGAACCGGATCCGTGACATCATCGTGACGTCACCAGCAGGTCGCTACCGGTTTGGGTGAACCGGTCCGAACTGGGAGGAACCCACCCATGGTTCTATTGCCAAAACAAGCTCAATGTTTTTATCTAGCTTTATCCCATTAGAATTGTTTGAGTGGCCAGTTTTGAGGACTATTTTTGAGGCTATGAACGCCTTTGCAAAACTCTGTTGTAGCACACAAATGCCTTCTTTGGGTTGGCCTTCAAATTTAGAAAGTGACCCATCCAGCAACCTTTCATGGTAGGAAATGGTGGCTTGGAGACAATCCTGCCCTAATTTACCATCTTTTCTGGTTAGTGATTGCTTTATTTTGCTTTTCCTCTCTTAAGGATTGTCTTCTTGTCCTTTTTTTTTTCCAGATCTGTGAGATAGTGAGAACTTCCATTAACTCCAAACTGCAGACCCATCTTCAGTCTTTGCCAGGTAATAGCAAAACCCCTGGAGCACTGATGGACCTCAGAAGGTTTCTCCTTCAGAAGAAGAAGACCATCATATAAGGAATCCAGCATGCTTTGTTTGCTTCTCAATGTTTCTGCCTACCTGGTCTACAGCTTCTACTCACTCTTTCATCGTAGTATTGGATCCCTTATTATAGAAAAACAGAGTTGGAAGGGACCTTGGAGGTCTTCTGGTCCAATCTCCTGCTCTATACCATCCCGAACAAATGGCTGTCCAATCTCTTCTTAAAAACCTCCAGTGATGGAGAACCCACAACTTCTGGAGGCAAGTAGTTCCACCGGTTCATTGTTCTCTCTGTTGGGAAATTCCTCCTTAGTTCCAGGTTGCTTCTCTCCTTGATTAGTTTCCATCTGTTACTTCTTGTCCTGCCATCTGAGTCTGGAGGCTAAACCATACTATGAATGTCCCAAAGGTACTTTTTTTCAAGAGGCAACTGGACTTTCTGGTTTTTCTTCTTTGAAGACGTTTCACTTCTCATCCAAGAAGCTTCTTCAGCTTTCGCACCTTTGGGACAACCATGACCTGGATGACTGAGAATCTCCGTGGACAAACTATGAACGATTGATGGACCTAGATATGTCTAGTCTAATGAAGAGAAGGACTAGGGGTGGGTGGTGATCCCACAGAGTTGGTCTTCTTCGGGTCCCATCAGCCAAACAAAGTCGGTTGGCGGGACCACAAGGGAGAGCCTTCTCTGTGGCAGCTCCGACTCTGTGGAACCAACTACCGCCAGAGATACGGACCATCCCCACCTTGTTGGCCTTCCGTAAAGCCGTCAAAACATGGCTCTTCCGGCAGGCGTGGGGATAGAGACCAGCAAGAATGTATTAAAGTGGCCACCCCGTGTATGAATGATAGAATTGTTTTAACTTTTATGTGCATTTTAATTTTTTAATTGTTGTTTTAATGGTTGTTCATTTTTCTGCTGTACACCGCCCAGAGTCCCTTGGGAGTTGGGCGGCTTATAAATTTGAACAATAAATAAATAAACAATAAATAAGATAATCTTCCAATATTGGGGGGCTCCAACAGACAAGAGGGGGGTCACCTGAAGGCACGACAAGAAATAACAGATGGAAACTAATCAAGGAGAGAAGCAACCTAGAACTAAGGAGAAATTTCCTGACAATTAATCAGTAGAACAGCTTGCCTCCAGAAGTTGTGGGTCCTCCATCACTGGAGGTTTTCAAGAAGATATTGGACAACTATTTGTCTGGAATGGTATAGGGCAGTGGTGGTGAACCTATGGCACGTGTGCCACAGGTGGCACGCGGAGCCATAGCGGAGGGCACGCAAGCGTTGCCCACCGGCAAACCGGAAGTGCGGAAAAACGCACTTCCGGTTTGCCGGTGAGCTGTTTTTTGCACTCCGGAGGGTTCAGGGAAGCTCCCTGAAGCCCCGGAATGCAAAAAACGACGAAACGGACAAACCGAAAGTACATTTTTCTGAACTTCCGGTTTGCCCGTTTCGTCGTTTTTTACCGTCCCAGGCTCTGGTAAGGCCTTTGCGCGGGGGTGGGGGTGTGTGCGCATGCGCAGGGGGCAGCATGGGGGGGTGTTGTGCGCATGCGTGGGGGGGAGGGAATGGGCAGGGGCATGCGAGCGCGTGCCAGCGCGCACACACACCCTTTTTGGCACGCGAACCTAAAAAGGTTCGCCATCACTGGTATAGGGTCTCCTACTCTGGGCAGGGGTCCGGACTTGAAGACCTCCAAAGTCCCTTCCAGCCCTAGGATTCCAAGATTGTATGGTTCTCCATCATCCTTGAGACTATCCTTCAGAAGGGACCAAGTTCCTTGATGTCATCCTATGTTGTCTTTTCCCCCAGTTACCGCCAGTATCGACCACACATCGAATATCGATTATTCTCTGGTTGGGCCGCCGGTTGCGACAAGTGATTGTGTAGACGTGGACCTCAAGGTTAGTGTCAAAATTTAATTTAATTTAATTTAATAGATTTGTATGCCGCCCAACTCCCAAGGGACTCTGGGCGGCTAACAACATATAAAATCATTATTACATAAAAACATCTAATTAAAAAATTATAAAAATTAAAAAACATCTGACATTCATAAACCAAGGGGGGAGACCCAAATGTAATCTAATTAGTCTCACTTTCACCCCGCCTGCCGGAAGAGCCAAGTTTTTATTGCTTTACAGAAGGTCAGCAGGGTGGGGATAGTTCTAATATCTGGAGGGAATTGGTTCCATAGGGAGGGAGCTCCCACAGAGAAGGCTCTCCCCCTCGGCCCCGCCAACCGGCATTTTTTGGTCGATGGGACCTGGAGGAGACCAACTCTGTGGGATCTAACCGGTCGTAGGGAGGTATGCGGCAGGATGCGGTCCCGAAGGTACCCTGGCCCTGAGCCCAGATGAGAATAATTCTCACTAGAGGCGAAAATAGATCTTACCTGGAATTCTGACATTAGAAATGAAACCGCAGTTTAAAGTTCTAAGTAGAAATATTTATTTCGGTACAAAAACAATAAATTCTCATTAATTACATCTCTCAGATATAAAAGGCACGTCTTGCTTCGACAGAAGCTAGGAACAGAAGGATTGATCAAAGAAAGGAATGTACACATGCGTACTAGGAACATATTAATCACGTGCTCAGGAATAAACCATTATATTAGATAGGGATGCAGCTCCCTGCATATACATATAACAGGCAATAATCACTGCGTGACAGTTAGCTTCAGCAGAAAGCTTGCAGGAGAATGGGCCTGCAGAAGGACGCCTCCCAGGTGATAGAGTTTGCCTGTCATTTTCCCCTCCTTCCCTCCCACTTCTCAGTGATCTGTGGGTCTCGGCCTCTTTTTACCAGTACAGGATGCTGCCATTTTAGGAGTTACCCTATAGTTCTTTGCTTCTCATTTCAAAACGAGGAGAAACCAAGTTCCTGACTTTGAGGTGGGTGGAGAGGACATGTTCAACCCCAGATCACGCACTGCTGCTGTTAAGAGAATTCTGCACTTTGCCTCTTAGAAAGCCAGTTGGATGTCATGGTCAAAGCATCAAGCTAGAAACTGGGAGGCTGGGAGTTCTAGTCCCACATTAGGCATGAAAGCTGGTTGGTGACTTTGAGCCAATTGCCAGGAGACTGTGAGTTTATCATCTCCTGGTCTTTGGCCCAAAGTCACCCAGCCAGCTTTCATGCCTAAGACGGGACTAGAACTCACCATCTCCTGGAAATTGTTTCAAAGTCAGCCAGCCAGCTTTTCTGCCTAAGACGGGACTAGAACTCACTGTCTCCTGGGAATTGTTTCCTAGCTAGCTTTTATGCCTAGGCAGGACTAGAACTTACCATCTCCTGGTCTTTGGCCCAAAGTCACCCAGCCAGCTTTCATGCCTAAGACGGGACTAGAACTCACCATCTCCTGGAAATTGTTTCAAAGTCACCCAGCCAGCTTTTCTGCCTAAGACGGGACTAGAACTCACTGTCTCCTGGGAATTGTTTCCTAGCTAGCTTTTATGCCTAGGCAGGACTAGAACTTACCATCTCCTGGTCTTTGGCCCAAAGTCACCCAGCCAGCTTTCATGCCTAAGACGGGACTAGAACTCACCATCTCCTGGAAATTGTTTCAAAGTCACCCAGCCAGCTTTTCTGCCTAAGACGGGACTAGAACTCACTGTCTCCTGGGAATTGTTTCCTAGCTAGCTTTTATGCCTAAGGCAGGACTAGAACTCACCATCTCCTGATTTCTAGCCTGGTAATCACCAGACCAAACTGGCTTTCTAATCCGAATCTCTACAGGGAAGATATCCCACAAAGCTGGGGACACTGCCAAAGAAGCCCATCTTCTGGTCCTCAACGGACGATTCTCTGTGGTCGATGGGATCTCGCAAGGTGCCCAATCGGCTGGATAGATTCCACCCCTCCTGTAGCCCGGTCCCTGCCCTCTTTTCGTGCCTTCCTAACTTCTTTCATGTCCTCCCACCAGGGTGAATTCTTCTCCACCGCCCATCGTTCTCCTGCTCCTTTCCCGCCGCCTCCTATGTCTTTTCCGGTGGATCATGACCGCATGGTCCAGTTTGGGATCTCCACTTACTTCTTCAACACAGCTGGCGACGTCTACTACAAAGCGGAATCCCTGACCTTCTGGGTCGTGGATGAGATGGTGAGGCTGAGCAGATGGTGAAGCCCTGCCCAGAAGCGTCTGGGATGGCCAATCCGGCTTTCTCCCGCCTGATCCTGCATAGAAAAGTGGGGGGGGGGGGAGATAGCAGAGTTCCAGAGCCCCATAAACACATCCCCAATTAATGTTCAAAGCGGTAACTTTATTCAGACTAGCTGCAGTGGTTTCTACAGGTGGTTTGGAAGCCACGGGTGAAAGTTCTTCAAGAAAGCCAGATGTTCTGGTGCAGCTATAGGGTGGTGGGGGGATGGGTTCCCACCTCCATTGGATTCCAACATCTGACAGGTTATTCTGCATTTACTTTAGGCACTCTGGAAATCTAATTCTCTAAACTGGAAGGTGTAACTTGGCTGGTGGTGGCTTTAGGAGACCCTGAGATCTCCCAGTCCTCTGAGAGGACAGCCGGCCTGCAAAATTCCGTGTGTGTGTGTGTGTGTGTGTGTGTGTGTGTGTGTGTGTGTGTGTGTGTTAGGAGAGTATCTGAGCGTGAGACAGGAAGAGACAGGAAGGAAGGAAGGAAGGAAGGAAGGAAGGAAGGAAGGAAGGAAGGAAGGAAGGAAGGAAGGAAGGAAAGAAGGAAGTTAGAAGGGAATGAGAAGAGAATGAGAAGAAGGAAGGAAGGAAGGAAGGAAGGAAGGAAGGAAGGAAGGAAGGAAGGAAGGAAGGAAGGAAGGAAGGAAGGAAGGAAGGAAGTTAGAAGGGAATGAGAAGAGAATGAGAAGAAGGAAGGAAGAAAAAGAAGGAAGGAAGGAGAGGGAGGGAGGGAGATGTTTATCTGTGGAAATAAAGCAAGCCTGAAGCAGCCTAAAGTAGATAGAAAAGATACTGTTCTCCAAGAGTAATACTTATGGGGAGTTGGAATAGCAGGAGGAGGAGAAGGAGGAGGAGGAGGAGGAGGAGGAGGAGGAGGAGGAGGAGGAGGAGGAGGAGGAGGAGGAGGAGGAGGAGGAGGAGGAGGAGGAGGAGGAGGAGCAATGGAGAAGAGTGGAGCAGTGAGTACTAGCCTTTGAATGCTTGTGTGGGTGTATTACCTCTGTGGTTGTGTTGGCTCTCTTGGGTTTTGGAGCCCACCAACTTGGAAGAAGGAGTCTGTGACGCTTCTTTCTTCATCTGCTTGATGTCTCTGGAGCTTCTCCATCATCCATGGTGGCCCTAAAGGTGCTTTTTACAAGAGGCAACTGGACTTCCTTGGTTTTTCTTTGAAGACATTTCGCTTCTCATCCAAGAAGCTTCTTCACCTCCTTAATTTGTAGTGTTACCTCGCTGGGAAGCTGTGGAGATGTTTCATGTGTCAATGACACAAGTCATTCACAAAAATGTAACTCCGAAGCATTGGAGCCACCTGCGACCCCATCTTTAAACCCCAGACAATATTCATTGTACAGGTAGTCCTCAACCTACGACCACAGCTGGGCCCAACATTTCTGTTGCTAAGTGAGTCATTTAAGTGAATTTTGCTCCATTTTACGACCTTCCTCGCTTCAGTTGTTAAGTGAATTGCTTCTGTTATTAAATGAGTGACATGGTCATTAAACGAATCTGGCTTCCCCACGGACTTTGCTTGTCAAAAGGTCGCAAAAGGGGATCACGTGACCCCAGGACACTGCGACCGTCATAAACATGAATTTTGAATTTGGTAAATGCAGTTACCAATCATCTGAATTTTGAACCTGTGACACTGGGGTTGCTGCAAAAATTTGAAGAATGAAAAACGGTCATAAGTCACTTTTTTCAGTGCCGTTGTAACTTTGAACGGTCACTAAACGAACCATTGTAAGTAGGGGACTACCTGTAATTTGATTTCTGAGTGAGCCAGATGTTCTGTCCCAGCTAAGAACGTAACACAACACCCAGTTGGTACGAACCTCTTTAATACAATAATCACTACTAATAAACGTCTTAGAAGTGAATATGCACACACCAATCTACAAGCAGTCTTTTCTTGCAAGCAACCAGCTGCTAATTAATCTTCATTAACAGCTGGTGTCAGTTTCAAAAAGTCTTACAGCCAAGAAGAACAATTAGGTCTTGATATCTTACCAAGCTTTCAAGAGTTGGCAAAATGCCTAGAGGTAGTCCTTGATAATCGAAGCCAAAACCGAGAAACAAATCAGAAGTTTTTGAGACATGGAGCAAACTATGATCAGACGGATTTCCAAACGTTGTTTCCTGCAGCCTTTCAGCTGCCTCTGATGTCCTTAAGTAGACTAGGGGAGTGGCCAATTATCCCCAAGTCTTACTCCCGAGGAGACCTCCTCCGGAATAACCATTCCTGCCTCTTGGCAGCTCTGTGTGCCCGTGCATTCAGATGAGGGGAAGCCTCTTCTCCCTCATCACTGCTATGAGGTGCTGGAGGTTCCGAAGGCCCTGGCTGAACCTCTGGTACCAAGTCCTCGCCAGCCTCCTCACTTGTCCGACTCGGGTGCCAGCTGCACAGGCCGCCGGCGCAACACCAAGTCGATCTCCTCTCAAATGGGATCCGCTATCAGTTGCACGGGCTGCTGGTGGGCCACAACACCAGATATGGTCAAAGGGGCTAAAATTTTCTTAGCATTTTGGACAGGTTGAGATCTTCTCTGCTGCCCTTCCTGCTTTCCCATCTGCTCACCTCTGACCATCTTCCCCACCTGCAGGTTCCTCAGGAGATTAAAATCCGGCTGAACACCTCCTCCTTCCAACCCTTCATCCCGCAGGTCAGCACCTCTCCCTCCGTACCCCAAGATCCCAAGAAAAGGGAAGCGGGGGTGGGTGCATGTTGCGTGGGGAGCAGCTAAGTATAGGTGGGGAGGGAGAGGGGAGCGTCTGGAAGCTTCTGCAGTTGGAGAAGTATGAAATCCTCCAAGCAGAGAAGGGACACTGGGATCAGGTTACGAGTACAGCAGAAGATGGAAATCGGATGGGGATCGGATAGCACTGTTTGGAGTATCTTTTTTTAAGCCCTGGGGTTCATTTCACTTCAGCCTTTATAATGATGTTGCCTCTTCCCCTCCCTCCTCCTCCTCCTCCACTTTGCAAACCCCACTTCCTTCAAGTAATGATGATGTCCCCTAGCTGGGCCACAAAATGTCTGCAAGAAAGCATCACAGGATCCCACAGTCCTCTCCTCCTCCTCCTCCTCCTCCTCCTTCCTCCTCCTCCTCCTCCTCCTCCTCCCTGTAAAACCCACTCCATTCTAGCACTGATTATGTCTCCTAGTTTGGTAACGAATTGTCTGCAAGAAAACCGCCAAGCTCAGAGAACACCAAAGACCTCACAGTCGTCGTCTTCTCCTTCTCCTTCTCCTTCTCCTTCTCCTTCTCCTTCTCCTTCTCCTTCTCCTTCTTCTCCTCCTCCTCCTCCTCCTTCTCCTTCTTTTTCTCCTTCTTTTTCTCCTTATTTTTCTCCTCCTCCTCCTCCTCCTCCTCCTCCTCCTCCTCCTCCTCCTCCTCCTCCTCCTCCTCCTCCTTCTTCTTCCTCTTCTTCTTCCTCTTCTTCTTCTTCTTCTCCTCCTCCCCCTCCCCCCTATCCCCTACCTCCTCCTCCTCTGAATTGTTACTACCCCCATTGCGCACTGGAGCAAGGGGTCCTTTTGCACGAGGATCCCCCCGTTGTCTTAAGAAGCATCAAACCACCATTTCAGGATTGTTAGTGCAGAAAAGATGCATGGATCCTTCCTTGTTCCTTACCCTCCCTCACCAATACCCAGTCCCTGGTTCTACAGGAGAGTAAAGTCAAGGCAATCAAATATCGAATTGCTGGCTGGGAAATTCTGGGAGTTGAAGTCCACCCGTCTTAACGTTGCTTCAAAAATTGATCTGCCTCCTCCAAAGCTACAAGTTTGTCTGTTATTTTATAAGGGGCCGTTCCCCAAAACCTGTTGTTGGTTTTTAGAAGATCTTAGCCATGTCTATTTAATTTTCACCCTGGATTAAAACAACCATGGGACCCCAAATCTCCAAAAGGGGTGGATGGAGGCCATCCAGCAAGACAGGTGTCATGGCCTCATCAGAGCCTGAATCTGTGGAGGAGGACTAGCCGGAACTGGAGCCGATGGGGATCAAGGGGGCGGCTTTGTTGGCTTTTAGAGGAACGTGGGGAGGAGCAGGACGAGGCATCCCAGGGCCCCTCAGTATTGAGATGGCTTGTTGGCAGGGAGGTACGGGGGCAGGATGACTGAGAGAGGGCAAGCAGTGGACATGAGGAGTGACAGAGCTCAGGCGATGAGCAAGGACCGCCCCCTCCTGATCCCAGAGCACAGAAAGTGGAGAGAAGGCGGGAACAGTGCAGACCGACCCAACGACTCGGGAGGAGAGCGCCCCGCCCCTCTTCACAAGGCACACCTGGGGACAGATTTAAGGAGACGCTGTAGGGAGGGTGTTTGTCGGGAACAAAGGCTGAATTTGTAGAGTTTGATGTGTGCCGTTGAAGACATTTGGAGTTTGCAGGACAGCTTGCTTCTTCCTTGCTTCGTGAACTCAGAGACTTGTTCCTTACATCGTGGACTCATTGTTTGTTCCTTGTTTTGTGGACTCATTTCCCTATTCCTTTGCTTCGCTGGTGTTAGGGTCTCATACTGAAGAGGCAGGAGGCGAGTGAGTGGCCTCCTTGTTCCGGCTCCATCAGGCTGGACTGTGCACAGCCAGAGGCTGTGGTGTGTGTTTGCGCATGCGCGCTTTGCTCTGGGACTTGCCAAGAACGTGGGAGCTTCTGGGGGGAATTTTGGAGCATTAAAGGGGAGTTTGAACTCTCAGCTGGCTGTGTGGCCTCCGTGCCTTGTCCTGGGTCACCACAGCAGGTCTTCAAGCAGAGAAGAGGACCATCCCTGGAAATGTGACCTTTCTCCTTACCATCCTCAGCTGAAGAAGCTCTACCCCAACATGCCGATGAAGCTGAAGGTCTCCCCTTCTTCGGCCCCATCTCTGAGCATCACCCCCGAAACCCTCTCGATGACCCCTTCGGTCGACATCCAGGCCTTCGCGATTCTCCCAAATTCTTCCCTGGCGCCGCTTTTTCTGATCGGAGTGGTAAGTAAACTCTCCATGTTACAGTCCACGGTGGACAATCCAGATATTTTGCAAAGTCTTTTACAGATACCGTATTTTTCAGAGTATAAGACGCAGCTTAGTTTTTGGGGAGGAAAATAGGGGGGGGGAACCTACCTACCAGGTATTCATCTGGCTAGCGTCCTTAGTCTGGTCAGTTTCAGCACATTATTTTATCCCCTGGTTAGGGCTGAAAAAAAACCTTCTTCTGAGAGAGTAACAATGAAAGAGCCTGCAAGCCAGTAAGAGCCAGTAAGATCCTTAGCACCTCATTAGGGCTGGAAAAAACATTCTTCGGAGCAAGTAGCAATGAAAACAAGCCTGCAAAGACTTAGGGCTGGAAAAAAACTTCTTTGGAGGGAGTAGGAATGAAAAAATCCTGCAAGCCGGGAAGATCGTTAGCACCTTGTTAAGGCTGGGGAAAAAAGCTTTGAAAAAGCTACATTCGGAGTATAAGACGCACCCAAATTTTTAGCCTCTTTTAGGGGGGGGAAGGTGTGTCTTATACTCCGAAAAATACGGTAATCTTCCACTTACGAGTGACTGAGAAAAGGGACTTATGACCATTTTTCACACAACCGTTGCAGCGTCCCCATTGGTCACGTGATTAGAATTCAGACATTCGGCAACTGACTCGTATTTATGATGGTTGCAGCATCCTGGGGTCACGTGATCCCCTTTTGCGACATTCTGACAAGCAAAGTCAACGGGGAAGTCAGATTCACTTAACAACCGTGTTACTAGCCTGTGAACTGCAGTGATTCGCTTAGTAATGGTGGCAAGAAAGATGGTAAAATGGGGAAAAATGTGAGAGGAAAGGGCTAAGCAGGGAAAATTAACTGAATGGGATAACAGGAAAGGCAAAGCTAAAACTGAAAAACAGGAAAAAAACTGGAATGCCATTAAAAAAAATGCCCAGAACTTAAAACAGGAAACTGTGCATGTCTAATTAACTGATGAATATTAACTGACACGCCTTGCATAAATAACCTCCTAATTTTAATGCACATGGGATGTATGACTTACTATGTAGTAGGAAATATGTAGGAGGCGGTTGGAAAGAGTGTAACCTCATAGTACCGCAGCCAATGGGAAATGAGGAGGGATGTGGCAGCCAGGACAGGGTTGTATTAAGAAGGGAGTCGTGCGGTGGCCTAGAGGTGGAGCTCTCGCCTCACAATCAGAAGGCTGTGAGTTCGATCCTAGGTAGAGGCGGACATTTCTCTCTCTGGGCATGATGAGAAAATATCTGCTGAACGAAACTCTGCATTGGCGACAGGAAGGGCATCCGGCCATTAAAACACTCTGCTAGCTCCGTTCAGTTGCCCAGACTCCACCCCGCAAGGGATTATGGGGTCGTTAAAATTGTTTGTTTGTTTGTTTGTTTGTTTGTTCGTTCATTCATTCATTCATTCATTCATTCATTTATTCATTTATTCATTTATTCATTTATTCATTTATTCATTTATTTTAATAGATTTGTATGCCGCCCAACTCCCAAGGGACTCTGGGCGGCTCACAGCATATCAAATGCAAAATCTAAAAGCCAATTTAAAAACAATTAAAAACATCCCCTTAAAAAACAGATACATACTACTTTCATTGGGCCAGAACGTATCCCTGATCCCTAAATGATGATGATGATGATTTTGGGTTGGAACCTTTGGAGAGAACCAAGCTTTGATAACTTGCTCTCCCCGTTCGTTCCAATAAACGAAAGAAGGCAGCCTTCACTGGGTCTTGGCTGGTTATTGGTCAGGTGAACTTGCCTCTGGTCACTAAAGAAAGTAGCCAGGATCACGTAACAACAATCATTGCAAAAAAAAGTAAAATGGATCATATGACAATCTGTGTAATGATTGGCACGACTCAATGACCGTAATGCTGGACTTAGTTACAATCATTAAGTTGAGGATGACCTGAATGGACAGATATGCTAAAGATCTGCTTTTTTTCTCATTTCAGACCAGCCCAGTTTCTGCCAATGTTGCTGTCAATTCTACCAGGATCTTTGGAAACCTGAAGCTTGGCATGTGAGTCACAGCAGGGCAGGACCTAACACTGAGTCAGTTACAGAAATACAGATAGTCCTCAACTTACAGCATTTGTTTAGTGACGGTCTGAAGTTACAACGGCACTTGAAATAAGTCACTTAGGGCCGTTTTTCACACTTATGACCGCTGCAGCATCCCCATGGTCACGTGATGAAAATTCGGACGCTCGGCAACAGGCTCATATTTATGACGGTCCCAGGGTCATGTTGTCCCCTTTTGTGACCTTCTGACCAGCAAAGTCAATGGGGAAGCCAGATTCACTTAACAACCCTGCCACTAATTTAACAATTGAAGTGATTCATTTAACAGAAACTTTCTCAACATATCTCCGTTATGTATTTATATAAATCTGAATTTGTAAAGAGTTGTGACTAGTTTCGTATGTGCTCACTGAGAACGCAGTGGCGATGTGCTTTCTAACATTTTTGCCGTACGCTAAATCATTATAAATAAATAAATCATTTATAAACAAATAATGTGATTTATAAATAAGTAAATAAGTCACTTAACAAGTGTGGCAAGAAAAGTCATAAAATGGGACAAAAAGTCACTCAATGACCGTCTTGTTTAACAATGGAAGTTTGGGACTCAATTGTGGTTCTAAGTTGAGGCCCACCTGCAACTGCTTATAAGATTGAGTTGCAAACTGTTGTGACATCCATAGAGCTCTGGAAAGGGTCATGATGTAATGCTTGCCTCCTTATCTTGACTTCGAGGGTCTCTCCAAGTTGAGCTTCAGTACCCTTGCTAAGCACTTCTCATCCAGGGAGGGTCATTCCACTAACGTCCAGCGCAGCAGATCAGGAGAATCCACGAGGTTCAGATGAATACTAGGATTGTTGTATGCTAAAGCTCTTTACAAGAATCTGAACTACTAAACGGTCAAAGCAAACTGGCGGTAGATAAGAGTCAATGGAATTCAGGGAGGGCTGGACTTAGATCTCTTGTGGGCATGAAGGGCCTCGAGACCAATGACGTGTTTGACCACTCCTCTCTCAGGCTCAGCCTGGTCATCTCCCAACTTATTTATTTATTTATTTATTTATTTATTTGGTAGTTTTTATATGCCACCCTACTCCCTCAGGACTCAGGGCGGCTTACAACATTTTATAAAAAAAACTCCAAACAAATCATTAAAAAGCAGCTTAAAAAACAGTTAAATATATATATATATATATATATATATACACCAAACATACATGGGGGAGACATCAGATGTAGAATCGTCTCAAACTCACCCCGCCTGCAGGAAGAGCCATGTCTTAATGGCTTTTCGGAAGGCCAGCAAGGTGGGGATGATTCGGATCTCTGGGGGAAGTTGGTTCCAGAGAGCAGGGCCCCCCACAGAGAAGGCCCTCCCCCTAGGCCCCACCAGTCGGCATTGTTTGGCTGACGGGACCTGGAGGAGACCCATTCTGTGGGACCTGACCGGTCGGAGGGAGGAATGCAGCAGAATGCGGTCCCGGAGATAGCCTGGTCCTAAGCCATGTAGGGCTTTAAAGATGATGATCAGCACCTTGAATTGTACCCAGAGACCAATGGGCAGCCAATGCAGCTGGCGGAGTATAGGTGTTACGTGGGTGTACCTTGAAACACCCACCACAGCACGCGCAGCTGCATTTTGCACCAGTTGAAGTCTCCGAATACTCTTCAATGTCAGCTTAGCTCAATGTCAGATCTGCCATCTTCGGCTTCTACACTTTGCTGGCTTCCTAACTTAAAATGCAAGGGGGGGGGGGGAGGATGAAATGTAGAGTGGTAGAGATGGGAATGAGAGTGTAAAGGCAAATGGTGGGGGTGGGGTGGGGTGACAGCCTTGACAGAAACCAGAGGTGTCAATCTGGAATAAACCTGCCACCAAGAACACACAGCCTGAGAACAGAATGCGAAACTGCATAGTGTGTTGCCAACCAAGCCGTTCCCAAAACATCAAAAAGGAATACTATTGGACACTGATGTACTGGTCAAGGGGGAAGGGTCAGGGAATGGGGGAAAGTGTAACCTATGCACGGGAATGTTGAGATCTAGCCTTTCTTTCGCTGCAACCACTTAACCTTAGTAAAATAATCTATCGCTTTGAGCTAAATGGAGTCGAGGGTCTTTCTTTCCTAAGGACCTGAGCTGGGGCAGGCCTGACACTTAGGCTAAATCTTTCTCTTGTGTGATGGATTTCAACACATTACTCTGTCTGTCCCTTCTGTAGGTTGAAGTTCTCCTTAAAGCACTCAGATGTTGGGATCTTCTCGGTAAGACAGAGGGGTTTTTTTTGCCTGAAATGTCACATCCCCCCTCCTTCCCAGTTTTCTTGGGGTCCCACGCAGAAGCCCAGTTCACATTGGGGGTCATCCTGTCTTCTCCTCTTGAGTTAGGTCCTTTTCCTCAGGACCTTCCCCGAAGACTTGAGGATGGACTGAAATGTTCTCTCGGCCCTTCTTGTGGGTCCAGGCTATGGGTGGGAAACTGGGTCAGA
Organism: Diadophis punctatus similis; assembly: GCA_023053685.1. Taxonomy (NCBI): domain Eukaryota; kingdom Metazoa; phylum Chordata; class Lepidosauria; order Squamata; family Dipsadidae; genus Diadophis; species Diadophis punctatus. The sequence continues at coordinate 1,726,822 of JALIGW010000058.1, read as the reverse complement.
AGAAGGATGGTGCTTTTGGGTCTACAAGCCAAGGCAGGGGTGGCCCTACAGATCTAAGGTCTCCCATTGAAGGAGGAGAACCAATCAAGTTCATTTGGCTTTCTGATTCTGGATTTCTCTCCCAACATGCAGGTACAGTTGCTGGAATCCCTCATAAACTTCCTTACAGCCAGCATCCTAATTCCACAAATGAATGGTAAGGACATTGTAAAGTCAAAAGACCTTTCAAATCATCTTATTTCAGAATTCAGAGGAGGGCAACAAAGACTCTCAGGGGTCTGAAGGCCAAATCATATGATGAATGGTTAAAGGAACTACCATAGGTATGTCGAGTCTAATGAAGGGAAGGAGAAGGGCAGACATGACAGCATCTTTCAGTACTTGAAGGGCTGTCACAGAGAAGAGGGGGGTCAACTTATTTGCCAAAGCACCTGAATGCAGGACGAGAAGCAACGGATGGAAACTAATCAAGGAGAAAAACAACCTAAAACAGTGATGGCTAACATTTTTTTCCTCGGGTGCCGAAAGCGCGCGTGCGCGCACAATAGTGCACGCATGCATGCCCACACCCATAATGCAATGCCCCTTGGGTTCCCTGACCCCCTTGCATGCACACATGACCCCCCTTGCTGCCCCACCCCCCTGCACATGCGCATGCTCCCCCCGTGCTCCCCTGCCTCCCCCCGTGAATGCACGCATGACACCCCCTGCTCCCCATTTTGGGCCTAGCAGGCCTCCCTGAAGTCTCCGGAGGCCGGAAACGGCCCATTTCCGGACTTCCAGTAGACTCGTTTTTCGCTCTCCCCAGGCTCCCCAGGCTTTCCTGGAGCCTGGGGAGGGTGAAAACAGCCTCCCCCTGCCCTCTGGAGGCCGGAAACGGCCTGTTTCTGGACTTTCGGTAGGCCCAGTAGGCCCGTTATTCACCCTCCCCAGGCTCCGGAGTCTTTCCTGGAGCCTGGGGAGGCGAAAATGGCCTCCCCTGCCTTCCGGAGGCCCTCCGGAGACAGGAAATGGCCCGTTTCCAGACTTCCTGGAGGCCCATTTTTCACCCTCCCAGAGCCTCCGTGCGAGCCCTGTACTTCCCTGGCATCCAAAATGGGCTGCGTGGAGACTCCTGGGAGGGGTGGGGCAGTGTGGGCAGGGCCAGCCGAAAATCAGCTGTAGCTGGAGCTGACCTAGGGCAACGGCTCGCATGCCCACAGAGATGGCTCCATGTGCCTCCTGTGACACGTGTGCCATAGGTTCGCCATCATGGACGTAGAACCAGGGAGAAGTTTTCTGACAGTGAGAGCAATTAACCAGTGGAATGGAAGTTGCCTTCAGAAGTTGTGATAGCTCCAACATTGGAGGTTTCCAATGGTATAAGGTCTCCTGCTGAGCTGGGGGTTGGACTAGAAGACCTCCAAGGTCCCTTCCAACTCTATTATTCTGTATTCTATTCTGGGGAAGGAGTAACAGGTGGAAAATCATTAGAGAAGCAACCAGGAATCAAGGAGGAATTTCCTGACAGTGAGAACACTCACTCACTGGAACGGCTTCCCTCCAGAAGTTGTGGATGCTCCATCTCTGGTGGTTTTGAAGATGAGATTGGACAATCTTTTGTCTGAAATGGGATAGGGGTCTCCTGGTTGAGCAGACGGGGGTGGACTAGAAGACCACCGAGGGTGATAACCCCATGCTTTAGCTTACCTGCATGTTGTGACTTCTTCTCTCTTCCAGCCCGTCTGGCTGAAGGATTTCCCCTCCCCCTCCTGGATCATCTGGAGCTCTCCAACCCCGTCCTTCAGGCTCACCAGGTGGGTAACAGGTGGGACAGGTCAGTGGGACAGGTGGGGAACTGACTTTTGTCCTAGAGCAGGGGTCTCCAAACGGATGCTAAGAAACGGTTGTGAGTCTAGTACCTGTGTACAAACTTTTGTTGTGAACATTCTGAAATCTAGCAAAACCCCTAGAGATTGCAAACGGAGCCAATTAGATCAAAATTTCCATCCTCGTAGCAACAGGCTTCTAATTTTCTGATTCGACCACAGAGAGAGACGGGGGGGGGGGGGAGAGCGAGAGAAAGAGACAGAGAGACATAAAGAGAGAGGAGAGAGAGTTAAAGAGAGAGAGAAAGAGAGAGAGAGTGGGATGGAAGTGGAGAGAGAGAGAATCAGACAGACAGAGGAGAGAGACAGAGAGAGAGTGAAAGAGAGTGGGAGAGAAAAAGATAGAAAGAGAGAGAGAGAGAGAGAGAGAGAGAGAGAGAGAGAGAGAGAGGGAGGGAGGGAGGGAGAGGAGAAAGAGAGAGGGAGAGAGGGGGGATGGAGGGATGGAGACAGAGAGAAAGAGAGATGAGTAAACCTATCCCTTCTATCTCTCTGCAGGATTTTCTGGTCTTTGCATCGGACGTGCGCTATGGCTAGAGAAGGTGCAGAGGAGAAAGAGAGAAAAAGAGGAGGAAATGGAGGAATATTATCCCCACTTCTGGTTCCACTGGAGTTCGGTTTGGGGTTCTGCAGAAAATTCTCCAGGAACAGCCCTTTTAACATGGAATTCACTGATGATGTTATCTAGCTGGGTAACGAAACGTCTACAAGAAAACTAACAAGCTCAGAGAGCACCAAGGAGCTCACAGTCCTCCTCTTCCTCCTTCCCCCTCCTCCTTCTCCTCTTCCTCCTCCTCCTCCTCCTCTTCCTCCTCCTCTTCTCCTCTCCACGAACACCACTCCCTTTAGCACTGATGATGTCACCTCGTTGGGTAATAAAATGCCTGTAAGAAAACAACCAAGCTCAGAGAGCACCAAGGACCAATCAATCCGAATAGAGCTGGAAGGGGCCTTGGAGATCTTCTAGTCCAGCCCCATGCTCAAGCAGGAGACCCTATACCATTTCAGATAAGTGACTGTCTAGTCCCGTGATGGCGAACCTATGGCACGTGTGCCACAGGTGGCACGCGGAGCCATATCTACTGGCACGCGAGCCATTGCCCTAGCTCAGCTCCAGTGCGCATGTGCTTGCCGGCCAGCTGATTTTCAGCTGGCGCGGAGGCTCTGGGAGGGCGTTTTCGGCCTCCAGAGGGCCTCCGGGGAGTGAGGGAGGGTGTTTTCGCCCTCCCCAGGCTCCAAGAAAACCTCTGGAGCCTCGAGAGGGCAAAAAATGGGCCTACCGGGCCCACCAGAAGTCGGGAAATGGGGGAGGGGGGTCATGCATGCATGCATGGGGGCAGGGCACGGGGAATTGAATTATGGGTGTGGGCACGCTCGCGTGCGCAATAGCAAGTGGGCGAGTGCTTTTGGCACCCGAGGAAAAAAAGGTTTGCCATCACTGGTCTAGTCTCTTCTTGTAAACCTCCAGTGATGAAGCACCCACAACTTCTGGAGGCAAGTTGTTCCACTAGTTAATTGTCCTTACTGGAAGATGGACCCCAGCCATCTTCCTCCTCCTCCTCCTCCTCCTGCTCCTCCTCTTTCTCCTCTCCACAAACCCCCTCCCTTCTAGCACTGATGATGTTACCTAGTTGGATCATGAAACATCTGCAAGGAAACAACCAAGCTCAGCACCAAGGACCCCACAGTCCTCCCTCCCTCCTTCCTCCTCCTCCTCCTCCTCCTCCTCCTCCTCCTCCTCCTCCTCCTCCTCCTCCTCCTCCTCCTCCTCCTCCTCCTCCTCCTCCTCTCTGCAAATCCCTCTCCCTTCTAGCACTGATGATGTTACCTAGTTTGGGTAATGGAACGTCTGCAAGAAAGCCCCCCATGCTCAGAGAGCACCAAAGTCCCTTCAGTTCATCCCTGAGCTGCAAATATTCTTGTCTATTGGAGTTAACATTTGTGTTTGCCCATGCTTTCAGCCACTTGCACCTTTGAACAGCTCAAAATAATAATAATAAAAAATGAACTGGAGGTAAATACTAGACAACTAGTGCTTGACATCCTGGATGAAGAAGACGTGGATAAGTGTAGGTGAGTGTGTGTGTGAGTGTGTGTGTGTGGGTGCATGTGCGCACATGTAAGAAAGAGCAAATATGCATTGTTACCAGCAAAGTTTTATTGTTCCTTTAACTCCATCGGGTCTCCGAGTCTTCCAAAGAACCAGTCTTGGCTCTTTGAGTGTGAGTGTTGGGTTGAAAGTGATTTGAGTGTGGCTGTTGACCTGGTCTGGGAGTTTGTGTGTGAATGATCGTAAGTCGAACCTGGGGGTGCATGTAGCATCATTGCTTGCGACTTTCACTCCTTGGGAAAAAAAAATGTCATCACAGAGACAGGCACAGATCTCGCCTTTCCGGAAGTTGAAAAAAGTATCCTGAAGATTATCAGGTTGGAACAGAAGGTCAAAGAGGAGAACCTGGAAAGTTCACGGCTGGATTAGAGAGATTGCCATCTCTGTACAAATCTTGCTTGCTGCAAAAGTAGATTCTTGAACCTAGAGCAACTCTGATTTAAAACTCACTTTTTGGATGGAAGGGAGGGAGGGAGGGAAGGAAACGAAACCTTTCCTGTTTTTATCTGCATTTCATTATCTTTGACCAGGCTCAATGATTCTCCAACCTATGATGGGCAAATTCTGCAAAGTCTCAGGGGGACCTTTTGCGGGCGCTAGGCAGCCCTTGATGACTGCTGCCTCTCCCTTGTCCACGAAAGGTCACCATGGTTTGTCAACGTCACAGATGTGAGCTTTCCCTAAGGAAGACTTTTCTTGAGGTGGGCCAGGATGTGTGTGGTGGGTTCACAATGGGCCTGAGGTTTGACCCATGCCTGAGGTCTCCTCTGTTCGTGGCTGCAGCTACTTTCAAGGGGACAAAAAGCCTCCTTCCCACTTGATGGACCTAGCCTACATATCGAATAAAAAGACTTGGAAGGGACCTTGGAGGTCTTCTAGTCCAACCTCTTGTTTGAGCAGGAAACCCTGCAGCATTCCGGACAAATGGAAAATCTCTTTAAAAGAGATTTAAAAATCTCTCTTTAAAAACCTCCAGTGTTGGAGCACCCACAACTTCTGAAAGCAAACTGTTCCACCAATTAGTAGTTATTTGTTTCTTATTGCTAGGAAATTCCTCCCTAGTTCCAGGTTGCTTCTCTCCTGGATGAGTTTCCATCCGTGGCTTCTTGTCCTGCCTTCAGGTGCTTTGGAGAACAGGTTGAACCCACCTCTTCTCTGTGACAGTTCCTTATTAGAGGTTTTTAAGAAGATACTTTTTGTCCAGAACGAGATACGGTCTCCTCCTTGGGTGAGAGGTTGGACTGGAGGACCTCTAGGGTCCCTCCCAACTGTATTATTATGTCCTGTTATTCTTTTTATGATCATGTCTACCCATCCCATCAAAGCCAAAGAAAATCCAGAATGGCGTAGGATCTCCTGCCATGGGCAGGGGGTTGGACTAGAAGACCTCCAAGGTCCCTTCCCACCCTATCATTCTATCTTCTGCCCTGTGTCCTTCTTGCGCGTCATCCAAGGTGGACAATGGGACTCCTTGAGAGGCTGCACTTGGAGACGACCAGTAGAGGGAGCCAGAAGAGCAGCAAAGAACCGGCTCTGAAGGCCACGGCCAATTTAGTCCCAGCCTTTGGGGTCAGGGCTGGCCCCACACCGCCCATCCCTGCACATGTGTCCGGAGCATGGAAACCAGGCTGATTGTCCTACACTACAAAAAAGACATTGAAACCCTAGAGAAAGTGCAGAAGAGAGCAACCAGGATGATAAAGGGTCTGGAAAATAAAACATACAAAGAGCGGTTGCAGGAACTGAGCTTGGCCAGTCTGGCAAAGAGAAGGACCAGGGGTGACATGATAGCAGTGTTCCAATACTTGAGGGGCTGCCACAGAGAGGAGGGGGCCAGGCTGTTCTCTATGGCACCAGAAAGCCAAACAAGGAATAACGGATGGAAGCTGACCAAGGAGAGATTCAACCTGGAAGTGAGGAGAAACTTTCTGACGGTGAGAGTGATCAACCAGTGGAACAGCTTGCCAGCGGAGGTTGTGAGAGCCCCAACACTTGCGACCTTCAAGGGGAGACTGGACTGCCATCTGTCTCAAATGGTGTAGGAACTCCTGCTTGAGCAGGGGGTTGGACTAGATGATCTACAAGGTCCCTTCCAACTCTAATAATAAATCTAAATCCTTGACTGTGGATTGTCCCCAAAGGACATCAGGGAGGCAAGAGGTTTACTCTAAGAAAAGGCAACCCAGACCATTTGGGACTTTCAAGGGCTCCCTTGGCCAAAGGCTTGAAGGCAGTAGTGGGTTCTAAAACCCTTTACTACCGGTTCGCGCTCGCGCGCAATGCGTCCTGGGTGGGTGGGCGGAGCCTCCCACCACCGGCGCTACCGGTTCTTAGAACCGGGCTGAACCAGGAGCAACCCACCGCTGCTTGAAGGGCATTCATTGGGGAGGGGGCACCTGTTGGAGACAACAGGAGGAGGAAGGTGTGTTGGAGATCTTGGCTGCTTTGAATGCAGGATATCAATCAATCAATCAATCAATCAATCAACAGATCCAATATTTCTTCAGTTAATCAAACCAGGAAAAATTAAACCAAAAACCCCACATTGTAATCAAATGAAATAAAAGGAAGGATACAAATAAGATAAAATAAATAAAATAAAATAAAATAAAAATAGAGCTGGAAGGGACCTTGGAGGTCTTCTAGTCCAACCCCTGCTCAAGCAGGAGACCCTATCCCATTTCAGACAAATGGCTGTCCAGTCTTTTGTTATAAACATCCAGTGATGGAGCACCCACAACCTCTGGAGGCAAGCAGTTCCACTGGTTAATTGTTCTCACTGTTAGGAAGTTTCTCCTTAATTCCAGGTTGCTTCTCTCCTTGATTAAGTTTCCACCCATTGTTTCTTATCTTGCCTTCTGGTGCTTTGGAGAAAAGGTGGACCCCCTCTTCTTTGGGGCAGCCCCTCAGATATTGGATGACTGCTATCATGTCCCCCCCCCCCCCAGTCCTTCATTTCTCTAGACTTGCCATACCCAGTTCCTACAACCGTTCTTTATATGTTTTAGTCTCCAGGCCTTTAATCATCTTGGTTGCTCTTCTCTGCACTTTTTCCAAAGTCTCAACATCTTTTTTGTAATGGGATGACCAAAACTGGACGCAGGATTCCAGATGTGGCCTTACTAAGATTTATAATCCACAAGGCTTGTTCTGTTCTGTTGCCTGGTTTCGGGCACCCCCACTCTTTTCTTCTTTTAAAGAATTATTTAATGGCGGCATCCATCTATGGAGATTCTCCATAATCCAGGTCATGGTTGGTTGTCCCAAAGGTGATTTTTCAGGAGGCCATGGGACTTTCTTGTTTTTCTTTGAAGACGTTTCGCTTCTCATCCAAGAAGCTTCTTCAGCTCTGAGCTGAAAAACGTCTCCAAAGAAAAACAAGAAAGCCCAGTTGCCTCTTGAAAAAAAGCACCTTTGGGACAAGTAATGGAGGTGTTTTCCCCTGCTCTGGGAACTGAATTAGGAATATCTGCAGCCCTCTGCCAGCTCCGAGCTCCGTTTTCACTGGCAGAGGGCTGGCTGCAGAAGGCCATTGCAGCCGAAAATGGGGCCGTTTCCAGGCCGGCCCCACCAGCCAAATCTAAGCATCCCATGGGCCGGATCCGGCCCACGGGCCTTGAGTTTGAGGCCCCTGCTCTAAAGTAAGACCTGGTCAGCTCGGTGGGACCTGCACTGTTGGGCTGACAGATAATAAAATAAAATAAAATAAAATAAAATAAAATAAAATAAAATAAAATAAAATAAAATAAAATAAATAAATAAATAAATAAATAAATAAATAAATAAAATAAAATAAAATAAAATAAAATAAAATAAAATAGTAAAACAATAAAGTAAAGTAAAATAATAATAAAATAAAATAAAATAATAAAATAATAATAATAATAAAATAAAATAAAATAAAATAAAATAATAAAATAATAAAATAATAAAATAATAAAATAAAATAAAATAATAAAATAAAATAAAATAAAATAAAATAAAATAAATAAAATAAAATAAAATAAAATAAAATAAAATAGTAAAGTAAAGTAAAGTAAAATAATAAAATAAAATAAAATAAAATAATAAAATAATAAAATAAAATAAAATAAAATAAAATAAAATAAAATAAATAAATAAATAAATAAATAAATAAATAAAATAAAATAAATAAATAAAATAAAATAAAATAAAATAAAATAAAATAAAATAAAATAGTAAAACAATAAAGTAAAGTAAAATAAAATAATAAAATAATAATAATAATAAAATAAAATAAAATAAAATAAAATAAAATAATAAAATAATAAAATAATAAAATAAAATAAAATAAAATAAAATAAAATAAAATAATAAATAAAATAAAATAAAATAAAATAAAATAAAATAAAATAAAATAAAATAAAATAAAATAGTAAAGTAAAATAATAAAATAAAATAATAAAATAAATAAAATAAATAAAATAAAAAATAAAATAAAATAAAATAAAATAAAATAATAAAATAAAATAAAATAAAATAAATAAAAAATAAAATAAAATAAAATAAAATAAAATAAAATAAAATAAAATAAAATAATAATAAAATAAAATAAAATAAAATAAAATAAATAATAACAAAATGCTGTTTGATGTAGCTGAAGGCCGCTCACGCCTTGTGCTGATCTGCTGGAGCTGAGAGGGCTCCTGTTCATGCAGATTTCTTTTACGAATTCCAGAGCCAGGAATTTGCTCCAGGCTGCAATGCTCAGCGTTTACTGCTGGCTCACCTCTTGCCAACTTGTCATGGCTAATTGCTCTTGTCAGTTGCCTATCAAGACCCAAAGGCGTGGCCACCCTCCCACACCTTCCATTTTCCTGAAAAGTGCCCATTTTCCAGGCACACTTGAAAGCCACAACTTTAATTGAATCCATTTGTTTAATGAGACTTTCCCACCCCAAATAAAAAGCTCCCATGTTGCTCACACCTCATGCCACTGATTTAATCCCCTTTCCCAACATTGTCAAGTGGGGGTTAGACTAGAAGACCTCCAAGGTCCCCTCCAATTCTGTTATTCTGTGTTATAAGATGAGCTTTCTGCAGAACATGTCGGAGCAGGAAACTCTTCAAACGAGAAGCCTATCCAGTGCGCCGAAATCTTGCAAAACCACAGGAAATGTTTTATCTTTCTTGAGAAGATGCTGGTGAGCAAAATTCCCAGGAAAATGCAAACCCAGCAGCCTCTAAAAAGCTGCAGGTCTGCCAAATAGATAGAACATAATTTCTGTGGTGGCTTGGCATTCCAAAGTTTGGATTTGATCTCCAGAAGATCCTGCATCCCCTTTTCCTGGAAATCAGGCTCTTCCAGCTGTTCCTCTACTCAAAGAATGGAAAAGAAGATCCAGAAGTTCGTTTGATTGTTCGTTTGTTTTGTCAAGCATATATAAGATTATAGAAAATGTATAAACATGATTGTGAATACATAAAATGTATAAACATGGTTATGAGTACATGAGATGGTTACAAATACATGGGGACTTTAGGCCAGGGACGGTAGGCACGCTGGTGCACTTATGCACGCCCCTTACAGACCTCTTAGGAATGGGGTGAGGTCGACTGTAGACAGTCTAAGGTTAAAGTTTTGGGGGTTTGGGGAAGAAACCACAGAGTCAGGTAGAGCATTCCAGGCATTGATTACTCTGTTGCTGAAGTCGTATTTTCTGCAGTCGAGTTTGGAGCGGTTTACATTAAGTTTGTATTTATTCTGAGCTCGTGGATTGTTGTGAACAAATTTCTTAAATGTTCAACTCTCTATCTCACCATCACCCCAGGTGCTATATTTCTTCTTCTGCTCATTTTGCAGTTTTCACTGCTCAGGTGCATTCAGATCTTCAATAATAAAGAGTTACCTTTGGAAAGAATTCCTTGTCTGGCCTTCCGGTGCCTTGGAAAATAGCTTGACCCCCTCCTCTCTGTAGCAGCCCCTCAAATATTGGAAGACTGCCATCCTGTCTCCCCTGGTCCTTCTCTTCACTAGACTAGTCTCTCCATGTTTATTGTTCAGGATGCATGCAGGCAGTCAAACAGTCAAGGTTGGGGGAAGGAAAGTTGCATCTAACCATTTGCTAGTCTGGAAGCTCAGTGGCAGAGATGGAGGGCCGTTAATTATCCCAGCTGCAAGCACATTAATGTGCTGGAAGAAAGATTGATACTGTTTCCACCCCTCCCTCATTCAGGGATTTATAGACTCATTTTAGAGAAGCATCCATTCTTTCGGAATTTGGAGGCGGGTTTTTTTTTTTAGCCTAAACCATCCTTTCTGCATGCCAATCTTTTCTCCCTTCCTACTCCAACTGAATTATTTTGGAAGCAACTCCAAGACAGATGGAATGAAATTGACTTGATTTATTTATGGAGTTACTGATTAATTAAAACGCTGTTCTCTGTTAAGGGATAAAAAAAATAAGAGCCGGTTTCCCAGGCAAGGCTTCAGTTTAGACATGGCATGCGGGCCGGTGCGCTTGGAGAAGGCCTCTTGCACACTTAAAGGCATCGTGCATTGCTCCAGCTGAATTCATGGACATTCCTGGCATTGCTGAAAGCTGCTTATCTGGGGTCAAGAGAACCGACATTTTCAAAGGACGTGGCCTGCAACATCAGCCAAATATATTTATGCATCCAATTATCTAGTTAACCAAGCACATCCCTCACATCGGTTTGGAATGGAACAGCTTGACCAGAAAGAAGGCATAGTTTTAGAGTGATAAGACTGGCAAAGAGCACATTATCTTGTGGATGTTCAGATCCTGTGAATTATTGGCTGAGTTTGTGTAGAAGAGATAGCACTTCTGGGATAGTGTTGCCTTCCTGGGAACATGAAAAGCAATACCAACAGCACTTAGACTTCTATACTGCTTCACAGTGCTTTTACAGCCCTCTCTAAGCAGTTTTCAGAGTCAGCCTCTTGCCCCCAACAATCTGGGTCCTCATTTTACCCACCTAGGAAGGAGGGAAGGCTGAGTCAACCTTGAGCTGGTCAGGATTGAACTGTTGGCAGTGGGCAGAGTTAGCCTGCAATATACATTCTAACCACAGGGAGGGAGGGAGGGAGGGAGGGAGGGAGGGAGGGAGGGAGGGAGGGAGGAAGGAAGGAAGGAAGGAAGGAAGGAACGAAGGAAGGAAGGAAGGAAGGAAGGAAGGAAGGAAGGACTAGCACTTAGACTTATATACCGCTTCACAGTGCTTTCCATCCCTCTCTAAGCGGTTTACAGAGTTCAGCATATTGCCCCCAACAATCTGGGTCCTCATTTTACCCACCTAGGAAGGAGGGAAGGCTGAGTCAACCTTGAGCTGGTCAGGATTGAACTGTTGGCAGTGGGCAGAGTTAGCCTGCAATATACATTCTAACCACAGGGAGGGAGGGAGGGAGGGAGGGAGGGAGGGAGGGAGGGAGGGAGGAAGGAAGGAAGGAAGGAAGGAAGGAAGGAAGGAAGGAAGGAAGGAAGGAAGGAAGGAAGGAAGGACTAGCACTTAGACTTATATACCGCTTCACAGTGCTTTCCATCCCTCTCTAAGCGGTTTACAGAGTCAGCCTCTTGCCCCCAACAATCTGGGTCCTCATTTTACCCACCTCGGAAGGATGGAAGGCTGAGTCAACCTTGAGCCTGGTGAGATTTGAACTGCCAAATTGCAGACAGCCAGCAGTCAGCAAAAGTAGCCTGCAGTTCTGTACTCTAACCACTGCACCACCATGGCGGAAGGAAGGAAGGAAGGAAGGAAGGAAGGAAGGAAGGAAGGAAGGAAGGAAGGAAGGAAGGAAGGAAGGAAGGAAGGAATAGCACTTAGACTTATATACCACTTCACAGTGCTTTCCAGCCCTCTCTAAGCAGTTTACAGAGTCAGCCTATTGCCCCGAACAATCTGGGTCCTCATTTAACTTGGAAGGATGGAAGGCTAAGTCTACCTTGAGTCCCGTCAGGATCGAACTCTTGGCTGTGGACAGTGTTAGCCTGCAATACTGCATTCTAACCACTGCCCCACCACGGCTCTTTATGAACCTCCATAAAATCAATGAACCACCAAGAACTCTCCCACCGACAGGGCAAATCACTTGTGTAAAATAATAGAATAAGAAACTTGGAAAGGACCTTGGAAGTCTTCTTGTCCAATCCCCTGCTCAAACAGGAGACTCTAAAGTAGGAGGTACCCAAACTGGGCAACTTTAAGACATGTGGACTTCAAGTCCCAGAGTTCCCTAGCCAGCCTAGATGAAGGTTCTTCTATATTTGTGTTTTTCAACTTGGCAACTTTAAGATGTGTGGGTTTCAACTCTCAGAATTCCTCAGCCAGCAGTTGGTTGGTTGGTTGGTTGGTTGGTTGGTTGAGTGAGAGTTTGATGAGTTGGTTGGTTGAGTTGAATGAGTGAGTTGGTTGGTTGGTTGGTTGGTTGGTTGGTTGGTTGGTTGGTTGAGCAAGTTGGATGAGTTGGTTGGTTGGTTGGTTGAGTTAAATGAGTTGGTTGGTTGGTTGGTTGAGTTCAAGGAGTTGGTTGGTTAGTTAAGTGAGATGGATGAGTTGGTTGGTTGAGTGAGTTGGATGAGTTGGATGAGTTGGATAAAGTGGCCAAGTTGAAGAAACTCTGCTACAGAATGACAAGGAAACCTGAAGTCCACAAGTCTTAAACTTGCCAAGGTTGGACACTTCTGCCCTATAGCATTCTGAAGAAATGGCTGTCCAATTTCTTCTTGAAAATTTTCAGTGATGGAGCAGCCACAGGTTCTGGAGGGAAGCCATTCCACTGACAAATTGTTCTCAACGTCAGGAAATTCCTCCTTAGTTCTAACAGAATTGAAAGGGACCTTGAAGGTCTTCTAGTCCAACCCCCTGCTAAAGCAGGACACCATTGTTCTCTAAATGTTGTACGCCGCCCTGAGTCCTCAGGGAGTAGGGCGGCATATAAGAACACTAAATAAATAAATAAATGAATGAATATACCATTGCTGATAAATGGTTGTCCAAACTCTTCTTGAAAACCTTCAATGACGGAGCACCTATTAGAGACAAGCTGTTCCACTGATTAATTGTTCTCACTGTCAGGAAGTTTCTCCTTATTTCTAGGCTGGTTCCCCAGGAATAGAGAGCAAATCCCATTCCCTTCATGCCGGCTGGAAGATTCTGGGAGTTGAAGCCATGATTCTCCATTTCATCCAGCGCAGTTTGGTCCTTGCAAGGCCCGTTCTTTCATCTGCCAAGGATAACGGATGAACAAATACGATACGAGCAAAGAGGAAGCAGGCTGGCTCCAGAATGAAAGTTTTGCTTTGGACAATTTTGGATAAGAACAAAGCCCTGTGCAAATCCGGAAATATTTGCACGCTCATCAGGAAGTAGGCTGTCAGCACAATGAGAGCCAGAATCTCTCCTAAGAAGAAGAAGAAGTCAATGAACTCTGGATCTGCAACCAGGATCTCAGGACCACGTTTTGTTTTGTTTTAATCCTGGGGTGTCCTCAGAGGAGTCGGAAAGTCAAGCTGGGGGCTACCACCATGCAGTTCAAACCCTGGTCATTTTTGTCGTCCACTGTGACAGATCTAAAAAAAAGGGGTTGAGATTTGGAGGAGACGATGGTGGCCACTATCTCCTCTCTGGACCTCTCTGATTTCATCCATTCCCCCATCAAGACGTCAACCAGGGCAACCTTCTGCAACCATCTCCTCCTCCTCCTCCAGGGACCCCTGGAAAATCTTCCCTGCAACATTTGTGTCTCACAGAAAGACCAGCTTGGGGACCACTAGAAGGTTCACTAAGGTGGGACCGGAACTCCCCGTCTCCTGGTGATTGGCCCAATGTCACCCAGTCAGTTTTCATGCCTAAGGTGGGACTGGAACTCCCCGTCTCCTGGTGATTGGCCCAATGTCACCCAGCCAGCTTTCCTGCCAAAGGCAGGACCAGAACTCACTTTCTCCTGGTGACTCACTGAAAATCACCCAGCTGGCTTTGATGCATAAGGTGGAACTAGAACTCACCATCTCCTGGTGATTGGCCCAATATCACCCAGCCAGCTTTCATACCTAAGAAAGGACTAGAACTCACTGTCTCCTGGTGAGTGGCCCAAAGTTTCCCAACCAGCTTTGATGCATAAGGTAGGACTTTAACTCACCATCAAGCCAGCTTTATTACCTAAGCCAGTTTAATAACAAACTACACGTCTGCCTAGCCCAGGTCAGAAATGGTGTACCGTCTCCTGCTTGGGTGGGGGTTGGACTAGATGACCTACAAGGTCCCTTCCAACTCTGTTAATAAGTAAAGAGATGTTTAGTGTGTGTATGGACAGGCCTGCAGACGTTGAAGCAATAAGCAATGCATCTATGTAAGTCTGACTGGACACACAAGGAATTTGTCTTCGGTGCATAAGCTCTCCGTGTACATAAAAAATACATTCATCAAAAATCATAAGATACAACACTTAGTGATAGCCATTGGATACTAAATTAGCAATCAAATCATACTAGGAAACTAAATAAAACAATAGAAATCGTAAAGATACAGGCAATAAGGTTATAGTCATAAGTAGAAAGGGAGATAGCCAATAGGAAGGAAGAGAAGAATAATATTAATACAGTCTTAGTAAATAATTTGATAGTGTTGTGGGAATTAGTTGTGTAGCAGAGTGATGGCATTCGGGTGGAAACCGTCCTTGTGTCTAGTTGTTCTGATGTGCAATGCTCTATAATGTCGTTCTGAGAGTAGAAGTTGAAACAATTTATGTCCAGGATATGCGCTCAGCCTGTTCTAGTCCAACATCTGTAAATCGAGCCGTGTCAACATCTGGCTCAACTTGCTAAAGCGAACCTGAAGTTGAAAGAAATACGATCCAGATGGGTAACATCTGCACTTGGACACTTTTCCTTTCGATGTGGATCTCTGGCAAGGAAAGCTTTCGATTGCCCCGATGAGCTCATGCCGAAACCTGCTCCCAATCGGAGTGGATCAGGAGGACTTCAGTGCCCGGATCCAAGTTTCAAGTGACAAGTAAACAGCCTCTTAATTCAAGCCGCAGCACGCATAAATCTGACCCAGGGCCTCATTTCAGAAGAGCGAAACGCTAAACAAAGGCCTGTCATTTTTTGGCAAGCAACATCTGGATCAGAACGGAGAAGCAAATCAAGAATAGACTTTCTGTCCACCGAAGAGGTAAACATCATAGAGAATAACAGAATGACAGCGTTGGAAGGGACCTCGGAGGTCTTCTAGTCCAGCCCCCTGTTCAAGCAGGAAACCCTATACCCGTGATGGCAAACCTATGGCACAGGTGCCACAAGTGGCACGCGGAGCCATATCAGTGGGCACGCGAGCTCAGGTCAGGGCGGCTGGCTGATTTTCGGGCCTTCTGGGCGCACTGGGAGTCAGGAAACAGGCTATTTCCAGCCTCCAGAGGGGGTGGGGAAGGCCGTTTTCGCCCTCCCCAGGCTCCTAGAAGCCTGGAGAGAGCAAAAAATGGGCGTGCCATTGCATGCTGGGAGTGGGGGGGTCATACGCGCATGCACGGGGGTGTATGGAATTATGGGTGTGGGCACGCACACACGTGATCCCACACATCCCCCCCTTTTTGGCACGCGAACCAAAAAAGGTTCGCCATCACTGCCCTATACAGGTAGTCCTTGACATACAACAGTTTGTTTAGTGAATGTTCAAAGTTACAACGTCACTGAAAAAAGTGATTTGTGACCATTTTCCACATGTCCCTTGCAGCACCCCCATTGTCACATGGTCAAGATCCAGGCAGTTGGCAACTGACTCATATTTTTGACGGTTGCAGAGTTCCGGGGTCACACGATCCCCTTTTGCAATTTTCTGAACCAACAAAGTCAACGGGAAAACCAGATTCATCGAACAACTGCGTTACTAACTTCACAAGTGCAACGATTCACTTAACAACCGTGGCAAGAAAGACTGTAAAATGGAGCAAAAATCACTTAACAAATGTCTCACTGAGCAACAGGGCTCAATTGTGGTCATAGGTCAAGGACTCCCTGTACCATTCTGGACAAATGGTTGTCCAGTCTCTTCTTGAAAGCCTCCAGTGATGGAGCAGCCACAACTTCCAAAGGGAAGCCCTTCCACTGGTCAATTGTTGTAACTTCCAGGAAATTCCTCCTTAGTTCTAGGTTGCTTCTCTCCTTGCTTAGTTTCCATCCGTTGCTTCTTGTCCTGCCTTCGGATGTTTTGGAGAATAGCTTGACTCCCTCTTCTTTGGGGCAGCCCCTCAAATGTTGGAAGACTGCTATCATGTCACCCTTGGTCCTTCTCTTCACTAGACTAGCCAAACCCAGTTCCAGCAACCGTTCATTGTATGTAAGAGCCGAGGTGGTGCAGTGGTTAAAATGCAGCACTGCAGTTCAGCAGTTCAGCAGTTCAAATCTCACCGGCTCAAGGTTGACTCAGCCTTCCATCCTTCCGAGGTGGGTAAAATGAGGACCCAGATTGTTGGGGGCAATATGCTGAACTCTGTAAACCGCTTAGAGAGGGCTGGAAAGCACTATGAAGCGGTATATAAGTCTAAGTGCTATTGCTATTGTTTTAACCTCCAGTCCCCTAATCCTCTTTGTTGCTCTTCTCTGCACTCTTTCCAGAGTCTCAGCATCTTTTTTGTATCGTGGTGACCAAACCTGGATGGAGCAAACCTGGATTTCTTTGACCCTCCGTCACAACTGTTTTCGTGCTGATAGCTGACACTTTGAAAGAACATTGTGTAACCCTTGTGATTTGGCAGACAAAAAAGGCTGATTTTTCCCGGGTGGGGGGGGAGCTGGGCAGCTGGGTGGATCTGTCACAGCAAAGGACACACTCACCCCCAACCAGCTCGGGGAGCATCGTGGCGCACCTGAGATGTGGGAAGGAGATACGGAAAGTGCACTTAGCGGATGCCGGATGAGGAATGCAGCCCCAAACATTGTTTTAAACTGAAGGCTGCTGTGAAAATGGTCCAAAAACAACAGCATTAGGACAGAGGAATGCCGTTTGAGGTGAGCTGCTGCTGGAAGACAGTGACAGATGCCCGCGGGAGATACGGTCGGCTTCTCGACAACGCCTAAATCTTGGCCCCAAGCGAGCCAAGATAAATTCCTCCTCCCCAAACAACCGATACCCGATTCTTCAGAGCATTTCCTTCTTCTCTGGAGAAGCTCCCAGGGCTGCTTGTTCCTCCCTCGGTTGCTGCAGAAAACAATTCTGCTTGGCAGCTCCTGTCTCCCCTTTGAAAGCCTCTAGACACGGCAGGGGAATAGAATAGAATAGAATAGAATAGAATAGAATAGAATAGAATAGAATAGAATAGAATAGAATAGAATAGAATAACAGAATTAGAAGGGACTTTGGAGGTCTTCTAGTCCAACCCCCTGCCTAGGCAGGAAACCCTACACTACTTCAGACAAATGGTTATCCAACGCCTTCTTAAAAACTGCCAGTGTTGGAGCATTCACAAGTTCTGGAGGCAAGTTGTTCCACTGATTAATTGTTCTAACTATCAGGAAATTTCTCCTTAGTTCTAAGTTGCTTTTCTCCTTGATTATTTTCCACCCATTGCTTCTTGTTCTACCCCCAGGTGCCTTGGAGAAAAGTTTGACTCCCTCTTCTTTGTGGCAACCCCTGAGATATTGGAAGACTGCTATCATGTCTCCCCTAGTCCTTCCTTTCATTAACTAGACATACCCAATTCCAGCAACCATTCTTCATATGTTTTAGCCTCCAGTCCCATAATAGCACTTAGCACTTAGACTTATATACCACTTCATAGTGCTTTACAGCCCTCTCTAAGCGGTTTACAGAGTTCAGCATATTGCCCCCAACAATCTGGGTCCTCATTTTACCGACCTCGGAAGGATGGAAGGCTGAGTCAACCTTGAGCTGGTGAGATTTGAACTGCTGAACTGCTGAACTGCAGTCCTGCACTTTAACCACTGCGCCATCTCGGCTCTTTTAATCATCTTTGTTGCTCTTCTCTGCACTCTTTCTAGAGTCTCAACGTCTTTTTTACATCGTGGCGACCAAAACTGAATGCAGTATTCCAAATGTGGCTTTACCAAGGCATTATAAAGTGGTATTAACACTTCGCGTGATCTTGATTCTATCCCTCTGTTAATGCAGCCTAGAACTGTGTTGGCTTTTTTGGCAGCTGCAGCATGCCAACCTTTTACACAATGCATTGTGTAATTCTGTAATTACACAATTCATTACAGAACAGCAGAGTTGGAAGGGACCTTGAAATTCAACTCTCTACCACCCTGGAAAAATTGCTGCCTGGTTTTAATTCAGAATGTTGAACGTTCTCAATGTTTTAAGGCCCTTTCTGTTTTACGTTACACTTTCGTGTTGTTGTAAGCTGCCCAGAGTCTCTTGACACTGAGATGGGTGGCATATAAATTTAATAATAATAGCAACAATGGTGCATTGAAAGACCTGCAAGAAATATTATTTGCCTGAAAGCAAGAAGTGGTGGGACCATAAAATAGAGAAAGGCAAAGAAAATAAAGGAGCTGAATTGCTCTGGGACTTTAGACTTCAAGCAGACAGGAACCTGCCACATAACACACTTAACAATAAGAAAGGCAATATATATATATATATGTCTGGATAGTGGAGATGGCAACAGGGGTGAAATCCAGCAGGTTCTGACAGGTTCTGGAGAACCGGTAGCAGAAATTTTGAGTAGTTCGGAGAACCGGCAAATACCATCTCTGGCTGGCCCCAGAGTGGGGAGGGAATGGGGATTTTGCAGTATCCTCCCCCTGCCACACCCACCAAGCCATGCCCACCAAGCTAAGCCACGCCTACCAAGCCACGCCCACAGAGCTGGTAGTAAAAAAAATTGGATTTCACCACTGTAGGCAGTACCTGGTGACAGCAGAACAGAAGAGTAAAAACTAGAGAAGGTAACAAAATACAAAGACCCACAAATAGAAAAAGAACAACTGTGGCAGAAAATACCTTGGATGCAATCTTGACCACCAAGATTCAACCTGGAAGTGAGGAGAAACTTTCTGATGGTGAGAGCGATCAACCAGTGGAACAACTTGCCAGCGGAGGTTGTGAGAGCCCCAACACTTGCGACCTTCAAGGAGAGACTGGACTGCCATCTGTCTCAAATGGTGTAGGAACTCCTGCTTGAGCAGGGGGTTGGACTAGATGACCTACAAGGTCCCTTCCATCTCTAATAATAAATCTAAATCTAAACCAGTGGCATTGACAAAATCTCCATTGGTCAATTGCAAATGGCAGCTGTACTCAGAACGGCTTATCTCCTGCGACAATACATCTAACATCATCAACGACCACATCTGCCTATTCCAGGTCCTTGGGCAGGACAAAACTGCCAAATCCAGTCTGAACATCTGGCTGACTATGCAACGAACCACAATAATAATAATAATAATACCATCGGTGTTGACAAAATCCCCATCAGTCAATTCCCACTTTACTCGGAACAGCTTACATCCTGCGATGAGACCTTTAACATTATCAAACATCTACATCTGTCTGTCCCAAGTCCTTGAGAAGGACTCAGTGGTTGGACAAAAATGACAAATCCCGTCGAAACATCTGGCTGATTGTGTGACCATCCAGAATGATAACTCACAAGGCACATTTTAATTCGCAAGGACTTTTCTGTTTTATGGGGTAAGGTAGTTGACCTTGTTAAATGCAAATAAAAAGATAACAGAGTTGGAAGGGACCTCGGAGGTCATCTAGTCCAACCCCCCGCCCAAGCAGGAGACCCTACAGCATTTCTGACAGATAGCAGTCCAATCTCTTCTTGAAAGCCTCCAGTGATGAAGCTCCCACAACTTCCGAAGGCAACTTCTGTTCCATGGGTTGATTGTTCTCATTGTCAGAAAGTTCCTCCTTATTTCCAGGTTGAATCTCTTCTTGATTAATTTCCACCCATTGCTTCTTGTCCTGCCTTCAGGTGCTTTGGAGAATAGGCTCCTCACTGTGGCAGCCCCTCAAATATTGGAAGACTGCTATCCTGTCTAACCCTGGTCCTTCTCTTCACTAGACCAACCATGCCCAGTTCCTGCAGCTGTAAGATGACTACTCTAGGGTTTCTACTTCATCGCTTCTGCTCCCCAGGACTTGTGGGTTGGGGTTCACCAAATAGAAGGAGAGGGCCACAGGATGAGAAGACCATCAGATGGATCCCATCACGCTGATCACCGAGGCTTTTAAAATATTGCAACAAGGCTGGGTGGGGGATGGGGGGTCAAAAGAACTCTTTCAGTGACTTGGAAAACCATTATATTAAGCCAGCTTGTTCTTGAGAATTAGTCCATAATTTCTATTCCTTTTTAGATTGGAAATTACATCCAGCAGGCAGAACAGATGGTGGACGTGTCTTGTAACTCTTGTTTGTTGCAACGGCTGATCAAAACTGATTCTGCAGCAGTTGGGAGTGCTGTTACCAAATGCTGAAACTTAACAAAGAGAGAAGAAACCTGGAATTAAGGAAAAACTTCCTGGAAGTGAGGACAATTAATTAGAGGAAAGGTGCTCCAACACTAGAGGTTTTTAAGAAGAGACTGAAGAACACACTACTTAAGGATATGACTGCTCCAGACCATGAAATTTTAGTTTTTTAAAAAATCAGGTTTAAGAGGATGAATTTGCAAAGCGCAAGAGGCTAAAATGCAAGCACAGGTAGCCCTTGACTTATGACCACAATTGAGTCCCAAAATTTATGTTGCTAAGTGAGACATTTGTTAAGTGTTAATTTTACAACCTTTCCTGCCAGCTGGTAAGTGAATCCCTGTAGCTGTTCAGTTAGTAACCTGGTTGTTAAGTGAATCTGGCTTCCCACTTTGGCTTTGCTTGTCAGAAGGTCGCAAAAGGGGATCACATGACCTCGGGACACTGGGGCCGTCATAAGTATGAGTCAGTTGCCAAGGGCCTGGATTTAGATCATGTGACCATGGGGATGCTGCAGCAGTAGTGTGAAAAATGGTCACGTCCATTTTTTCAGGGCTGTTGTAACTTTGAATTGTCACTAAATGAACTGTTGTAAGTCAAGGACTACCTGTATCCTATGCACATCACGGGTTGTTGGATTCATCTGGTGAACTGTGCTTCAAATTAACCATGGCTATTTGTCGCTGAAACATTGCCCATGTTCAGAAACTGGATTATGGAGGGGGGAGGGCAGACATAAGGGAACCTTCAAGAGCGAGGAAAACTTGATGACCTCAAGGGCCCCCTCAGCTCTACGCTTGCATTCAATTCTAGGTCTGGGGCCAGGATGTCTTGGAGACCTCTGTGACCATCCATGGGGACAAAAAGTGTTTTTCAACCTCAGTAACTTTAGGACAAGGGTGGGGAACTATGACCCCTTTATGACTTATGTAAGGTGACCAGATTTTATTTTTTGTAAAGCGGGACACCATTGACGGGGGGGTTTCTAGGGGAGCAAGATGGGAGGGGTCCGTCTCTCTTATCCTGCAGCTTTGTGCACCCCTCCCCCCAAACACCGCCCCTTCATGGCAGCCAGGGGTGGGTTCCTACCGGCGCAGGCTTATCTGTTCGTCACCGCAGAGCCGAAGAAGCTGGTGGCGTTCGCGGCGCGGGGCTTCCCCCACCCGCTTTCCCTGGCCACCGGGATGCTGCCATTTGCGTTCTTTTGCCCTCTGTGCATGCGCAAAGCGTTCTGCTTGCACAGAGGGCAAAAGAACACAAATGGCGGCGTCCCGGCGGCCAGGGAAAGCGGGCGGGGGAAGCTTCGCGCCGCGAACGCCACCAGCTTCTTCGGCTCTGCGGCGACAAACAGGCAAGACCGCCGCTGCCCCTCTCACTGCCCTCCCTCCCCGCCTGGCAGGAGGAGGCAGGCGAGGCAGGAGGCAGAGGGGTGTGCAGGGCAAATTCAAATTCAAAAAGCAGGACTTTTTTGAAACGCCGCGGGACGCGGGACAAATTATTAAAAAGCAGGACTGTCCCGCCAAAAGCGGGACGTCTGGTCACCTTAGACTTATGGACTTCAACTCCCAGAATTCCTGAGCCAGCCATGCTGGCTGTGCCCCCTTATATGACTTGTGGACTCCCCACTCCTAGAATTCCTAAGCCAGCCATGCTGGCTGTGCCCCCTTATATGACTTATGGACTTCAACTCCCAGAATTCCTAAGCCAGCCATGCTGGCTGTGCCCCCTTATATGACTTATGGACTTCAACTCCCAGAATTCCTGAGCCAGCCATGCTGGCTGTGCCCCCTTATATGACTTATGGACTTCAACTCCCAGAATTCCTAAGCCAGCCATGCTGGCTGTGCCCCCTTATATGACTTGTGGACTCCAACTCCCAGAATTCCTGAGCCAGCTGACTCAGGAATTCTGGGAGTTGAAGTCCACAAGTCTTAAAGGGGCCATAGTTCCCCACCTCTGCTTTAGGAGATTGAAAAACATTGGACTAGAAGGTGAGTTGAATAAAGTAGACCACTGGTCATTCCAAGATACCCCAGAAAAGGTCCAGAAAAGTGGATGGAAACTGGAGAAGGACTGGAACCCGTATCCAGGAAAAGGAGGAAGGTGGGGTGGTGTCCAAGAATCCTTGTTGAGGAGAAATGTGGGGAGAACAGCCATCTGGATGCAAGCCAGAAATCAGAAACAGCAGGATGTGGACAACTTCCTGACCTCAAGAGACTCTCAAGGTGAAGGAAAACGCAGCCAGCAGAATTGCATGAAGACACGAAGCTGAAGACACCCAGCCAGGAAGAAGCTGTGCGTCCATGTGCCAGGGAGGAGGCCTTGAGTTAGTTTTGGGATGGAGACCAGAAGGCAGCTTTCCCAGTGCTGAGGACTTCCAGATGTTCTGGACTCCTGCTCCTCTAAAGCTCTGCCAGCCTGACCTGTTCTTGGAGGACCTCTGACGGGGAATGGCTGGTGAGAGTGAAAGGATGAGGCTGATCAGTTGGAGCCCTGATGTTCAGGTGGGACTTTGGTGGCAGCCTCCAAAGCCTACGTCTTGGCAAGGTCACTCTTACATGAAGCCAGTCAAGGCCACTTCTGCTCACCAAGGACCAAGGCACCCCTCCCAGTAGGTGTCTTCGCAGAGCCACATGTTGGGCAAAACTGAATGGCTCCCAATTCCCCTTGGGCATGGAAGGGGAGACGGTAGAAACTTAGAATCCTAGAATTATAGAAACCTAGATTCCTAGAGCTGGAAGGGACCTTGGAGGTCTTCTAATCCAATCCCCTGTTCCAGCAGGAGACCCTACACCATTTCTGACCAATGGCAGTCCAATCTCTTCTTGAAAGCTTCCAGTGATGGAGCATCCACAACTTCTGGAGGCAAGCTGTTCCACTGATTAAATTAGGAAATTTCTCCTAAGTTCTAGTTTGCTTCTCTCCTTGATTATTTATTTATTTTTTATTTATTTGTGAGATTTATATATCGCCTCACAGTGCAAGCGCTCTCTAAGCGGTTTACACCAGTAAGCAATGTATATTTATATTGCTCCCAACAATCTGGGTCCTCATTTTACCTACCTCGGAAGGATGGAAGGCTGAGTCAACCTTGAGCCGGTGAGATTTGAACTGCTGACTTGCGGATCAGTGTCAGCTAAAGTGGCCTGCAGTACCTGCCTCTAACTGCTGCGCCATCTCAGCTCATTACTTTCCATTACTTTCCATTACTTTCCATTACTCATTACTTTCCATCCATTGCTTCTCGCCCTGCCTTCAGGTGCCTTGGAGAATAGCTTCACTCCCTCTTCTTTGTGCAGCCACTCAAATATTGGAAGACTGCTATCCTGTCTCCCCTGGTTCTTTTCTTCACTAGAATAGCCATGCCCAGTTCCTGCAACCGCTCTTCATATGTTTTAGCCTAATCATCTTTGTTGCTTTTCTCTGCACTCTTTCTAGAGTCTCAACATCTGCTTTATATTCTGGTGACCAAAACTGGATACAGTATTCCAGGTGTGGCCTTACCAAGGCCTTATAAAGTGGTATTAATGGATATTGGATGTTTTAAATATTATGGTTTTAATTTTTATACCTGTTTTTAATGCAATATTTATGAATTGGTTTCTTGTATTTTCTCTGTTGTACGCTGCCCGGAGTCCTCCGGGAGTTGGGCGGCATATAAGAATACCAAATAAATAAATAAATAAATAAACACTTCACGTGTTCTTGAGCTGAAGTGGTGCAGTGGTTAAATGCAGCCATTGCAGGCTGACTGCTAGTTCAGCAGTTCAGCTGTTCAAATCTCACGGGCTCAAGGTTGACTCAGCCTTCCATCCTTCTGAGGTGGGTAAAATGAGGACCCAGATTGTTGGGGGCAATTGGCTGAACTCTGTAAACCGCTTAGAGAGGGCTGGAAAGCACTATGAAGCGGTATATAAGTCTAAGTGCTATTGCTATTGATTCTATCCCTCTGTTAATGCAGCCTAGAACTGTGTTGGCTTTTTTGGCAGCTGCTGCACACGGCTGGCTCATTTTCAAGTGATCGTCCACTAGGACTCCAAGATCCCTCTCACAGTTTCTACTATTGAGCAAAGTACGACCTAGACTGTATGTCAGGGTTCCAAGTAATAACTCCATAGAACTCCGAGGCAGGCAAGTTCTCCCAAGAACAATTTTATTGGAGATATCATATTGGCAAAAAACTGGTGAAAACCGACTCTGAAATTTTCCACGGTTTTCACCTGATTAAAAAGTGAAAGTTCTCCCTTTCCTCAAACAATCAGTCACATTGTCCCATCGAGGTGCTGGCTGGTCGCTTGGTAACTGGACTCCTCCTCTTCCCAGGCACCTGTCGGAATGTCCTTGGTTCCCACAGGAAAAAAAAATTTTTTTTTTGGCTACAAACTCCCATCTAACTATGTCCCCCATCCCCATCCCTTCTTCGCACTGTGGCAACCCTGAAGCAGTGGTGGGATTCAATTTTTTTTTACTACCGGTTCTGTGGGCGTGGCTTGGTGGGCTTGGTGGGCGTGGCAGGGGAAGGATACTGTAAAATCTCCATTCCCTCCCCACTCCAGGGGAAGGTTATGGCAAAATCCCCATTTCCTCCCGATCAGCTGGGACTCGATCAGCTGGGACTCGGGAGGCAGTAGTTCTTCGAACTACTCAAAATTTCCACTACCGGTTCTCCAGAACTGGTCAGAACCTGCTGAATCCCACCTCTGCCCTGAAGCCTCCAAAATGGCCCCAGCCAGGTTCGCTTCAGAGTTGACCCTGTATCTGGGCGTTTGGTTTTTCTTGCCTAAATGTAGAAGCTTACCGCTTTCTTTCTTAGGCTTCAGCATCTTTGAACCAATCAGCTTCCCCTTCCCTGGATGATCGGCCTCAGCTGCCCAGACCTGCCAGGTGAGGTCATGGAGGAGGCCTCGGCCAAGCTGCCTCCGGAGAAGGAAGCCGCTGGCCAGCAACGGCGAGGATCAGCCAGCCACTGGACAAGGCAGAGCCCAACACAGCCTCGGCTGCCAGAGCGAAAGCAACCTGGGAAGAGAGTATTTCTTCACTTCTCTTTCCCCCATTCTGGAACCGTCTTTATTTTTTCATATATTTTTTTTCCTTCTTCCTCTGCTTGGATCCGTTCGAGGCCTTTCAGCCCCAAGTGCGATGCTGCCATGATTAATATGTCATTGCCTTTATGTGTAAGCTATCCAGGAAGTTGGTTTTGGGTTTCTGCCTTAAAGGCAGCCTGGAAAGATCTTTTAAAAAAAAGGAATAAATCAATGCCTGAGGTCACCTCCGAAATTTGATCAACATTCGGGGGGGGGGGGTGTTTGAATCTTGTTGCAAGCAAGGAAAGTTCTCCCCTCCACCCCATAGTGCTCCCCCCACAATTCTGCCCCACCCAAGCGAGCAATACAGCCGGACTGTCTTCACCCGGTTTGCTGCCATCCATCCTTCTCTCCTTTCGGCTAATAATAGCAAATAAAAGGCCAACTTAAGCCCAGACACTAACAGTTGAGTTGGAAAGGTTGGTGCCAAAAGAGGCCGGGAACCTGGTTACGATCTGCTTGCTTTTCAGAAATGGGCACCGAAATGTCTGCTTCGAATGAAAGTTATTTTATTAAGAGGCATACGACCGCAAAGTGTCCCAGGTCACGTTGGCCAATTAGCAATAGCAATAGCACTTAGACTTATATACCGCTTCACAGCACTTTACAGCTCTCTCTAAGCGGTTTACAGAGTTCAGCCTCTTGCCCCCAACAATCTGGGTCCTCATTTTACCCACCTCGGAAGGATGGAAGGCTGAGTCAACATTGAGCTGGTGAGATTTGAACAGCTGAACTGCTGAACTAGCAATCAGCTGAAGTAGCCTGCAGTGCTGCACTCTAACCACCTCGGCTCTCAATTGGGTGAATTGCCGGGCTCTTCAGGGGCTCCTTCCCCCGACCTTATTGGTTGCCAGGAGAGACGACCTTGGTTCTTTGGGCGGCTTTTCAATGTGAAGTTACAATGCCAATAAGCAAAGCAGGTGTCAGGTGTGCTTCCGTTCAAAGTCCAGGAAAGAAAAACCCCAACTCCATGTTGATAGAGAAGAGTACTTTTACTAGACAAGAACTGATAGCGACAAAATGAAAGCAAGATCTGAGGCAAAAGGCGGGTAAATGGCATATAGAAATTATCCCAAATCCCTCCCCACATAACCTCCCCCCTGGGCAAACCATCCAATCCCGGCACCCCAAGATGTCATGTGGGCATACGTCCAGGTGGAGCCTCCACATCTGGTCCATCGAAGCCGTTGACCTTGAGCAGGCTGTAAACATGTCCATGCAGCCTGGCCATACGTGATGAGAACGAGCCGAGTTGGTGCAGTGGTTAAATGCAGTACTGCAGGCTACTGCTAGTTCAGCAGTTCAGCTGTTCAAATCTCACCGGCTCAAGGTTGACTCAGCCTTCCATCCTTCCGAGGTCGGTAAAATGAGGACCCAGATTGTTGGGGGCAATATGCTGAACTCTGTAAACCGCTTAGAGAGGGCTATAAAGCACTATGAAGCGGTATATAAGTCTAAGTGCTATTGCTATTTCCTCCCTAACTCTTAATCAGACACATGAAGAGACATCTCCAGCACAGCTTCCCCCTCTCCCAAATACCTAACCTTCCCACCTCCCCCCGTTTCTATGGCAGCCGAAGCAAGCAGGCAGCGTGGAGGCTGACAGCAGGTAGTCCTCGACTTATGACCACAGAACCAGGGACCAGAATTTCTGTTGCTAAGCAAGGCAGTCGTCAAGCAAGTTGCACCTCATTTTGCGACCTTTCCGGGTTGCTAAGCAAACCGCTGCAGTTGTTAAGTGAATTCTACGGTCATGAAGCGAATCCCGCTTCCTTCATTGACTTTGACAGCTGGGAAGGTTTCAAAAGGGGATCACGTGATCACGTGATCACCGGGGCACGATGCAACCGTCATAAATATATGCCGGTTGCCAAGTGCCCAAATTTTGATTCCGGAACCATGAGGAATGCTGCAACAGTCATAAGTGTGAGGACCAGTCTTAAGTCTCATTTTTTTCAATGCCGTTGCAACTTTGAATGGTCATTAAACGAATGACTGTAAGTGAAGGCAGCCACAAGTGAAATGAAGGTTGAACGGGAGGGAATTGGCTGTGCCATAACAGGAAAGAGACTCTAAGCACATCCAAAAATGAAATTTCAAGGCCACTCTGGTTATTTACGACTGCTAAAAGATCTGAGCAGATCTGGCTTTCTTTCCTGAAATCCTGTCATTCCCTACTTCTTCCTTTTCTTGGAAAGATTCAATGCCCAAAGGATCCAGCAAGCGCCTCCCTTGGCGTTTAATCTCGCGGAGGGATTACAATCGCAGGGATTACATTTCGCAGATGATACCAAGCTGGCGGGAGTAGCTAATACCCCAAAAGACAGGCTCAGGATCCAGATGGATCTTGACAGACTTGAACACTGGGCCCAATCAAACAAAATGAAATTCAATGCAGAGAAAAGTAAAACCCTACACCTAGGTAAGAAAAACCGAAAACTGGGTGAAACCACACTCAATAGCAGCGACTGTGAGAGGGATCTAGGAGTCTTGGTGGACAACCAACTAGATATGAGCCAGCAATGTGCAGCGGCAGCCAAAAAAGCCAATGCAATCCTGAGTTGCATTAACAGAGGGATACAATCTAGAACTAGGGAGGTACTAATACCACTCTATAAAGCCTTAGTTAGACCACAACTAGAGTACTGCATCCAGTTCTGGTCACCACACTACAAAAAAGACATTGAAGCTCTAGAGAAAGTGCAGAAGAGAGCAACCAGGATGATAAAGGGTCTGGAAAATAAAACATACAAAGAGCGGTTGCAGGAACTGAGTTTGGCCAGTCTGGCAAAGAGAAGGACCAGGGGTGACATGATAGCAGTCTTCCAATATCTGAGGGGCTGCCACAGAGAGCAGGGGATTAGGCTGTTTTCCAAAGCCCCAGAAAACCAGACAAGGAATAATGGATGGAAGCTGACCAAGGAGAGATTCAACCTGGAAGTGAGGAGAAACTTTCTGACGGCGAGAGAGATCAACCAGTGGAACAGCTTGCCAGCGGAGGTTGTGAGAGCTCCAACACCTGAGACTTTCAAGAGGAAATTGGACTGCCATTTGTCGGAAATGGTGTAGGGACTCCTGCTTGAGCTGGCGGTTGGACTAGATGACCTACAAGGTCCCTTCCAACTCTAATAATAATCTAATCTAATCTAATCAATCCCACCATTGGGGAATGGAAGAGATTCTCAAGACTAGGTCTCATCCAGGGCAGGGATCCACTGATGGGGTGCCAAGATCAAACCATGCCTCATTAGATCAATAGATTGCCAAAGAGCAGGTTCCTGATCCCCTAGGAATCTCCAGGACAGTGTTGCTCTTCCTGGCTTTGCTGGCTGGGGAATTCTGGGAGTTGAAATCCACAGGTGGGACAGTTGCCAAGGTTGACAAATCCTGCTCTAGATATCCCAAAGGTGCTTGTTCAGGAGGCATCTGTGGACTTCCTTGTTTCTTCTTTGAAGACGTTTCGCTTCTCATCCAAGAAGCTTCTTCAGCTCTGACTGGATGGTGGGAAACGGAATGATTTATACTCCTTGCAGACAGCTGGACATTTGCGTCCTTTTTACAGAGTCGTTGAGGCCACTTGGAGGTTTATCTGTGTTCTCATGGTTCCTGTAGTCTGCAATTTTTCCTCTGGAAATCCGTTCCTACTCCCACACCGTTCAAAGGGTGTTCATCCCAAATTGTATGGCTAAAAGTTGCCACCGGAAAAAGCACCTTTGGCACAACCATGACCTGGATGACGAAGAATCTCTACAGACTTCCTGCTCTAGATAGTTGTGAGTCTGAAGTTCATAGATGGTTGCTCAGACTAAGCTACTCAAGAACATAGAATAACAGAATTGGGAGGGATCTTGGAGGTCTTCTAGTTCAACCCCCTGCTCAAGCAGGAGACCCTATGCCATTCTGGATAAATGGCTGTCTAATCTCTTCATAAAAACCTCCAGTGATGGAGCACCCACAACTTCTGGTGGCAAGCTGTTCCACTGGTTAATTGTCCTCACTGTCAGGAAGTTTCTTCTTAGTTCCAGGTTGCTTCTCTCCTTGATGAGTTTCCATCCATTGCTTCTTGTCCTGCCTTGGAGAATAATTTGAACCCCTCCTCTTTGTCAAGGGAAGAATATCCCCATAGAGGCGACGTTTGGATCTTTACTTGGAATTCAGACAGTTAGAAATAAAACCGAGATTAAATGTCTAATAGAAAATATTTATTTCAGTATAAAAACAATAAATCCTGAATAATTACATCTTTGCATGACCGTTCAGGTCAAGAGCTAAGGCAG
Organism: Diadophis punctatus similis; assembly: GCA_023053685.1. Classification (NCBI taxonomy): domain Eukaryota; kingdom Metazoa; phylum Chordata; class Lepidosauria; order Squamata; family Dipsadidae; genus Diadophis; species Diadophis punctatus. Next base: position 1,697,061 of record JALIGW010000058.1, on the reverse strand, counting down.
AAGGAGAATAAATGGTGGTTTAGGAATGCACACATGTGCAAAGAACATCATATCACGTGTTCTGCTTGTATTGGAATGTACCATAATATTAGGATAGGGGTGCATCACCCTGCATAGACTCACAACTGACCGTGACACTCTTTGTGGCAACCCCTCAAGAGCTGAGCACCCAAGACCTAAACCAATCAGGACACACACATTTCCGGTGAGCCAGTCAAAGTAATCCTTGACTTGCAATCATTCATTTAGCAACGGCAAGAAAAAAATTACCTATGACTGGTCATAAGTCACTGAGGACCATCACAGGAGCCTCATAGTCACATGATCAACAGCTCAGAAGCATGGAGTTTACCCTGGTGCCAACCCAGCAGAGGATGGCAGATTTAGTTCTGCCCATCTGCATTGACTAGCAAGCCTTCCTCCTCCTCTTCCTCCTCCTCCTCCACTCCCCAACCCCCCTCCCTTCTAGCACTGATGATGTTAGGATGAGGTGACTAAGGCCTGGGTGATTGTGAGCAGGGGTTGCTGGTCCAGGAAAGGACGTAACGGAAGTAGCTTTCCTCCCAGGGAGCTCACCTGTATTTCTGCACCTGGGGGGGAAATGGCCAGCCAATGAAATCAGAAGAAGTAGGAAAACGGTATGCAAAATCTTGCCTTGCAGAAAAGTGGCACATTGCAAACCTCAGAAACGTGGCAAATTTAGACACTGGGAGGAGTTGTGGCTGGCAGTTTCCCCTCAGTGGGAGGGCAGGTGCGGAAATACAGGTGAGCTCCCTGGGAGGAAAGCTACCTCAGTTATGTCTTTTCCTGGACCAACAATGCTTGCTCGCAGTCACCCAGGCCTTAGTCACCACATCCTAACATCAGCAGTGCTAGAAGGGAGGGGGGTTTGCGGAGAGGAGGAGGAGGAGGAGGAGGAGGAGGACTGTGGGGTCATTGGGGCTCTCTGAGCTTAGTTGCTTTCTTGCAGACATTTCGAAGCCTAACTAGGGAATGTCATCAGTGCTAGAAGGGAGGGGAAATGGCAGGATGGAGAAGTAGAAGAGGTGGAGTTGAGGAGAAGGAGGAAGAAGGAGGCAACTCCAAATCTCAACCAACAAATGCTCTGTCCTACACATTGGCAAAAAAAATCAGAACACTAAATACAAGCTGAACAGACAAGCCCTTACAGACGACCCTCACCCTGTCAAAGACCTTGGAATACTCATATCAAATGACCTAAGTGCCAAAGCCCACTGCAACAACATCGCCAAAAAGGCTTCAAGAGTTGTTAACCTAATCTTACGTAGCTTCTTCTCCGGTAATATCACACTACTAACCAGAGCATACAAAACATTCGCCAGACCAATCCTCGAATACAGCTCATCTGTCTGGAACCCACACCGCATATCGGACATAAATACATTAGAAAGTGTCCAGAGATACTTTACAAGAAGAGTCCTCCACTCCTCTACTCGCAACAGAATACCTTACGCAACCAGACTTGAAATCCTAGGCTTAGAAAGCTTAGGACTACGTCGCCTTCGGCACGACCTAAACATACCTCATAAAATTATCCGCTACAACGTCCTTCCTGTCAACGACTACTTCAGCTTCAACCACAACAATACACGAGCACACAACAGATACAAACTCAAAGTGAACCACTCCAAACTTGACTGTAGAAAATACGACTTTAGCAACAGAGTGGTTAATGCCTGGAACTCACTACCTGACATTGTGGTTTCATCACCAAACCCCCAAAACTTTATCCTTAGACTGTCCACTGTTGACTTCACCCGATTCCTAAGAGGTCAGTAAGGGGCGTGCATAAGTGCACCAGCGTGCCTACCGTCCCTGTCCTAATGTTCCCTCTTATCAGTACCCATCTTATGTATACAAACAATGTTTTATCTATATATATTACCAACACGTACTTGACATAAATAAATAAATAAATAAATAAATAAATAAATAAATAAATAAATAAATAAATAAATAAATAAATAAATAAATAAATAAATAAATAAATAAATAAATAAATAAATAAATAAATAAAATAAAGATTGTGGGGTCCTTGGGCTCTCTGAGCTTGGTTACTTTCTTGTATACATTTTGTGGCCCAACTAGGGAACATCATCAGTGCTAAAAGGGAGGAGAGTTTGCAGAGAGGAGGAGGAGGAGGAGGAGGAGGAGGAGGAGGAGGATAATTGTGAGATCCTTGGTGCCTCTGTGATTTTTTTCTTCCAGATGTTCTATGAGCTAAATATAACATCATGAATAATTAGTTGTGTAGAACCAACTTGGCTCATAAAACATCTGCAAGAGAAGATCCAAGCTCAGAGAGCACCAAAGACTCCATAGCCCTCCTCCTCCTCCTCCTCCTCCTCCCCTCCCCTCCCCTCCACATACCCAACCCCCTTCTAGCATTGATGATGTCCCCTAGTTGGGTCATGCAATGTCTGCAAGGAAACCACCCTGCTCAGAGAGCACCAGAGACCCCCTCATCTCAATCCTGACCTCCAAAAACTTCTCTTCCATGGACGTTGGCTTCCCGATTCCTCCTGGGCAAAGCAAGCCAGCCAACCTTCACGCCTTGAGAGACCAGGTTTGCAGGACGTTCCCGGGTCTTTCAGGACGGAGCCAGAGGTCCCGCCGAGGACTTCAGGGTGTTTCGTGTTTTTCTTCTGGGGTCAACTTAGGGGCTGCAGCAAGCGAGGCAGAACCCAGCTGTGGACTTTGGATCCCGAAGCGAAGCTCAGAGAGTCCCTCTGCCTGGTTCACATCATGGTTTCTGAGTCATCCTCTCCATGCCGAAATCTAAGATCTGCACGTTCGACTTCTATTGTTTCCAGGTTTACGGGACTTTCCTGGTGTTTTCCCCATTCAGGCCTTGCCAGCTGCTGTCCTCTCACCCTCTGGCAGATCCTCTCCTCCAACTGGGCTTGTCCCCCTCTTGAATTAACAACACAGCCCGCCCCTCCGAGACAGGTCATAAACCTCTTACTAGTTAAGTGCTAAACTGGCAGGAACTGGGTGACCGTTTGGAAAGCCCTTCCCTCTCTGACCCCGAACGCTTTCAAGCCCCCCTCCTACCTCCCTGGCCCTGTTTATTTTCCCCTCTCATCCATTGCTTTGTCCTGCCTCAGTTTCCCTGTGGGCAGCAAGCAAAATGCTGGAGTGGCCCAGCAGAGGAGCTGCTGCTTGAGCAGACTGCCTGCAACATGGAAGATGTTGCTTTAAAGCAAGGAGTCTCCAACCTTGGCAACTTTAAGACTTGTGGACTTCAACTCCCAGAATTCCACAGCCAGCAAAGCTAACAAAGCTGGCTGAGGAATTCTGGGAGTTGAAGTCCACAAGTCTTAAAGTTGCCAAGGTTGGAGACTCCTTGCTTTAAAGCTTTTTAAGGCTGATCCGATGTTGGGGGAGGAGAATTCCCCCCAACCCAGAGACCCCAACCCTGGCCTGAAGCAGTAGGAGCCCCTCTCCGAATTGGTCTGTGCAAGAGGAAGGCGGAAGACCCTCATCTCACCAAACCAGCAAATTTTGGTCAGAAATACATAAGTGGTTAGAAAAGATGACAGGAAAACAGGTAGATCTCAAACCTGAACTGTTTTCATTATTTATTTATTTATTTATTTATTTATTTATTCATTCATTCATTCATTCATTCATTCATTCATTCATTCATTCATTCATTTATTTATTTATTTATTTATTTATTTATTTATTAGTTGCATTTGTATGCTGACCACTCCACAGAGACTCTGAGCGGCTATAACATCAGAATGTTGGATAACCATTTGTCTGAAGTGATGTAGGGTTTCCTGCCTAAGCAGGGGGTTGGACTAGAAGACCTCCAAGGTCCCTTCCAACTCTGTTGTTGTTGTTGTTGTTGTTGTTGTTGTTGTTGTTGTTGTTGTTATTATTATTATTATTTTTTATTTTTAAACCCGATAAGCAAAGTATATATATTTAATATTGCACGTCTTAACAGCCGCGAGGATTACATTCGCACAATATTGGAAAAAGGAAGAAACGCTGCGAGAGGGAGAGATAATTGGGAAGATACCAGATTGTGCAGAAATAGACAGACTTAACTCTGAAGGTTAAACAGAAAGAAGACACAGAATAGGATCAAACACGGACTTTTATTTTTTCCAGTGGTTGGAAAAAAAGAGGTGGAGATTAAGAACGTAATCCTCATTTTTTAAGCAAATTAAATCACCCAGGCAACACGATGTTTATCAAGCACTAACAAAATGTAAACAATAGAAAATTAATAAAATCTTTAAATAAATAAAAAAGCCCTGGCCTGAAGCAGTTTGGAGCCCCCTTCCAAATTGCTCTGTGCAAGAGAAAAGGGGAGGATTCTCAATTCACAGAAGCAGAAAAAGACCCTCAAAATGGCCCCGATTCCTTCGTGGAAGCAAATCTGGGTCACTTCACCCAGGCTGGGCATGTTTTAAGGAGGACCACAAAGAATAGAATAGAATAGAATTTTTTATTGGCCAAGTGTGATTGGACACAGAAAGCGGGGGAACATGGTGCCAGCACCAGGGGTGGGCTTCAAAAATTTTAGCAAGGGGTTCTCTGCCCGGTTGCTGGGTGGGCGTGGCCATGGGGGCGTGGCCTAATCGGCCTCCTGCACCACAGCGGGGGAGGTCGCTTTTGCCCTCCCCGGGCTCCTGAGGCTTTTGTCGAGCCTCCGGAGGCCTCCCGAACTTCCGGTAGGCCCATTTTTTGCCCTCCCTGAGCCTCCGCTCACGCCCTGCACTTACCTGCATCCAAAACGGGCCGCTTGGGGACTCCTGGGAGGGGAGGGGTGGAGTGGGCGGGGCCAGCCAGGAGTGGGATTTGGGTAAAGTGACCAGATATTTTTTTTTAAGCGGGACGGGGGGGGGCGCCTGGGCGCCGCCATTTGTTTTGCCCTCTGCGCATGCGCAGAACGCTGCGCATGCGCAGAGGGCAAAACAGCAAATGTCGGCATCCAGGTGAGGTGGGGGGGGAGGGGGGAAGCGGGAGGGCGCTTGGATGCCTGCAGCTCGCGACAGGTAAGCTGCCTCCTTTCCCCGTCTCCCGCCTCCCGTTCGTTGCTTGCCAGCCCGGCCGAAGGGAAGGTGGGAGGCGAGGAAAGGCCTCCCGAAAGGGAGGTGGGCTCCCGAAGCCTCCCCTCCTTTCGGGAGGCCTTTCCTCGCCTCCCGCCTTCCCTTCGGCCGGGCTGGCAAGCAACGAACGGGAGGCGGGAGACGGGGAAAGGAGGCAGCCGGCAGCTTACCTGCTCCAAGCATCCAAGCGCCGCGGTCTCCCGGTTGCCCGCCCGGCCCCAGGGCAACGGCGGCAGCGAGGCAACGGGGGGAAGAAAGGGGAGGGGGACGAGGAAGGGCTGTTTGCGCCGCTCGTAAACTCAAAGCGGCGACGGCTCCTCATCCCTCACCCCTCCCAACAGCAGCGGCGCCTCCGAGGGCGGGGCTAGGGATGGGGCGGGGGAAGGAGAGGAGGAGCAGCCTCCCTTCCCCCTCCCCCCAGCTTCCAGCCGCCGCCGGAGGAGTCAACAACGCGGGACGCCCGCCCGCCGCCAACGCCGCCCACGGCCGGCCCGAGCTGAGAGGCCTGCTGCCTTTCAGGCCGATTTTTTGAAAGAATGCCCTAGTCGGGCAAACTTTGAAAAAATCGGGACTTTTTAGAAGGCGGGCGGGACGCGGGACAAATGGTGAAAAAGCGGGTGTGTCCCGCCAAAATCGGGACGTCTGGTCACCTTAGATTTGGGGGGTCTCTCTCTGAACTGCACAGAATCTCAGCTAGAGGTTCTCCCGAACCCCTGCGAACCCCCAGCAGCCCACCTCTGGCCAGCACCCCAAAAGAGATCTAGGACAACTTGCCACAACCAACTGGCCACCGCCAACTCTCCGTGGCCAACTGGCCACGAGACAAAAGTTATCAATACCAATATCAAAGAAATGGTGGAATGGAACCAGGGGTGAAATTCAAAATTTTTCCCTACCGGTTCTGTGAAGGGAAGGCGGGGAGGGGAGGCTGCAGAGTTGGCAAAACTTTGTGGGACTGACTCTTCGTGGGTAGTAACACTCTTAGTACCCCCCCCCCCAAGATAAACAAATGTTATCTTATTAAGTGAGACATTTAAGTGAGTTTGCCTCATTTTACAACCTATCTTGCCACCGTTGTTAAGTGGATCACTGAAGTTGTTTAGTTAAGAACGTGGTTGTGAAGTGACTCTCACGTCTTCCATGGACTTTGCTTGTCAGAGGTTCGCAAAAGGGGAAATTGCGTGACCCCGGCACACTGCGACCGTCATAAGTGTGAGTCAGCTGCTGAGTATCTGAATTTTGTTCGTGTGACCGTAGGGATGCTACAGAACGGTTGTAAGTGTGAAAAACGGTCATAAGTCCCTTTTCCGGTGCCGCTGCGACTTTGAACGGTCACTAAATGAACTGTTGCATCTCAAGGACTACCCATAATGTTAATTTACATTTTTAAATGCTGATCTTAAATTACTCAATTATTAATGTTTTCATTGTATCGATTAAATTGTACACCAATAAATAAATGCCCCCCCCAGGTGAAATTCAAAATTTTTCCCTACAGGTTCTGTGGGCGTGGCTTGGTGGGCATGGTGTGGCTTGGTGGGCGTGGCTTGGTGGGCGTGGCAGGGAAATGATTTTGCAAAATCCCCATTCCCTCCCCACTCTGGGGCCAGCCACAGGTGGTACTTGCCGGTTCTCCGAACTATTCAAAATTTCCGCTACCGGTTCTCCAGAACCTGTCAGAACCTGCTGGATTTCACCCCTGAATGGAACCAGCGAAGAAAGGATGCCTAAGGAGAGACCAAATGAAGTGTGAATGACAAAAAATAAAATAATTAATTAATTGTTTTCCATAATTAAATTGAATTGTTGAATTGTCCCATGGCGAGTTGGCACAAGAGTTGTGGACCAAGGCAGATGCTGCTTGGCTTTGGGGAAAGGACAGGCCTGAAATGGTGTAGGGTCTCCTGCTTGAGCAGGGGGTTGGACTAGAAGACCTCCGAGGTCCCTTCCAACTCTCTTATGCTGTTATTCTGCAAATGCCAATGCTTGTTCTGACCTCCTGTGTCCAGAGATCCATCTTGTAGGCTCTGATATATTGGTCCATGGTCTGGTCGCAATGTTCTCCAGGGACGTTGGTTCCTCCTGGTCCACCATTCAAAAGGCAGAATCTCTTGATCACTTCCGAGACCCAGGTTTGGAGTCTTGGAGAAGCCTCCTTTGGTAACACCATTCTAGATTTCTGCTTGCCACTTTTGGTTCTGGCTGAGAAGATCAGAAGAACATCTCCTCCACCAGGAAACCAGGAGAGAACAAGAGCAAGAGAGTCTCGGTGGCACGAGGGTCTCCCTCCGTCTTGGAGGAAAATTAACCATTAACCAGTGGAACAGAGGTTGCCACCAGAAGTTGTGGGTGCTCCATCACTGGAGGTTTTTAAAGAAGAGATTGGACAGCCATTTCTCTGAAATGGTATAGGGTCTCCTGATTGAGTAGGGGGGCTGGACTAGAAGACCTCCAAGGTCCCTTCCAACCCGATTATTCTATGTTCTTGAATAAGACTTCATGCTGTGTTCTCCAAAGCACCAGAAAGCAGGACAAGAAACAACGGATGGAAACTCATCAAGCAGAGATCCCACAGAGTTGGTCTCCTCCAGGTTCCGTCAGCTAAACAATGCCTGCTGGTGGGCCAGCGGGGGAGGGCCTTCTCTGTGGCTGCCCCGGCTCTCTGGAACCAGCTACCTCCGGAGATCCGGACTGCCCCCACCCTATTGGCCTTCCGAAAAGCTGTTAAGGCCTGGCTCTTCCGGCAGGCCTGAGGCCGTTGATCTCGCAACTATAATCGGTGAGATCCGGCCATGAAAGGATATGTATGAGTTTTTAAACTGTTCCACTTGTTTTAATGTTTTTATATTTTATATTTGCAAATGTTGTCAAGCCGCCCAGAGTCCTTTGGGAGTTGGGCGGCATGCAAATGCAAATAAATAAATAAATAAATAAATAAATAAATAAATAAATAAATAAATAAATAAATAAATAAATAAATAAATAAATAAATAAATAAATAAGCAAGCAAGCAAGCAAGCAAGCAAGCAAGCAAGCAAGCAAGCAAGCAAGCAAGCAAGCAAGCAAGCTGGAATTAAGGAGGAACTCTCTGACAGTGAGAGCGATCAACCCTCCGCTCACAACAAAATACCTTATTCCACCAGACTTGAAATACTGGGATTAGACAATTTACAACTACGTCGCCTCCGAACTGATCTAAATGTAGTTCATAAAATCATATACCAAAATGTCCTTCCTGTTAATGACTACTTCAGCTTCAACCGCAACAATACACGAGCACGTAATAGATTCAAACTAAATGTAAACCGCTCCAAACTCGACTGCAGAAAATACGACTTCAGCAACAGAGTGATCAATGCCTGGAATGCACTACCTGACTTTGTGGTTTCTTCCCCAAACCCCAAAAACTTTAACCTTAGACTGTCTACTGTCGACCTCTCCCTGTTTCTAAGAGGTCTGTAAGGGGCGTGCATAAGCGCACCAGCGTGCCTACCGTCCCTGTCCTACTGTCCTATTGTCCTCTTTTATCGTTACTTTTTACTTATGTTTATACAAATTACTACTATACATGTTTGACAAATAAATAAATAAATAAATAAATAAATAAATAAATAAATAAATAAATAAATAAATAAATAAATAAATAAATAAAATAAACCCGTGGAATAGAAGTTGCCTTCGGAAGTTGTGGGAGCTTCATCACTGGAGGCTTTCAAGAAGAGACTGGACTGCCATCTGTCAGGAATGGTGTAGGGTCTCCTGCTTGGGCAGGGGGTTGGACTAGATGACCTCCAAGGTCCCTTCCAGCTCTATTCTGATTGAGGAGGAGAAGGGACCCAGCAGGTTGGCATGTCCTGTGTGTGGCTCATCCACCCCACATTGAAGACCACGCTTTTCCTGTTCCTGTCTGGGTCTGGCTTGGCTATCTCTCCCCGATAAGCCTCTCGTGGGGCTTCTTAGCCCTGGGTTTCCTGACTCAAAAGGAGGCAGGAAGCTGAGCCCCCATTTTTTTCATCCCTTGTGCACAAGGAGAGGGGCACCCCAAAGGACACCAGGACACTCCCAAAGTGCTGAAAACATTTCATGTTCCCAGGGAGGCTCAGATGGGCTTCGTGCCAGCCAAGGCGGTGGCACAGAGGGGGACGGACAGCTCCAATTCTCAGCCTTCCCCTGCACCCTGGACCTGACCAGGAAAAGCCAGCTGGGGGGGCTCTTTCCCCGGGCAGAATCCACCCCCAGCCCGTCGCTCAAATTTCCCCTTCAACACCAGCCCACTCTTCTGTCTAACTTAATGCAATATTTTTTTTTAAGTGTGCATTTAATTTTTCCTGGAAACCTCCCTCCCCTGCCATTTCCCCCCTCCCACTCTCCTTTTCGGGATGACTGTGTGATCTATCCACCCAGCCAAGGGGAGGGGAAGTGGATGGCTATAAAGGGAGAGGGCTCCTGGGTCGGAGGTAACCTCGCAGCGTCTGGTGGTGGCTCGTGAGTTGGCAAGGCAGGGAGCGAGAGAGCAGAGCGGAAGGCAGCTTCTCTGCAGGCACCATGGCAGAAGGTAAAAACAACAACAACAACAACAATAATAATCAGAAAGTCCCTGCCCAGGGACTTTGGGGGTCTGGGGTTCCCCCTGATTTTCCAACCACCAACCCTCCAGAAAAACTTTGCAAAACTTTTTGAAAAAGTTTTGCAAAAAGTTTTGCAAAAAGGAAAAACAAAACGGCATGGAGACTAAAACATATGAAGGATTTGGGTTTTGCTAGCCTAGAGAAAAGAAGGACTAGGGGGGACATGATAGCAGTCTTCCAGTATTTGAGGGGCTGCCACAAAGAAGAGGGGGGTCAACCTATTCTCCAAAGCGCCAGAAGGACAAGAAACAATGGATGGAAACTAATCGGGGAGAGAAGCAACTTAGAACTAAGGAGAAACTTCCTAACAGTGAGAACAATTAATCAGTGGAACAGCTTGCCACCAGAAGTTGTGGGTGCTCCTCCAACACTGGAGGTTTGTAGGAAAAGATTGTACAGCCATTTGCCTGAAATGGTAGGGGCTCCTGCTTAGGCAGAGGGTTAGACTAGAAGACCTCCAAGGTCCCTTCCAGTTCTATTCTGACTGAAACTTGAGCACTAACTTCGCATGAGTCCAAAACAGAAGTTTTGTTACCGTTCTGAAAGCATGGAGAAGTTTCCTTCCATGCTTCCCATTGGGCAAAACTGCCCTTGAAGGATCTCTGGGTATCTTAAAGCTTTTGAACCCACATCGGATTGCTGGCAATGACTAAGGCAGGCTGGATTTAGAAAATGGTGGGAAATGAGCTGCAAAATAACCAGCCACTATGGGGAAGAATAACTGTCTAGCCAAGGATTGACGGCGTTCGAGATTTTTTGGCATGTCACAAGTCTGTGTCATTTGTGCTTATAAGGAAAAAGTATGTAACAGTGGAAGCGAAGTTTAGGGAGGAATCTTTAATTTTATTTATTTATATTTTATTTATTTGATTTTCTATAGCCACTTTGGCAAACGATTCTATGAACGGAGCTTGGAATGTTTTTATTTTATTTATCTTATTTCGAAACTGCCCGTCTCCCTCACCTATTCCCATAGGATTTGAGAGACGTACATCATAAAATGAAGTATATATATTTTTTATTTCGCTATTTCTGGGCGCCCTGGCAATCACGGTGCCTAGCAAAATGAAAAGCCCGTTCGCTTTTAGCCAGAGGTGGTGTGTACAAAAATGCACTTGCCTGGTTTAATTTCAAAATTGACAAAACAAAGCAGTGAACTTGCAGGATTTTAGGACATAAATCGTGAAAGGAGGATTTACTTATTGATTTAAGGACATTTAAAGTTGGTCTTCGACTTACAACCTTCCGTTTAGTGACTGTTCGAAGTTACAGCGGCACTGAAAAAGGCGACTTGTGACTGTTTTTCACACTTACGACCGTTGCAGCATCCCCATGGTCACATGATCAAAATTCAGAGGCCTGGCAACTGGCATGGACTTATGATGGCTGCAATTCTCCAGGGTTACGTGATCTCCTTTAGCGACCTTCTGCCAAGCAAAACCAGATTCACATAACAACCGTGTTGCTAGCTTAACAACCGCGGTGATTCACTTAACAACCATGGCAAGGAAGGTCGTACAATGGAGCAAAACTCACTTAACTGTCTTGCTTAGCGATGGTAATCTGGTGCTCCATTGTGGTCGTAAGTCGAGGAATACTGGTATAATGGCCGCCCAAGTCATTTGTGGTGACACCGGGCAGCTTACAAGGATAAAACCTCAACACAAAAAACACAATAACTACCTAATAGACAGATTGCTTGTGAGCCGAGGTGGCGCAGTGGTTAAAGTGCAGCACTGCAGTTCAGCAGTTCAGCTGTTCAAATCTCACCGGCTCAAGGTTGACTCAGCCTTCCATCCTTCTGAGGTGGGTAAAATGAGGACCCAGACTGTTGGGGGCAATATGCTGAACTCTGTAAACTGCTTAGAGAGGGCTGTAAAGCACTATGAAGCGGTATATAAGTCTAAGTGCTATTGCTATTCTTAGCTGCTTTGCTTGCAACTTACTAACCTGACTGTTGGTTTGCAAATCCGACCGTCAACAGGAGAAGCAGCTGGCGATGAAGTCTTCACCTTCCCTTCCATAAATCTTTTTTTGAAGCCACGACACCTTTCAAAAGCCCAGACCGGCAGGCTCCTCAGCCTCCAAAAATTTGTACGCCCCCGCTCTCTCTATTTGCAAAAAAAACCCGCCCTTCTTTTTAATGACCCACTGAAGCGCATTACAACTTGTAGAGTGGTGAAAGAAACACGGGCCGTTGTAACTCTTGCCTGCTCGAAATTTGCTTCCTTGGCGTAGATTCAGGTGTTTTGGCCGGGTGACAAGGAGTAGGCGCAACTCAAGGGCGCTACGGGGATAATTTAAAAATAAAAATGACAACAGAAGAGCGGAAACGCTCTGGGCGCACCTGTTCTATTTTGGGTACCAGATCCAGTGATGTGGAACTCCGAAATCTGGGCAGAGAATAATAATTTGGAGAGGGTCCCCCCCCCAATCTGTTGGTGTCATCAATCCAGCCCTTTTGTATTTGTTTATTTGTCAGGCATATATGATTATAAGCAAAGTATAAACAGTAAAACATGATTGAATATATATGTAATAGTACAAGCATGAATAAGAGTAAAAGAGGTATGAATATATGGGTGCATTAGGACAGGAACGGCAGGCACAAAATCTGGGCAGAGAATAATAATTTGGAGAGGGTCCCTCCCACCCAATCTGTTGGTGCCATCAATCCAGCCCTTTTCCTGCCTGAAATAATGAGAGTTAGCAGCCATCCATCCATTAAGATGCAGCCAGCCCAAATTTACTCCTTTAGCAATCTTTATAAATTGCTTCTTAGGAAGGGGAAAAAAAGAGAAAGACTCTGCATGCTACAGATCCCCAAAAAAAATTTAAAAGGGGGAGGGGCAACCCTAAAAAGAGGAATAGGTGATCAAATCCTCAACTGGGCAGGTCCAAGCTGCTACATTGGTCAGCGCCCAAATCAAAGGGCAGATGGTGTCCATCTGGTCTATTGACCTAGAGAGGGGAAGGAAGGAAGGAAGGAAGGAAGGAAGGAAGGAAGGAAGGAAGGAAGGAAGGAAGGAAGGAGGGAGGGAGGGAGGGAGGGAGGGAGGGAGGGAGGGAGGGAAGGAAGGAAGGAAGGAAGGAAGGAAGAAGGAAGGAATAGACAAGAAGAAGGACGGAACAGAAAGGACAAGAGGGAGGAAAGGAGATGGATGGATGGATGGGTGGAAGGATGGAAGGAAGGAAGGAAGGCCCCACTCTCTTAACCTCCTGGAAAGGGGTGAAAACATAGAGAAGGAAGGGAGGGAGGGAGGGAGGCAAGAAGGGAGGGAGGGAGACGGAGGGAGGGGAGAAGAAAGAAAGAGAGAAAGGCAGGGAGAGAGGGAGAAAGGGAGAAAGGGAAGGATGGAGGGGAGAAGGAAAGAAGGAAGGGAAGGGAGAGAAAAAGAAAGGGAGGGAGGGAGGAAGAAGGGAGTCATGGGTCAGTTCCCTCATTATTTATTTATTTATTTATTTATTTATTTATTTATTTATTTATTTATTTATTTATTTATTTATTTATTTATTTATTTATTTATTTATTTATTTATTTATTATTTATTTATTTATTATTTGGAGGTTCTTCTTTGCCACCCTACTCCCTAAGGACTCAGGGCGGCATACAACATTTTATGAAAACTCCAAACAAATCATTAAAAAGGCAATTTTAAAAACAATTTAAAAAACATATAAACACCATACATACGTGGGGGAGACGGCAGGAAGAGCCATGTCTTAATGGCTTTTCGGAAAGCCAGCAAGGTGGGGATGATTCAGATCTCTGGGGGAAGTTGGTTCCAGAGAGCAGGGGCCCCTACAGAGAAGGCCCTCCCCCTAGGCCCCACCAGTCGGCATTGTTTGGTTGACGGGATGCCAATCTCCCCTCACCCCCAATGTGCCAGTGTACCCAGGAGGGGTCAGGACTGCCTTCCTTCCTTGCTTGCTATTCAGATTTCTAAGATAAACAAGAGAAATATTAAGAAACCTGAAAAGGTGTGGGATGGGAACCAGGTGAGTGAGCAGGGGAGGGGTGGGTGGGACCGAGAAGGTATTTCTGAAGTCCTGCTGGCCCCTCCTCTGAAAACCCCAATTTCCCCACCTCGGAAGGTGACTTTGCTTCACTGTCTCCTGTGCCAAAAGAAAGGGGGTGGCTGCTTTTCAGGCGCCAGGTGACCAAAATCCACCTGTTCACCTGGCCAGGTCTTTGAAAGGCTTGTTCTTTAAGAATGCTTGGTAGTAGGTCCGTTTTCGACCAGATCTTCTTGACGATTTGACCTATCAGAACCTTGGAAACCGTCAAGGATCCGCTTGGACAAAAGTTTTAAAAGTTTTAGCGAAAAAAGCTTCTAGACTCCTTGTGTGGGGTGGGTGGGAGGGTAACGTAAAGTAAAGGGGGGAGATGCTGAAAGCAACACGGAGACTGATTGGAAAGTTGGTTTAATGATGAACAGAGCCAACAGATGAACAAATGACTGAACAGATGGATGGATCTATACAGTTTCTGTAACTTTGAAGTTTGGCATTTGTGCAATATGGGCTTTGTGTTTCTAAGAGGGTGTTGGGCAATTCCTATTGTGGCTCATGGCTTTTGTCCTGTGTTGGATCTTGGGTGAGGGGCTGCTTGTTCTATTCCTGTCACTCTGCTTTTGTTAGCTGTCAAACTTTGCTGCAAGGCGTTTCGAAATATCCTGTCTTGAATGGATTTCTGCTTCCAGTATTTGCTTTGCTTATGAACAGAGCCATCTAGATAATTGGCCTCCTCTTTCAATAAGCTCTTTATCTCCTTAAGTGCCGGCATCTGCTGTGGCAGTGGTTCCCAACCTGGGGGTCGGGACCCCTTTTGGGGTCAAACAACCATTTCCCAGGGGTCGCCCCAGCATCCTCAGCTCCCCCCACTGCCACAAGCCTGGCCATATCGACTCAACTCGCCCGAGCCCTCCGATTGGTCGGGAGAGGTGCCATTTGGTGAGAGGCGTTTGTGACGCCTGGTGGCCGAGCTTTGATGGCATCAGCTAAGGGGCCAGCTTTGCTTTGAATTCTGGGAGTTGAAGTCCAGGCACCTTAAAAGTTGCTGAGATTGAGAAATATTGCTGTACACTTGTTGGTTATCAAGTCTAAATACAGAAGTAGACTTGTTGTGGAAGATGATATTCCTTGTGCTCTTGCAAAGACTGGCCCGAGAATTTCTGATCTGGCATAATTACATATTGTTTTTGTGATTAATCGCTATGCTTTAATTATGTTCAATTTGTAACAATGAGAATACATCCTGCATATTAGATATTTACATTACGATTCATAACAGTAGCAAAATTACAGTTATGAAGTAGCAACGAAAATAATTTTATGGTTGGGGGTCACCACAACATGAGGAACTATATTAAGGGGTCGCGGCATTAGAAAGGTTGGGAACCACTGTGCTGTGGGCTATTAAGAAAGACTTGGGGGCTGCTTTCTGTCTCTAAAAACATGTGTCTCCATTTCTCATTTTGGGGAATATAATATTCTGTCTCTTTTTAATATTTCCCAAAATGATTCATTCTTCTGGGTGGGTGGGGGCTTCCCACAGGGAGCACCTGGGTAAAATGCAGGAAAATGGGGAGAGGGGCAAGATCTCTGTGGACATTGTCCAAGGGGCTCCTAAAGGTACTTCTTGGGGGGGGCACCCCCGGGAGACACACAGACAATGGTCTCTTATCATTTTTCTGCTACGTGGGTAGAAATTTTTCATTTTGCACAATCTAAAATTCTCAACCGGGCAACTTTAAGATGGGTGGACTTCAACTCCCAGAATTCCCCAGTTGAAGTCCAGCCAACGTAAAGTTGCGCAGATTGAGACACACGGATCTAAATAATCCTCATTTACATGGAACAAAATCAGGGCATTCATCCAAACTCCATTTACTCAGTTGCCTGCCTCTAATTTTTTGTTGTTGTTGTTCTGCTGTGTTTTACAGCTTTTTCAAAATAAATAGTTTAAATAAAGAATCGAACACGGGTACAGATCGGAATTTGTACAGATCAGAAG
This sequence comes from Diadophis punctatus similis, assembly GCA_023053685.1. Classification (NCBI taxonomy): domain Eukaryota; kingdom Metazoa; phylum Chordata; class Lepidosauria; order Squamata; family Dipsadidae; genus Diadophis; species Diadophis punctatus. The sequence goes on along the minus strand of JALIGW010000058.1, from coordinate 1,681,330 downwards.
GCTGTCTGGGGCCGCCCATCGTTCCTGGGCCAGACAAGCCATATCCCAAAAGATTGAATAACAGAGTTGGAAGGGACCTTGGAGGTCCTCTAGTCCAACCCCCTGCTTAGGCAGGAAATCCTACACCACTTCAGACAAATGGTTATCCAACATCTTCTTAAAAACTTCCAGTGTTGGAGCATTCACAACTTCTGGAGGCAAGCTGTTCCACTGATTAATTGTTCTAACTGTCAGGGAATTTCTCCTTAGTTCTAAGTTACTTCTCTCCTGGATTATTTTCCACCCATTGCTTCTTGTTCTACCCTCAGGTGCCTTGGAGAATAGTTTGACTCCCTCTTCTTTGTGGCAACCCCTGAGATATTGGAAGACTGCTATCATGTCTCCCCTGGTCCTTCTTTTCATTAAACTAGACATACCCAATGGTTAGATGTAGCTCGCTGTTCAGCTGGATTGGACTTCAATTCCCATAATCCCCCATTTGTGGATTGTGGATGATGTAGTCCAGGTGTTGAGCAACTGGACAGTTGGGTTGGTCTTATCTAGCAGGATCCATGGTTGCCTCAGTAGGGACTAGATGACCTTCAAGTTCCCTTCTGCTTCTAGGTTTCTTAGCAAAGTAATGAGTGGGTTGAAGGAGAGGTTGACCAGCCATTCATCTGGGAAGCTTTGGCTTGGGTTCTTACCCTCAGTAGGGGATTGGACTAGATGACCTCTACAATGTCTTCTACAGGTAGTCCTCGATTTATGACCACAATTGAGCCCAGAATTTTTTTTAATAAATTTTATTAATTTTCAAATATTTTCTATAAAATAACAATTACCAATAATTCTTTAAGCAATTCTACATTGTTACAGAATTCGACTTTTGTTAAGGTGTTAATACATTACCTTTGATCTTATTTCATTTGTCATACTTACATATACATTAATATTTACATATTTACATATTTACATATTGCAATATTCTTTTAACTATCTCTTTTCTTTTTTCTAAGTTCAGAATTTTTGATGTTAAGCAAGACAAGTGGGTTTTGCCCCATTTTACGACCTTTCTTGACACCGTTGTTAAGTGAATCACTGCCATTGTTAATTTAGTAATACGGCTGTTAAGTGAATCCAGCTTTCCCCATTGAGTTTGCTTATCAGATGGTCGCAAAAGGGGATCACGTGACCCTGGGACCCTGCGACCGCCGTAAGTGTGAATCAGTTGCCAGGCACCTGAACTTTCACTCACGTGACCCTGGGGACGCTGCAGCGGTCGTAAGGGTGAAAAACGGTCAGAAGTCACTTTTTTCAGTGCTTTTGTAACGGTCACTAAACGAACTGTTGTAAGTCAAGGACTCCCTGTATCTAAGATTCTTACTTCTCTGAGTAGAATCCATGACTCAGACAAATGAGTGGGTTCAAGGAGGGGCTGAGCAGTCATTCATCTGGAGTGTTTTGCCTTGGGTTAGATTAGATGACCTCTAAGTTCCCTTCTACTTTTAACATTCTTACTCATCTGAGCAGAATCTATGACTCAGACAGATGAGTAGGATCAAGGAGAAGTTCAACAGCTGTTCACTTGGGAAGCTTTGGCTTGGGTTCCTGCCTTCAGTAGGGGGTTAGACTAGCTGACCTCTAGGACACCTCTCAGTCTTAGGAATCTTACTCATCTGAGCAGAATCCGTGAATCAGACAAATGGGTGGGTTCAAGGAGAGACTGAGTAGCACGTCTGGGACATTTTGGCTTGGGTTCCTACCCTACCCTTAGACAAGATGACCTCCAAAGTCCCTTCCAGTATTAGGATTCTTACTCATCCATGACCTTATGTCTTAAAACACAGGAGGGAAGGAGAGAGAGAGAGAAAAGAGAGAGAGAGGAAAGGAGAGAGAGAAAGAGAGGAAAGAAGAGGGGGGAAAGGAAGAGAGAGTAAAAAGACAGAAAGAGAGAAAAGAGAGAAAGATAAAAGGAGAGAGAAAGAGAGAGGAAAGAAGAGAGAGACAGAAAGGAAGAGGGAGGGAGAGAAAAAGAGAGAAAGAAATAGAAAAAGAAAGAGGGAGGGAGAGAGAGAAAGAGAGTGAGAGAGAAAGAGAGAGAGAACAGAAAAGAAAGAGAGAAAGAAAGAAAGAGAAAGAAAAAGAGAGGATGAGAAAGAGAGAGAGAGAGATTATAAAAATGGCCAAACCTCCCAGCTGCCGGAGAGAAGCTTCATGGCGGGGGGCTTCAGACCTCAACAATCCCACCGGGTGGCACAACTTTTCCTTCAGTTGTGTTGCCAAAGGAGGGTGAGGAGGTGACTCAAGAAAGGCAGGGGGAGGGGAGGGGGCAAAGGGGAGCAAAGGAGGGAGGCCTGGAGCTGCCGGGGGAGGGGATGGAGGGGCCCAGAGGCCCCGCTGCCGATTCAGAGGCTGCAGCCAAAGCGCTGCTGGGTTTGTGTTCCTTGGCCGCACAAGGACATTCTTGGCTGGGACTGAAGCACCTGTCCTCCCCCAGCCCTCCTGCCCCGCCACGGTCTCCTCTGGCTCATCCTGCCCCCCTGGGAACAGTTGTGGTCACGTTTTTACGACCTTTCTTCCTGTAGTGAATCCTTGCAGTTGTTCGGTTAGGTCAGGGGTCGGCAACCTTAAACACTCATAGAGCCATTTGGACCCCTTTCCCACAGAAAAGAAAACACCAGAAACCACAAAACTCTTCTGACATCTAAAATGAAGATAATACTGCATATATTGTTTTTTACATTTATGCTATGTATTAAAAAACTATAGTGTGTTGCATTTATGAAATCAATGACCTGTGACAGAGAAAACACATTTTTATTTCTGCATGCAAAAAACCCCCATTTTGAACTCTGAAAAAAAAGATGGGTCGAAAAGCTCAATAAATCACGTGCCGGCGGGTGTCGCACATTGGCGGTTGTGACGCATATTTTGAGCGACAGGGAGCCACAGCAGAGGGATGAAAGAGCCACATGCGGCTCCAGAGCCGCGGGTTGCAGACCTCTGGGTCAGTTCATACCTCAGTTGTTAAGCGAATCTGGATTCCTCCATTTGCTTGGCAGTAGGTCTCCTGCTTGGGCGGGGAGGGGGGTTGGACTAGATGACCTACAAGATCCCTTCCAACTCTGTTAATCCGTTATAGAATTGGGCGACCGTATAAAGACAGTCTGCTACAGAGAAGTTCCCTGAGGATAAATAAAAAAATACAATAAATAAATAAGAGACCAAGCTAGCTTGCAGGAGACTCAAGCAAAGCTGGAGGCCACAATTACAGGCCATCCTCAAGTTACCCCCATTCATTTAATGGCCAAAGTTACAACAGCACAGATTTATGACCGTTTTTCACTCTTACAACCATTGCAACATCCCCGTGGTCAAGTGATCCAAAATTCAGACTCTTGGCAACAGATTCATATTTATGACGGTTGCAGAGTCCCAAGGTCCTGTGATCCCCTTTTGCGACCTTCTCACCAGCAACATCAATGGGGGGGGGAGCCGGATTCACTGAATGACCGTGTTACTAAGTTAACAACTGCAGGGATCCGCTTAACAACCGTGGCAAGGAAGGTCATAAAACGGGGGCAACACTCACTTAACGATGGTCTCACTTAGCAACAGAAATTTTGGGCTCAATTGTGGTTGTAAGTCGAGGAGTACCTTTATGTCGGAACCCCCTCCCCTTATACATCTTTCACAATCTATTGGGTGTTAAATATGAACGACACATCCCCTTATAAAACTCCTCTTTCAAATTATAATTCAGTGTAAATTTCGGTCCTTCGCTCCCCATATTCTCTTCTTGATCGAGCATGAGGTTATATCCAATTTTTTTATATCCATTTAATCAAATGATCTTTGACGTGTTCAACTCCCGTATTCCTTTTTCAACAGTCATTTATACATCTCAGCGATCACACACGTTGGTCCCTAGTACATAAATCCAATTCAAAGTCACTTTTCTCATTCATAAAAACGCAATTCTTCTCCTCCGGTTTAAACCTGTCAACTTGCACAAGGCAAATGCACGGACAGATACGGCCTTCTCTTTTTAGTTCTTTTCTAGTTTTTCATTAGGTTAAAATTAATTAAGTGTTTGGCTAGGCTGGAGAAAAGAAGGACTGAGGGTGGGGAACATGATACTATTATTGCAGTATTTGAGGGGCTGCCACAAAGAGGAGGGGGTCAATTTATTATGTAAAGCATAAGGTAGGACAAGAAGCAATGGATGGAAAATAATTAAGGAGAGAAGCAACCTGGAATTGAGGAGAAACTTCCTAACAATGAGAACAATTCACCAGTGGAACAGCTTGCCACCAGAAGTTGTCTGGAATGGCATAGGGTTTCCTGCCTGAGCAGGGGGTTGGACTAGAAGACCTCCAAGGTCCCTTCCAACTCTATTCTGATTCTGATTCTGAATTAATCAGTGGACCGGCTTGCCTTCATAATTTGGGCATGCTCCATCAATGGAGGTTTTTAAAAAGAGACTGGACAGCCATTTGTCCGGAACTGTATAGGGCAGTGATGGCGAACCTTTTTGGTGTTGCGTGCCAAAAGTACAAGCCAGCAAATGCTGCCCCATGCGCCTGAGCCGGCCAATCGCTCTTGCCCTTCTCCCTTCAGCTGCTACTGCTGCTGCTCTTCTGGGACGGTGGGGCTGCGCAGGAGGAACGCCGGAGACAGGCAGCGATGCCCACAGCCCAGGGGTCACAGGATGATGCAAATCCTGTGACCCCTGGGCTGTGGGCATCACTGCCTGTCTCCGGCGTTCCTCCTGAGCATGAGCCTTACATGCTCAAGAAGCTTTTGAGGAGTCCGTTGTAACTTCTAACAATTTCTAAGCAGGCTGGCTGTCGTATGTCGAGGACTATTGTTGTTATACACAGCGAAGTCCTCACACAAGAGGGGATGCCTCAGCGACCTTCTGGCAATCTGAAGTTGCTCAAGGCTCCCTTTTTTTATTGCAAGGGAAGGGAAGATAATGTCCTGCAGGAAAAAAAAATCTGGTTTTTTTTCTGTGTTCTCTGTTCTCACAGATCTTCAGTTAGAGACCTGGGACCTGAAATGCGAGGAGAACAACCAGGAGCACAAGACCTCCGAAATGGGCTCCCATCAGCTCATCGTACGCCGAGGACAGCCGTTCCAGATCACATTGAACTTCGCGGGCAGAGCGTACAAAGAAGGTGTGGACAAGCTCACCTTCATAACAGAGACAGGTGAGCGGAGGGCCTTGGTTGCCTTTGGAGAGGGGGGGACCTTGTGTGAGCTGGAATAGATCCCAACTCCCATCATCCACCAGTAGGAAGTAAAATCCATCTGGTTCAGTTCCAAGCTGGGAGAAAGACGCTGGAAACAGCATGGAGGCTGATTGGAAAGAAGATTTAATGATGAAGCAGAACCACAGCATGCGGTTCTGGGGCAGCTGACCAAATGGTTGAATGAGTGGATGGATCTTTATAAGTTTCTGGGACTTTGAAGTTTGAACTGTTCTGGGGATTGTGCAATGAGGAGGCTTTTGTGTCTTTTGCTAAATGGTTGTGGGTTAATCCTATTATGTCCTCAAAGCTCATGTCCTGTCCTTCTTAATCCCATCACCCTGGAGCTGAAGATGATTAGAGGACTGGTGGCTAAAATATATGAAGAAAGGTTGCAGGAATTGTCTAGTTTAAGGGGGAAAAGGACTAGGGGAGATATGATAGCAGTGTTCCAATATCTCAGGGGTTGCCACAGAGAAGAGGGGGTCCACCTATTCTCCAAAGTACCTGAAGGCAGGACAAGAAGCAACGGATGGAAACTAACCAAGGAGAGAAGCAACCTACAACTAAGTGCCTGGAAGTTGGAACAATTAATCAGTGGAATGATTTGTCTCCAGAAGTTGTGGGTGCTCCATCACTGGAGGTTTTTAAGAAGAGACTGGCCAGCCATTTGTCTGAAATAGTATAGGGTCTCCTTCCTGAGCAGGGGGTTGGACTAGAAGACCTCCAAGGTCCCTTCCAACACTATTATTCTATATGTCATGGAACGGCTTGCCTTCAGAAGTTGTGGGTGCTCCATCACTGGAGTTTTTTAAGAAAAGACTGGACAGCCATTTGTTCAGGATGATATAGGGTCTCCTGCTTGAGCAGAGGGTTGGACTAGAAGACCTCCAAGGTCCCTTCCAACTCTGTTATTCTGTTAAATAAATAAATGAAATTCACTTTCAGAGGATACCTCCATACCGAACAGCCTGGGCTCCTCTGAAGCTCTGCTGGGTGTTCCCAGCCTGAACCCCCACATTCTTCAGTGGGGTGGGAAGGGAGGAGGAAGGCTGTAGTGTGGGGGTGGGGGCCACGTGGTCCTTGGCCCGGGTTTTATCTCTTCCATCCAGGCAGCCTGTAGGCAGAGAAGGGTTCAAGGCAGGGAAACAAAGGCAGGAAGTTGTGGGACTGTTCTTTCCCATAATATTCACTCTATTGTGTTCCCAAACAAAGCGGCCCCCCGCATTGGCCCTCCCTTGGGGACCAGGCCAGGGATGACCCAAAAGCCAGACCCCTTTAATCTGCTGGCCCCCTTGGAAAATCTCCCTTTGCTGGAAAACTGCCTGTAGCTCCAAGGGGGGATTCTGCAATGGCTTGCTCTGTGCCAGGAAAGGGTGGGCTTTTGTGCCCACCAAAGACGGGCACTGCCAGGTTCCCCCCTCCTCAGTTCGGCCATTGCCGTACCAATAAAAGTGAATATATATAGCTCAAGGTTGAAATGAGGGGTCCTTGGTGCTCTCTGAGCTTGGTGGTTTTCCTGCAGGGGGAAAAAAATGCCAGGGAATTTGTCAAAGGCCTGGCCCTCTGACAAATTAGCCATCAACAGACACATAGACATAAACAATATTTATAGACTGTGCAAAAGAGATAATGGACTAGCCAAAAGGGGAACAAGGAGACTGCACACACACCAGCAATCAACACCCAGATGAGCGAGATTAACTCCAAGATTAACATCGGACCCACAATCAAGAAGTAAACGATACCCCAAAGAACTGCCAAACAAGTCAACAATAAACAGCCCAACCGAAGAACCTCCAGGACCACCCCCATCCCCCACAGTGTCAGGGGCAAGCCAACAGAATATAAATAGAGAGCAAACCCCACTCCCTACCAGCACTGATGATGTAACCTAATCGGGTCATGAAACGTCTGCAAGAAAACCACCAAGTTCAGAGAGCACCAAAGATCCCACAGTTGTTCTACTTCTCCTTCTCCTTCCCTTTCCCCTTCTCCTTCTCTTCCTCCTGTCTCCATCTTCCTTCCTTCTTCTCTTCCTGTCTCCATCTTCCTTCCTTCTTCTCCTTCTCCTGTCTCCTTCCTTCCTTCCTTCTCCTTCTCCTTCTCCTTCTCCTTCTGCTCCTTCCCCTTCCCCTTTTCCTTCTACTTCTCTTCCTCCTGTCTCCATCTTCCTTCCTTCTTCTCCTTCTCCTGTCTCCATCTTCCTTCCTTCTTCTCCTTCTCCTGTCTCCATCTTCCTTCCTTCTTCTCCTTCTCCTGTCTCCTTCCTTCCTTCTTCTCCTTCTCCTGTCTCCATCTTCCTTCCTTCTCCTTCTCCTTCTCCTTCTGCTCCTTCCCCTTCCCCTTCTCCTTCTCCTTCTCTTCCTCCTGTCTCCATCTTCCTTCCTTCTTCTCCTTCTCCTGTCTCCATCTTCCTTCCTTCTTCTCCTTCTCCTGTCTCCATCTTCCTTCCTTCTCCTTCTTCTCATCTCCAACTTTCTTCCTCCTCCTCCTCCTCCTCCTCCACCTCCTCTTCCTAGTTCCCTTCCACCTCTGTTATTCTGGATTTCTGCATCCCTTGGGTGGGATATTCCCAAAACCAAGATTGCAATTTGATGGCGAAATGGTCTTTGGTATGTCTTGTAAATCTGTTTCCACCCAGAAGTTAGCCTTGAACAATTTCTCAATAGCTTGAGGAGTTCCCACTTTGAAGTCACCGCCAGGGATGTCTGCGATGGGAGGGGAGGTTACAAAAAACAAAAAAAAGTCAAGAAAAAGCAACACAGAAACCAGCAGTAGAACATAGAATAACAGAGTAGGAAGGGACCTTGGAGGTCTTCTAGTCCAACCCCCTGCTATACCATTTCAGACAAATGAATCTCTTCTTTAAAACTTCCAGTGTTGGAGCATTCACAACTTTTGGAGGCAAGCTGTTTCACTGATTAATTGTTCCCCATTACCAGAGAATTTCTCCTTAATTCCAGGTTGCTTCTCTCCTTGATTAGTTTCCATCCATTGCTTCTTCTCCTGCCTTCTGGTGCTTTGGAGAATAGGTGGACCTCCCTCCTCTTTGGGACAGCTCCTCAAATATTGGAAGACTGCTATCATGTCACCCCCTACTCCTTCTTTTCACTAGACTAGATATACCCAGTTCCTGCAACAGTTAATTATATGTTATATCTATATTATTTTTAGGGGTATTTTTCCCTTTTTCTTTTTTTAAAAAATAGAGCAGAGATTTTGTTCCAAAGTTGCTCTTTTTCCAAAAGAAATTGGACTTTCTTGGGGTGTTTTTTCTTCTTTGAAGACATTTCTCCTCTCATTCAAGAAACTTCTTCAGAACCGAAGAAGCTTCTTAGATGAGAAGGGAAACGTTTTCAAAGAAAACATCAAGAAAGTCTATTTGCCTTTTGGAAAAAATACCTTTATGATGAGCGGACTTCAACTCCCAAATGCTGGGGCATCCTGGGAGTTGGAGTCCATCCATTTTAACTGGCTGGGGAATTCTGGGAGTTGAAGTCCGTCCATTTTAACTGGCTGGGGAATTCTGGGAGTTGAAGTCCACCCTTTTTAAAGCAGCCCATTTTGAGAAACGCTGCCCTACAGAAATTGGTTTGAAATCAAAACATTTAAAAAGGGAAAGTCAAGAGGGCAGCCCCTCCCAAAGGAAAGGGGCATTGAGAAGAGACTTGGGGCTGCCACCAGGATATTTACAGACCCCGGTGGATTGCAACCGATGCAGCTGGCGGAGGGGCTGAGATTTGGGTTGTGGGGCAGAGAAGACCCCCTTTGCTTGGCCAGATGTGACTGCCTTCCCCACCCCCTCCGTCCCTCCCCCAGCAAGAGTGGCAGCTCCTGGACCTGGATGAAAAGGGTCTCTGTCTTTCCGGAAGCAAACCTGAAGGAGGGTCTGTCCTGCAGGCTCCCCCCCCCCCAACTGCCCATCTGTCCCGGCTTTGGCTTCTCAGCACAAAAGAGCGGGTGTGTTGCTGGCAAGGGAGCAGAGGCTGGGCTGGGCGGTTGGGAGTGGGCAGACCCCTCCCAGGAAGCAACACCTCTCCCCTCCCCTCCCCCTCCTTTACAAGCATGAATGAGCCACTGTCTGAAGGGGAAGGGCCGCTCGCTTGCCCTGGGGAGGAAGGAACAGGCTATTCCTGTAGCCCCTCCTGTTCCCTCTGGGGGGGCCACTGGATCAGTGTTTGGCCTCCCCAGTCAAGCAGGGGCCCAGACAGGTTCTCAGACTGCCAGTGGCCAGCTGGAGGGGGAGGCAAGCACGCCCCTCCCCCTCGAGGTTCCTGTGTGTGTTTTCAGCCACCGCTTCTGATGCCCCATGAAAGATGCCCATCCTTGTGGCAGGCAAGGAGAGCAGATGGCCTGTCCTGGCAGTGGCCTTCTTTTCCCTCTGCAGTGGGCAGAGTGACCAGGGAGGGAGGGAGGAAGGAGAGAAGGGAAAGGGAAGTAAAGGAAAGGAAAGGGGGTGGGAGAGAGAGGAGAGAGAGAGAGGATGAAAGGAGGCAAGGAAGCCAATGGAAGTTTACAGCCAGGATGGGGCAGGTTTTCAGCTCATTTGACCATCAGCCCAACCTTTAGGAGATGCCAAAAGAGCTTGTAGTAATGCAGCCCAATCTGGGGGGTGGGGGGGCTTCACTTGTTTTGGGTGGGATGAGTATATATATATAGAGAGAGAGAGAGACAGACAGACAGATAGAAAGACAGATATGCACATACACCGTAACAAATGGATGTAGTGACCATCCAGAATTCCCGCTGCTTTCCCAGAAGGTGGGCTTTCTGGTCAGGACGCTCACTCCAAAAGAGAAGCCCAGCCCAGCCGCCCAGCCGTGGGCAGGAGAGCGGGGTGCTTGCCAGCCCCCTGGCACCTGGGCTGCTGGGCACAGCCCCAAAAGTTTGCAAGGAGCTGTCCTGGGCAGTTTGAAGGGGGAGCCAAAGACCTGGGCAAGGAAAGGGCCGGCCTTAAGTTGTTTGGGGACCGAGGAGAGGTTGGCATCTGCTCTCCTTTTGGGTGGTCTCCTTGCTGGCTGGGGAATTCTGGGAGTTGAAGTCCATGCCTCTCCCAGCGGCCACGTTTGAGAGAGACTGGGCTGGACTGCAGAGCAATAAATAGAAAAGTCGTGTGATAATGTGACAGCAAGGAGTCTTCCTCATGGAGCACGTTTTCCCCTTGGGTCATTAGCAGCTTCCTCAAAGGCCCCCACCATCACCAGGGAGGAGCCCTGAAACCCCCATATTCCCCCTTTGAAGAATGAGATCATAAACTCACCTGTGCCTTTCTTCTCTCTCTCTCTCCTTTCATTCCTTCCTTCTCTCCGTCCCTCCGTCCCTCCCTCCATCCCTCCTTCTCTCCCTCCTTCCCTCCATCAATCTCTCCCTCCCTCCGTGCCTTCTTCCTCTCTCCCTCCCTCCCTCTTTCCCTCCGTCAATCCCTTCCTCCCTTCTTCCCTCTTTTCCTCCCTCCCTTCTGTAGGACCTTGCCCCATCGAGACCTCCGGGACCCGCTCCCCTTTCCCTCTCTCTTGCTCCCTGGAGTGCTTGGCCTGGAGTTCAGCCGTGGAGCAGCAGGATGGACTGTCCCTCTCCGTCTCCATCTCCTCCCCTCCGGACGCCCGCATCGGCCGATACCGCCTGGTCCTGGACGCCTCCACCCAGTATCAGGGCTCCAGCTTCAACCTGGGCGACTTTGTCCTGCTCTTCAACCCCTGGTGCCCAGGTAAGGCTTCTCTCCGGCCGTGGGAGGAACCAATTTAATTTAATTTAATTTAATTTAATTTAATTTAATGGATTTGTATGCCGCCCAACTCCCTAGGGACTCTGGGCGGCTCACAACATATTTAGATCCATTTCAACAATATATAATGCAATAAAATACAATAATTAAAAACATATAGGCATATAAAAGTTAAAAGAGTATCGTCTCGCTATCACCCCGCCTGCCGGAAGAGCCAGGTTTTAATTGCTTTCCGGAAGGCCAGCAGGGTGGGGATAGTCCTGATCTCCGGGGGAAGCTGGTTCCACAGGGAGGGAGCTCCCACAGAGAAGGCCCTCCCCCTCGGCCCCGCCAGCCGGCATTGTTTGGTCGATGGGACCTGGAGGAGGCCGACTCTGTGGGCCCTGACCGGTCGTAGGGAGGTATGCGGCAGGATGCAGTCCCGAAGGTAACCTGGCCGTGAGCCATGTAGGGCTTTAAAGGTAACGACCAATGAGGTCTCCTTCTGCCAAGCTAGATCTGGGGAGATCTGTTTCAGCAGGTTCTGCCCAGATTTCTCCAACCTGATCATCCCTGCTTGGATGATGTTCTTCTGGGATGCAGAACCTCTTGTGGGATCCGCCTTGGGGAAGGACGCCCGACCTACGCTGACTAGTAGTAACTTCCCAGGGTTTCAGAGATGATTCTTCTAAGTCCTTCCTGACATTCAGGAACAGTGGGTCCTCGGCCAACGACCGCAATCGAGTCCCAAACTGTCCATGGTTAAGCAACACCGTTGTTGAGTGAGTCTTTTATCATTTTTCTTGCCATGGTTCTGAAATGAATCATTGCAGTTGTTAAGTTGACAACTAGGCGGGGCCTAGGGGGAGGGCCTTCTCTGTGGGGGCCCCTGTTCTCTGGAACCAACTCCCCCCAGAGATATGAATTGTCCCCACCTTGCTGGCCTTCCGAAAAGCCGTGAAGACATGGCTCTTCCTGCAGGCGGGGTGATTTGAGACGATTCCCATCTCGGTCTCCCCCAAGTAGGTATGCTGTTGTATATTTCTTTTAATGTATTTTAAATTGAGATTAAATTATATTGTTTAGTTGTTCTTTAAATGTTGTACGCCACCCTGAGTCCCCAGGGAGTAGGGCGGCATATAAGAGCACGAAATAAAATAAAATAAAATAAAATAAAATGAAGTTAGTAAGACGGTTGTTGAGTGATTTTGACTTTGCTTGTCAGAAGATCACAAAAGGGGATCACGTGACCCCGGGACAGTGCAACTGTCATAAATATGAGTCAGTTGCCAAGCATCTGAATTTTGATCATGTGACTGCGGGGATGTTGCAATGGTTGTAAGTGTGAAAAACGATCATAAGCTCTTTTTTTCAGTGCTGTTATAACTAAATGAATGGTTATAGGTCAAGGACTTCCTTCCTTCCTCCCTCCCTTCCTTTCTTCCCTCTTTCTTTTATATCCTTCCTTCCTTCCTTCTTTCCTTCCTTCCTTCTTTTATATTTTCCTTCCTTCCTTCCCTCCCTCCCTCCTTCTTTCTTTTATATTTTTCCTTCCCTCCTTCCTTTCTTTATATTTTTCTTTTCTTTTCTTTTCTTTACTTTACTTTACTTTCTTTATATTTTTCCGGAAAGAAAAATAATAAAAGAAGGAAGGAAAAAAGGATGGAGTTCCCTCCATCCTTTTTTCCTTCCTTCTTTTTTCCTTCCTTCTTTATATTTTTCCTTCCTTCTTTCCTATTCCTTCCATCTTTTAGATTTTTGTTCCTTCCTTCCTTCCTCCCTCCCTCCCTCCCTCCCTCCCTCCCTCCCTCCCTTCCTTCCTTCCTCTTCCTTCCTTCCTTCCTCCTTCCTTCCTTCCTTCCTTCCTTCTTTCTTTTATATTTTTCCTTCCTTCCTTCCTTCCTTCCTTCCTTCCTTCCTTCCTTTCCTTCCTTCCTTCCTTCCCTCCCTCCCTCCCTCCCTCCCTCCCTCTCTCCCTCCTTCCTTCCTTCCTTCCTTCCTTCCTTCCTTTCCTTCCTTCCTTCCCTCCCTCCCTCCCTCCCTCCCTCCCTCCCTCCCTCCTTCCTTCCTTCCTTCCTTCCTTCCTTCCTTCCTTCCTTCCTTCCTTCCTTCCTTCCTTCCTTCCTGTACTGAGCCTGTGATCTCTGGCCCGCAAAGCAAATTCTTCACCATCAGTGGCCGAACACATGGACCTGCTGGGCTCCCATAAACAAATTCCATCATGTGATTCCGTTTCTTCTGATGTAGAAAGTTGCCCAAGAAACTCAACTAATTGCTGTGTACTTTGGAAACCATGGTTAGATAAACAACCTCTTAGGACCCAGCCCTTGTGAACAGAAGGTGCCATGTGCTAATTGCACTTTGGCAGTTCCAAGTCAAGGCATCTCACATAACCAAAGAGATTTTCCTAGAGGCCAGGAAGCATTTGCTAAGTGGAAAGGATTATATGATCCAGCATTATCCAGTAGCTGCGTTGATGCCATCTGTTATTACCTCTGTGGTTTTGTTTTTCTTACCTGTCTTTTATGGGAAGGCAACCCCCAAGAGCTGCATCTAAGAAACACACTTTCCCTGAAAGTTCAGCTAATCCACCATTGGTGGCTGCCAGAGCACAGAACATAGAATAACAGGGTGGGAGGGGACCTTGGAGGTCATCTAGTCCAACCCCCTGCCCATGGCAGGAGATCAACTCCAAAGGGCTTTTGAACTGAGATATGAGGGTGCCATCTTCCTGTCCATAATTTGCCACCGAGTAAAACGGTGAAGGGGAACATGGGAGATATTTACCCCCTTATCCTGAGTCACAAACTCCCCTCTCTGTGAGACTCCCATGTTCCCTGAAGACCCCAAAGATGTTGGCCAAGCGACTTCCAAGGGTCTCGGGGATTGGAGGTCCATTGTGCTTCAATCTCCAGATGAGGATGGTCTTCAGAAGTCCAGAGAGGATGGCCGATCACCTCGTGAGCCTCTCTTGGGCATAGAAGACCAACAAAGATGATCAGGAGTCTGGAGGCTAAACCCTATGATGAACAATTGAGGGGACTGGGGGTGTCTAGTCTAACAAGGAGAAGGTCTAGGGGTGATATGATAGTTGTCTCCTGTTACTTGAGGGGCTGTCACAAAGAAGAAGGGGTCAAAGTCCCTTTCAACTCTGTTATTCTGCAGTGACCAAAATATTGGACTCAAGTCTGACATGTTGATTGATGTTAATGTTGTTGGCATCCAGTTTTGGTCACCACAATATTAAAAAAAAAAGATGTTGAGACTCTAGAAAGAGTGCAGAGAAGAGCAACCAGGATGATTAAGGGACTGGAGGCTAAAACATATGAAGAACGGTTACAGGAACTGGGCATGGCTAGTGAAGAGAAGGACTAGGGGGGGCATGAGAGCAGTCTTCCAATATTTGAGGGGCTGCCCTAAAGAAGTGGGGGTCCACCTATTCTCCAAAGCCACTGAAGGCAGGACAAGAAACAATGGATGGAAACTAATCAAAGAGAGAAGCAACCTAGAATTAAGGAGAAATTTCCTGATAGTGAGGACAATTAACCAGTGGAACGACTTGCCTCCAGGGGTTATGGGTGTTCCATCACTGGTGGTTTTTAAGAAGAGACTGGACAGCCACTTTCCTGAATTGTTATAGGGCCTCCTGCTTGAGCAGGAGGTTGGTCTAGAAGACCTCCAAGGTCCCTTCCAACTCTGTTATTCAGTGGAATGGCTTGCCCTCAGAAGTTGTAGATGCTCCATCACTGGAGGCTTTGAAGAAGAAATTAGACAGCCACTTGTCTGAAGTGGTGTAAGATCTCCTGCTTGAGCAGAGGGCTGGACTAGAAGACCTCCAAGGTCATCCCAAAGGTGCTTTTTTTCAAGAGGCAACTGGACTTTTCTTCTTTGAAGAGGTTTCGCTTCTCATCCAAGAAGCTTCTTCAGCTCTGACTGGATGGTGGGGAATGGAAGGATCTATACTCCTTGCAGACAGTTGCATATAAATCCTTCCCTCCCCCCATCCGGTCAGAGCTGAAGAAGCTTCTTGGATGAGAAGTGAAACCTCTTCAAAGAAAAAACAGAAAGTCCAGTTGCCTCCTGAAAAAGCACCTTTGGGACAACCATGACCTGGATGAATGAGAATCTCCATAGATATTTGGTTTTTCTCTGCTTTCCCCACTTACGCTGGTCCTTCTTGGGATGGGGTTGGCTGATCACCTACTATTGTCCCTATCTATTTATATCTAACCATGACCTGGATGACGGAGAATCTCCATAGACATAGGGTCTCTTGTTTGAGCCGAGGGCTGGACTAGAAGACCTCCAAGGTCCCTTCCCACTCTGTTATTCTATGTTCCTTCTCACTCAACCCCAGAGCGAAAAGAATCACAAAGAGCCTTTTGGAAGAAAAATCTAAAATGTTAGGCGAAAGGGACTGGCTTCCCCCCAGCACCACCCCCGGCCTCTCTCTTTCAACATAGCTTTGCGAAAGGGGACTTTTCCCGTGAATCATTTGCGGCAGCCGAGACCAAACATCGAAATAGCCCGAATGTTATGCCATCTTTCTCGCTGAGCAAACAAACCTTTCTCTCCGCATGTTGTTGGAATGTGCTGGCAGGCGCGGGCTGGACTGTCCCACCACGAGGTCCAATCAACCCCTTGCAAAGAGAAAACAAACACGATTAAAATATCTGAATCGCTTCAGCCCGATTTCCCCTTTTGTAAGGACGCGTGTTCCTTACTCGCAGCAGGGGTGGTTTCTATTTACCTTTGCTACCGGTTCAGGGTCGCGTCGGAAGTGCGCGTTTTGTGCGCGCCCCTGTCACTCCCGCGTTAAACTCATCTGCACATGCGCAGGAGGCTTTGCGCATGCGCAGAGAGTTATTTTCACGTAAGTTTGGCTCCAGTGGACGGATTTCAAGCCAGAGGACTGGTTCAGGGGCATGTCCAGCCGGCCATTGCTGCCAGTTCAGCAACCAGAGGGAGATTCCCGCTACCAGAGGTGGGTTCCTGCCTCTGATTGCCGGTGCGGTTAATCGCTGAGTTCGGTGCAGAGCCGAAGACGGTGCTCCCGTTCGCGGAGCCGGAGCCTTCCCCGGGCACTTTCCCCGCCCGCATGGATGTCGCCAATTGCGTTCTTTTGCCCTCTGCGCATGCGGAACACTTTGGGCATGCGAAGAAGGCAAAAGAACGCAATTGGCGGCATCCATGCGGGCGGGGAAAGCGCCCGGGGAAGGCTCCAGCTCCGCGAACGGGAGCACCGTCTTCGGCTCTGCGCCGAACTCAGCGATTAACCGCACCGGCAATCAGAGGCAGGAACCCACCTCTGCCCGCTACCGGTTCTATAGAACCGGATGGTGGGGAAGGAAGGTCCGAACCAGCAGGAACCCACCTCTGACTCGTAGGCAATGAATACTCATCCTCCAGAGTGAAAGATTCAAACATTCGGGCCCTTGTCTTCCTTGTGATTATTTTTCACCTAAAGGCATGGAAGAGAAGGTATTTCCCCCCTGAGGTCTGTCTGTTCGGAAACCAAACATGAGTCAAGGAGGGGAACAAACAATGTTAGGAAACAAGGAGCGTTTTCATAGGAGAAACAGCCTCGCCTTTTGGCCAATTTTAATTCTAGCCTTTTCATGCTAGCGCTTAATTATGTTTTATTTAATTAGAATTCAATTAGAGTTCACACATTAATTCTAATTAGACAATTTAATTAGAATTAATATTTGGATTCTACTATTCCGTTATTCCAGAGGTCTTCGAACTTGGCAACTTTAAGACTTGTGGACTTCAAGGCTTAAAGTTGCCAAGTTTGGGGACCCCTACGTTATTCGATATATTCGATATTAGAATTAGTATTTTAATCCTAATGTTCTGTTATTCTATTATTCTATTATTCTATTATTCTGTTTTGTTTTGTTTTGTTTTGTTTTGTTTTGTTTTGTTTTTGTGTACAGTCCTTGACTCAGGACTGCAATGGATACCAAAATTTCCTTTGCTAAGCGATATAGTTGTTAAGTGAGCTTTGCCCTATCTTACAACCGTTCTTGCCACCGTTGTTAAGTGAATAACACGGTTGTTAAGTGAATCTGGCTTCCGCATTGAGTTTGCTTGTCAGAAGGTCGCAAAAGGTGATCATGTGACCCAGGACACTGCAACCGTCATAAATACGAGTCAGTTGCCAAGCATCTGAATTTTGATCCCATGTCCACGGGGATGCTGCAATGGTCATAAGTGTGAAAAATGGTCATACAGTGCCATTGTGACTTCCAACAGTCACTTAAACGAATTGTTGTACGTTAAGGACTACCTGTAGCATTTTATATTTTAATATGTACATCACCCAGGGCTTCTCTTTGAGGGAGATGGGTAGTTCAGAAAAATAGACAAATACATAGATACATATATGAAGTCCAGAGGGGTTGGACTAGAGGACCTCCAAGGTCCCTTCAACGTTTGTCATTCGGTTACTCACTTAATGACTGCCTTGCTTACCTGTGGAAATTCTGGTCCAATTGCAGTCATACATCGAAGACTATCTGCAGCTCCTTATTCTTTGAGCAGGTGTCTGGAGGAACCCCTCATGTTTGGGACGGTATTTTCCTAGGTTGCCTCTCAATCCCCCTCCGTTCTGCCTCGTGGACAGAAAACCATCCCTACTTAGTGGCAAGGATGGGTCGTCATAGAAAGGTCTGAAGGACATTGTCAAAACAAGTCAAGCTGGAAGCCACAAGGGTGTGATGGAGACTCCGTCAGAATTTCAATGGCATCATTTTAGCTGCCATCTTGACTTTTTTGACCTGCCCTGTGGACACCCCGGATCATCTTTGCCTTCTGGGGCCAGACTGAAGGCTACGAATTGTCCCCTTGTCCAAGGGTCCAGGGATAGCTGAAGTCCGACTGCAGTAGGACAGGAACGGTAGACACCATCGTGCCTACCATCCCTGTCCTACTGCCCTATTGTCCAAATTTACCTATACCTACTTTACTTTTGTTTATGTTTATACCATACCTGTTATCTTGTACACATTTTGACAAATAAATAAATAAATAAATAAATAAAAATAAAATAAACTTTCAGAACTTCATGGAGAACCTCAAGGGATGATCTCAATCAACCTTGAAAACATAATGTTATTTTTCATATCAGGAGTCTGAGAGGAGCCCCCTCCATACCACCAGCCAATGAACCAACCACAAATTTTGCTTCAGGGGGATTACTGATAAACTAATCAATTCCCATTATCCTCACCTTCCTGAAGCTTTTATCCGCTGCTGATAAGAGGAAATCTCTCTGTTTCGCCTGACAGCAAAGAATGAACAAGCCCTGTTTTCAGGAGAAGTCATCTATCTTTCTTCATTCTTTGCTTCAAGGTGGTTTCTCCAGGTTGGCCTTCCTCCGTGGGACTTCCTTGGGACGTGGGCTGGGTTGCCACCTCCCATGATCCTCACCCTGGGAGGGTGGATGGCCAATGTTCTGGAAGACCAGCCCCCAGGGGAAGTGGACACAGAGGTTCTGCAGAAGTTCCCTTGAGTCAGGGCTTCTCTCCATCCCAAAACTGCCTCCTGAATCTGAGCTTCCTCTTTTTCAACAGAGGACTCCACGTACATGGAGAACGATGAGGACCGGGTTGAGTATGTGTTGACCCAACAAGGCCTGATCTACCAAGGATCAAAGGACTACATCGTCTCCATCCCATGGAACTTCGGACAGGTGAGCTGTTCTCTTGTCCCGTTATGGGTGGGACCACCTTTCCCAAAGGTCAGGTGGGGTGGAAGAACTTCAGATCCCTTCCATTAAACATGGCCACCTGGTAGGACCACACTTTCTGCGGTGGCTAATCTTTGGACAGTCTCTTCCCAAGATCTGAAGCTTCCTCCATGCTGTTAGCCTTCCAGAACACCATCAAGAGCTGGATTTTCACCCAGGAACAAGGCTAGGAGTGAAGGGAACCCCTGAACGTCCATGCAAATGTGTCATTGATGGGACGTTGTGTCTCTGGGATGTGATAGGTGATGTTGTTGTGTGGTTTTCTGGATTTTGTTTATTCCGATTTTGTGAATGATGTGGGAAGCAACCTAGTACATAAGAGAGACAGCCTTATAAGCATTCTCAATCAATCAATCAATCAATATTCTAGGCATGGTTAAACACCCCTTATGTATCTTCTCATCCTTCTTGAAGGTTGGCTACTTCATTTTGGTTTCATTCGGTTGAGGCGGGGTGAGGGGAAGGAGTAGAAGGGT
Organism: Diadophis punctatus similis; assembly: GCA_023053685.1. Taxonomy (NCBI): domain Eukaryota; kingdom Metazoa; phylum Chordata; class Lepidosauria; order Squamata; family Dipsadidae; genus Diadophis; species Diadophis punctatus. The sequence goes on along the minus strand of JALIGW010000058.1, from coordinate 1,662,163 downwards.
GTTGGTCTATTTCTCCACAATCTGTTACTGCTAATGGGGATGGTTATTATAATTGGATATCACTCTATCTATCACTATCTATCACTCTATCACTCTAACTATCCATCTATCCATTCTTCCACCATCCATCCATCCATCCATTCTGAGTCAAGCTGCCTTTTGCAATTGACTGATGGCCAATTTGTCAATGCCGATGGTGTTCCAGTGGTGCTCCAGATGTTTTAGAATTGCACCCAAGGCGCTACCACTGTTGGTACTATCTTTGCTTTCTTTTTCTATTTTTAGATTTTTGCATGTTGTGATCTCCTCTCTTATTCTGCTGTCTCCAGGTGACTGCCACGTCCACCCTCCAGATTTTTTGTCATTCTTATTGAGAATTGTTAAGTCTGGGCTGTAATGTGGCATGTGCCTATCTGTTTGAGTTCTATAGTCCCAGAATAATTTAGCTTCTTCATTTTCTACAATTTTCTCTATTTTATGGCCCCACCAGTTCTCTCTTGCAGGCAAAGGATATTTCTTTCAGATCTTCCAGTGCACCATTGTTGCTACTTTGTCATGCCGTTGTTTGCAGTCAGTCTGGGTGATCTTCTAACAGCTGCTAACCAGGCGGTCCATGTTTCTTTGACTTCTTTGCAAAGACAGCATTATGCCGTCTGTTGCTGCCTTCTCCATTTCTGGCTTGCTATACATTTGTTCTTAGGGCTTGCTCTTGTGCAGCCAGAATTCATCCCACCATCTCTCTCTTCAACTTTCCTGCTCTTTGCCATTGCCAGGTCCTGTTATTATTTGTTTTCTCTGCTATTTTTTTAATGTTTTAAAAAAACATTTAAAAAAACATTAAAAAACATCTCTGATCTAAATGTAGTTCATAAAATCATATACCAAAATGTCCTTCCTGTTAATGACTACTTCAGCTTCAACCGTAACAATACACAAGCACGTAATAGATTCAAACTAAATGTAAACCGCTCCAAACTTGATTGCAGGAAATACGACTTCAGCAACAGAGTGATCAGTGCCTGGAATGCACTACCTGACTCTGTGGTTTCTTCCCCAAACCCCCAAAACTTTAACCTTAGACTGACTACAGTCGACCTCTCCTCGTTTCTAAGAGGTCTGTAAGAGGGGTGCATAAGCGCACCACTGTGCCTACCGTCCCTGTCCTACTGTCCTACTGTCCTCTTTTATCATTACTTTTTACTTATGTATATACAAATTACTACTATACATGTTTGACAAATAAATAAATAAATAAATAAATAAATAAATAAATAAATAAATAAATAAATAAATAAATAAATAAATAAATAAACAAACAAACAAACAAATAAATAAATAAATAAAATGTACTGGCAATGTAATGCTTTGACTTCCCATGCCACCTTTCTCTTCTTTCTTTATTCTTTCTTGTAGGCCAGTTTAATTTTGCCAGCACTCAGTAGACCTCTCTGTTCTACTAGTCTCCATGCATCTTTTTCACTTTCCTTTGGATTGTTGTAAGGAATATCCTTCTGGGTTCAGTTCCAAGTGGGGAAAAAGACACTGGATTCATGGAAGTTGCTTGGAAAGAAGGTTTAATGGTAGACAGGAGCACATGGCAGGAGCCCCTGTACAGAAAAGGTAGATTACATGCTTCCAGATGTGGGTGAAGAGAAAAAAAAAGGGAAGAAGAGATGCTGAGTTCCTTGCTTTATACTCTCTCTTGGGCCCCTCCCTAACTGTTTCCTGTTCCTATATAGAAATGTATTCCATTGGCTGTCAGATTCCCAGGGGCATGCTGGGGCAACTCTTGTGGGCTCTCCTGAATCCCAGGGGCATGGTTGATGGAATGGTGGTGTTATGAAAGGGCTTTGGGATTCCTATTATGGTTCTTTGTTATGTAGAAGACTGCTCCAGGCTAGGTGGGAGGAATGTGGCAAGGGTGGGGGCAGGGAGCTGCAGGAAGCTGCTTTGTATTTAAAACATGTTTCTCTTTTCCTCATTCAGGGAAACATATTCTTTCCTTTTTTCAATGTTTCCTAGGATATTTCATTTTTCTAGGAGGGGGTGGGTACTAACATCCTACAGGATATTCTTCCAATGCCCTTTTTTTCTTCTTCAATCATCTGATGTACTTGCAACGTTCCACGCCCACCGATTTTGCTTGGTCAGTTGAGTCTGTCAATGTCGCTGCAAGGATGAAGGGCATGATTCATTATTTTTCCGGCCTTCCTAGCCGGGGCTTTTAATTCTGCTTGAGTCCAGTCCACTGTTCCAGCTGTGTATCTAATGACTGGAATTTGCTAAGTATTAATTGCCTTGATGGTATTTCCTCCACTGAGTTTGGACTTTAAGATCTTCTTCACTCTCTTGATCTAGTCACGTCTCTTTATTAACTTCACTGTGCTTGATGTTGTCAGTTTGGAGGATGCCCCGTTGCAAATATCATCATTTCATCCAGGCTTTTGATGTTATTTCTGTTGGGCATCTTGATTCCTTCAATTTTACTATTTTTCCCTGTCTGATGGTAAGCATGGCGCATTTGTCCAGTCCAAACACCATTGCAATATCTTGGCTGTACATACGGACAGTAACAGAATAGCAGAGTCCACCACCCCACCCACGCAAGAGACCCTACACCATTTCTGACAGATGGCAGTCCAGTCTCTTCTTGAAAGCCTCCAGTGATGAAGCTCCCACAACTTCTGAAGGCAACTTCTGTTCCATGGGTTGATTGTTCTCACTGTCAGAAAATTCCTCCTTATTTCCAGGTTGAATCTCTCCTTGATCAGTTTCCACCCATTATTCTTTGCTGGCCTTCAGGGGCTTTGGAAAATAGGTCGACCCCATTATCTCTGTGGCAGCCCCTCAAATATTGGAAGACTGCTATCATGTCTCCCCTGGTCCTTCTCTTCACTAGACTAGCCATGCCCAGTTCCTGCAACCGTTCATCGTATGTTTTAGCCTCCAGTCCCCTCATCATCTTGGTTGCTCTTCTCTGCACTCTTTCTAGAGTCTCAACATCTTTTTTATAGCGTGGTGACCAAAACTGGATGCTGTACTCTAGGTGTGGTCTGACCAAGGCTTTATAGAGTGGTATTAGTACCTCCCTTGATCTTGATTGTATCCCTGTTAATGCAACTTAGGATTGCGTTGGCTTTTTTGGCTGCCACTGCACACTGTTGGCTCCTATTTAACTGGTTGTCCACTAAGACTCCAAGATCCCTCTCACAGTTACTACTATTAAGCCTAGTTTCACCCAGTTTATATGTGTTCTTTTGGTTTTTCTTACCTAAGTGTAGGATTTTACTTTTCTCTACATTGAATTTTATTTTGTTAGATAGGGCCCAGTGTTCAAGTCCAGATCTATCTGGATCTTGAGCCTATCTTCTAGGGCCGTGATGGCAAACCTATGTCACATGTGCCCAAAGTGGCACGTGAAGCCATGTTGCCCAGCACGTGCGGCCTTGCCTGTTTGTCTTCTGGGTTTCTGAGGTGCATGCGCACGCAATGATCAGTTGTCCTTTGCGTGCACGGCAGTGCTGAAAACTGGTGTGTGCATGCCAGATGATTGTCGGGTGTGCATGAGCACCAGAACCCGGAAGTTCGACTTTTCTGGAGCGCAATCCTTTCACACACACAGCAGTGCTGAAAACCGGCCTGCGTATGCGTGCTGGCCAGGTGATCATCAGGCGTGCATGCACACTAGAACCCGGAAGGTCGGCTTTTCCGGAGTGTGGCCCCAACAAGCACACATGCGTGTGACATTTCCGCACAACCTTTTCGGCACTCAGTGCCCAAAAAGTTCGCCATCACTGTTTTATGGTGTTAGCTATTCCTGCCAGCCAGGGGCGGGTTCCTAATTTTTTTACTACCACTCTGTGGGTGTGGCTTATTTTGTGGGTGTGGCTTGCCAGCCATGTGACCGGGTGGGCGTGGGCCTCGGGAGCTTGGCAGCAGCCGGAGAAGCAGGGGGGCATTGCCTACCCACAACGCAGCCCCCCGCAGCGGGAGCAGCAAGACCACCGCAGAGGTTCTTCTAGGAGGCTCCGTCCGGCCTGAATGCTTCTCCCCATTCGATGATCCTAGGCTCCTGCCGCCCGTTCCCCCTCCCCTCAGCAGCTCGAGAAGCCTCGAACGTGCGAAAATGCCTGGGATCATCACCGCGCGTTCGTGGCTTCTCGGACTGCTGAAGGGAGGGGAATGGAGATAGGTCCTGCCGCCCGTTCTTTCAGCGTCTCACGCGCTTCCTCAGCCAACCTCCCCTGCTTGGACTCACTGTGGGGTAGGAAGGCAGCGCATGCGCAGTGCCGGAAGCTCGGCTTCTGGGCATGCGCAGAAGAAAGTTTTTTTTTTAAAGTAACTTTTTTTAAAAAAAATGGCGGCGCCCAGGCACCGGCAACCGACCGCACCGGTACTGTGACGTCACCAGTGGGCCGCTACCGGTGCTATAGAGTGGACCGCACCGGTAGGAACCCACCACTGCTGCCAGCTTAGTATCATCTGCAAATTTGGTAAGTTCCCCTTCCACTCCCTCATCTAAGTCGTTTATGAAGACGTTGAAGAGTGTTTGGCAGCAATTCCATTTCAGGTGATGTTTTTCCATACAGTTCTCTTATTGGTTAGTTTCCATCCATTGTTTCATGGTGGGCGAGGGATTCTGGCAGTTATAATCCACCCATGGTGGGTGAGGGATTCTGGGAGTTGTAGTCCATCCATGGTGGCTGAAGGATTCTGGGAGTTGGGACCTGATGTGACGGACTATAATTAGGTGGATCACAAGAGGGAGGGAGGCAGAGGTATCTCAGCCCGGATATCCCGTGTGGGAGAAAGAGGCTGAAGACAGCCCCTCCTCAGTAGTTCCCAGAGTATATTGTAGGTGCAGATAGTTGAATGTTTACTGGCATGATTTTGCCTAAAGGTGTGAAACAATAAAGAACTCAACAGGGAAGAATTACAGCTTGTCATTCTTGGTTGAGGGCTTGTCAGCTGCCCAGATTTCCATCTTGTACTGGAACAAAGGCAGAGTTTTTCCTGCTTGTTGTATACTTTGGCAACAGACACCCGGAAGAGTTCAGTTGGCTGACCCCACAGTCCAACCTAAGCTTCTTCTCAGCCCATATTTTAAAAGCCGCTAAAATGTTTCTCCAAGTTCTGGCAAACCACCAGTTTTTCCTGCTTAATTCGACCCAGAATCAGAAGATATAAATTGCATTTCACTTTGTCCTTTCTATGGGCTTCCCTGGAGTATCCCTTTATTTGGGATATTCAGGTTCTAAAAATCCCTGCCCCCTCCCCAAATGAGAGCAACTGTCCCACCAAACAGTCAAAGTCAGGACCGGCTATTACAAGACGTTCTGTCCGACAGAGAGAGACATACTGGTGTCCAGTGAAATTCCTCTTGTAAAAAGGTACATAAATTAAAAAAAAGAGCATTTGTACATCCTTGCCAATGTTTGAAGGAGGGAAAGAAGGAACAGATTCATAACCGGGGTTTATGGGGAGTCTGAGGTTTGCAGCAGGAAGTTTAGATGTTCTTGGAGACATTTGGCTCTCAGTCCCGATGTTCTGGAAGGGCCGGTCAATGCAAGATCCATTTTTAGAAACCTGCCTATAATCTCGCATCTAAATCCCTCTCTTAAACCTCATCCCCAGCTAATAAAAAAGGCCCTGAAAGGGCTTTTCATGGCCAAAGATAATCCTAGAAAGGGAGCTTTGCTCTTTATTTATTTTTTCATTCACTCGGGTGACCTCTCAGTGAAAATGCTGAGAGGAGGAGGAGGAGGAGGAGGAGGAGAGGGAGAGGGAGGAGGAGAGGGAGAGGAGGAGGAGAGCAGGGGGAAAGGGAGAGGAGGAGGAATAGGGGAGAGGAGGAAAGAGAGAGGAGGAGGTGAGAGGAAGGAGCAGGAGCAGGAGGAGAGGGGGAGGAGCAGGAGGAGAGGGAGGAGGAGCAAGAGAAAAAGAAGGGGGAGGAGGAAGAGGAGGAGGAGGAGAGGGAGGAAGAGGAAGAGGAAAAGAAGGGAGAGGAGGAAGAGGAGGAGGAGAAGGGAGGAGGAGGTCTTGATTCCCAGAGACAGGATGGAGTTTGAATCACCAGGGAACTGGAAGTGAAAGCCTGTGTGAACCTACTTAAGGACAGAAAAATCCCACCAGGCTGTAGGACACTCAAAATGGTTTGCATTTGCCACACAAAGCCTACACAAATATGTGTTTCCTGAAGGATGAATTTCCCTGGAGATGTTCTGATCTGGGATGGTGGTGGGAAATTCACTCTGTTGTGGAGGAATCAGTCTTGGAATCAATCTTGGTCACATGAAGATTGGTGGACATCAACTCCCCAGCCAGATTTCCCCAGCCAGGATGCTCCTCCTCCTTTTCTCCCCACTCCTCAAAGGAGATCCATGTTCAGTTCCCGAAAGAGCTCACCTGGCACCTGAGGACTTGCCAGGAGGAGAGCTGGGGGCCTGTTTGAGCCCCGGTCTCCAGGACTTCAGAAGCAGTTTTGGTTCTTCTCCGCCATCCCAAAACACCTCAAAAATGCTGATGTGTCGAGAGCGGATGTGTCAAGAGCTCACGTACCACATGGCAAACTTGGTCTGAACAAGAGATCCATTCTCTCCTGCAGGAAATCCGCTTAGCACAATGTTGTCTTTTAGCTGTAGGGAACAAAAGACAGGTGGACTAATATTTTTCTTTCCTGACAAAAGAAAACTTGACTTTGTGCCAGAGAGAACTTGGGGAAGAGCAGAAGAAGATCTCGTTTAAAACTGGATCGGGCCAATTGCTCTTCTAACTGGATCCATCAGATCCAGAGAAGCCTAATTTTTATAAGTGTAGTAAAAGGGTAAAATATGAGACAGATGATATAACTGTGAGATGGATCTATAAGTACGTTCTACGTGAATCCAGATCAGATCAAATCTGATCAATCTGACTGCACCTTAGTCTAGATAGAAGGAAGAACAGAATAACAGAGTTGGAAGGGACCTTGGAGGTCTTCTAGTCCAACCCCCTCCTCAAGCAGGAGACCCTATTTCATTCCAGACAAATGGCTGTCCAGTTTCTTCTTAAAAACCTCCACTGATGGAGCATCTGCAACTTCTGGTGGCAAGCAGTTCCACTGATTAATTGTCCTCACTGTTAGGAAGTTGCTCCTTAGTTCTAGGTTGCTTCTGTCCTTTATACGTTTCCATCCGTTGCTTCTAGTCCTGCCTTCAGGTGCTTTGGAGAATAGTTTGAGCCCCTCTTCTCTGTGGCAGCCCCTCAAATATTGGAAGATTGCTATCATGTCACCCCTGGTCCTTCTTTTCATTAAACTAGACATACCCAATACCCACAACCTTCTTCATATGTTTTAGCCTCCAGTCCCCTAATCCTCTTTGTTGCTCTTTGTTTGATTCGCGTGGGAATGAAGGAGCGAGACACAGGAACAGTTCAGCACCTTTATTTCTCCAAAGCTGAGTGCAATACGAACTGCCAGGAGGCTGCAGGGAAGCCGCTTTTAAGGGCTTCCCTGTAGCCTGCCAGCCACTGACAGCTGTTCATTTCTCCCGCCGCTAGATCAGCCAATCAGCAGCGGCCATGCAGATCAGTACTCCGTACGGCAGTACGTAACACCCCTCCCCTCTTAGTTCAGGTAAAGTCCAATCAGGAATCAACGTAGGTCACATAGTCACGTAAGTAAACAGGGCGCCGTACAGTCCTACTGGGCCTGCCCGATTCAGTTCCTCGGGAGTCTTCGACTGGAGCAGACATGCTTGTTGCTGCTCCTTTACCTGCTTGTGGAATAATCTGGAACCAGCCACCATGCATGGCAGCTGAAGTCTCGGTGTCATCATCCTCCGGTCCCGGGTGACTTCGCTGGACTCCAGCATCTGCAGGTAGGGACTCGCGCTCCTCCTCTGGGGTTGAGAATAGGTCCCTTTGGGTTCTTGTAGATAGAGCTTGGCTCTCGTCATGGTTGTCTTGATTGATTGTATTGTATGGCCTTTGGGGCAGAGACTCGCGTTGTTCTGACCTCTCCGCCAGGGCTCCTTGAGGTTGGACGGCCTCCGGTTGGCAAAACCAGGAATCTCCCAGTCTACTTCTTAGCTGGTCGATGTGTCTCCGCCACACATGGCTGTCGTCAAGTTTGACTTGGTAGGACTTTGGCCCGGTGATGGCTACTATGGTAGCCTTCACCCATTTGGGATCCCCTGCAAAGTTCTGTGCGAACACTAGCTCGCCCGTGACTAGTGTTCGGGTTGGCTTACTGGACCCCAGGGGTGATAATTGGGGTTCAGCCTGTCCAGTTGGGACCTCAGTTTTCATCCCATCAGCATTTCGGTGGGGCTCCGGTTAGTGGCCGCGCATGGCATGATCAACCAGCAGGAACTGGTTGATCCGTTCCTGCCAGTTCCCTGGGCCCATTCTGGTTAAAGTCTCTTTGGTCATTCTCACCATTCTTTCCGCCCGGCCGTTGCTAGCCGGACTGAATGGTGAAACGAGCACATGCCTTATTCCCAGGTCAGCTAGGAATGACTCCATGTTCTTGGATGTCAGCTATGGTCCATTGTCTGACATGATGACATTGGGCAGGCCATGCATCGCGAACATCCTTCTCAGGGCTCGTATGATGGCTTCCGTGGTCAAGGTGTGCATGTTCACTACCTCCAGCCACTTGGAATAGGCATCCACAACAATTAAGAATGTTTGCCCCGCCAGAGATCCCGCAAAGTCTATGTGGATTCTTGACCATGGGGCTTTGGGTATCTCCCATTCTAATGGTGTGGTGCATAGTGGAGCTGGCCGGGATTCTTGGCATGGCAGGCAGGTTGCCACCCATTCGGTAATGTCCTTATCCAGTTTCACCCACCACAGGTAACTCCTTGCCAAAGCTTTCATGCGAACTATCCCGGGGTGACCTATGTGCAGAGTTCCCATCACCCATTTCCGTAGGCTCTGTGGTATTACAACTCACTCCCCCCACAGCAAACACCCCTTCAGTACCGACAGTTCAATCTGTTTATTTTTAAATGGTTTAAATTCTTCCCCTTCTTCTTCCTGTGGCCATCCCCTTAACACCCAGTTCATGACTTTGGACAAAACTTTGTCTTTCGCCGTGTGCTCTGCGATGTCTCGAGATGTGACTGGGCTGATTCGGTCAATGTCAACCAGCAATATTTTGGCCACAGGTGCAGGGTCTTCCATGAGGTCGGGTGTTGGGCAGCAGCTGATGGCGTCTGTGTGTCTGATGCTCTTCCCTGGTTGGTGAGTCAGCTTGTAGCTGTATCTGGACCAGCGAGTCAGTCTGGGCGACATGTACTGCGGTGTTTGTTGGTTGCCTGCCAGTAGACCCAATAGTGGTTTATGGTCCATCACAAGTTCAAATTTGCGGCCGTAGAGGTATTCATGGAAGTGCTTGATGCTGGCCACTGCAGCAAGCGCTTCTTTGTCCAGTTAGCTGTAATTCCACTCAGCTGGTGAAAGTGTCTTAGAGTAATATGCTTCTGATCCATTGGGAAGGGGCTTCCGATCCGTTGGGAAGTTGATGGCTGAGGATGGCCCCCACTCCAAAAGGTGATGCATCGCATGTTAATAGTAAGGGGAGGGTCTCACTGTATTGCATGAGGATGCTGTTGGATGAAAGTAAGTCCTTTACGGCAGCAAAAGCTTTGGCCTCTCTTTGTCCCCATGTCCACGTGGCTGTCTTCCCCAGGAGCCTATGCAGAGGCTTAGCAACGGTCGCCTTCTGTTTCAAAAAAATGGCATAAAAGTTGAGTAAGCCTAGGAAAGCTTGTAACTCTGCCTTGTTTTGGGGGGGTCGGTGCCTCTTTGATGGCTCTTATTACATGGGGTTCCCTCAATGGCCACGGTGATGTGGAACATAGCAATAGCAATAGCAATAGCACTTAGAGTTATATACCGCTTCATAGTGCTTTACAGCCCTCTCTAAGCGGTTTACAGAGTTCAGCCTCTTGCCCCCAACAATCTGGATGCTCATTTTACCCACCTCGGAAGGATGGAAGGCTGAGTCAACCTTGAGCCGGTGAGATTTGAACAGCTGAACTGCTGAACTGCAGTGCTGCATTTTAACCACTGCGCCACCTCGGCTCTTTATAGATGTCTTTATAGATCTTTGGCCCGCAGTAGGTTAGGAAGAGAGCCCTCTTCCTGTTGTCGGGTAGATCCTGGAAGTTGTTGGCTTCCAGGAACACGCAAAAACAGCTCATATAGGTGTGCCATTCTTCCGTCTTCGGATCGAAGATTGCTGGAGCTGGAGAGGATTGAGTAGCCATCCTCAAGTTTTGCTGGAGCAGTATGATGCTTGCTTCTAAGATGGCCACGGATGCCACGAGGTGCCTTTGTTCTGTTGTCCTTCTTCAACCACCTTCGTCGCCAGTGTTTGATTCACATGGGAATGAAGGAGCAAGACACAGGAACAGTTCAGCATTGTCACGATGTGAACATTGCCAGTTGAGCGCCTCTGCAATATTTCTAGGTTTACTGTATTTTCTAATCAAGCAGACATGTGATATGTTTTACTGCGCATGTGTGCATTCCAGGAGTCTCCTCCTTCCTTCTTCTCCTGTGAGCCTCGCCCGAGGCAGACGTGATTTCTTAGCTGAGACAATGTAGCTCAATAACGTTTATATTCTTTTGTTACTTTTGTACTAAAATAAATATTTTGTTAATTAGAATTGAATCTCGGTTTTATTTTCTAGTAAGAATGACTTCAAGGAAGCAAGATCCTATATCACCTCTTTGATAGGAATAATTTCCTATCCGTCAAGCATCTTTATTTCTCCAAAGCTGAGTGCAATACGAACTGACGGCAGGCTGCAGGGAAGCCGCTTTTAATTAACAGGCCGGTTTCTTTCGTGTCTGATCCGAGGGAACCTTGCGCTCTTCCAGGAGATCACCTTTCTTCCTTAGTGCTCCAAAGTCCCCCCTCTTCACCAGTGCTCTCTTCAAGAGCTAACCTTGCCCAAAAGGCCACAGAAACACGAAAAATTGTGCGAGCCGAACGGAGCCCCGTCGGCTTGCTTGCACCGGCGTGACGTCACCACAAGAAGTCTCCATCCATTGCTTCTTGTCTGACCTTCTAGTGTTTTGGAGAATAGGTTGCCCCCAGGGGTGGGTTCTAACTTACCTCACCGCCGGTTCACTTCCTCCCGTGCCGTATGGGTTCGTGTACATTGTGCGCCGTGCAGCCATGCCGGGCGAGCACACACACGCTTCGCGCGCCTGCGCAGTGCCGAAAACTGCACTGCGCAGTAGCCAAAAGCAAGATGGCGGTGCCTAAGGCGCCACCATTAGAGCTGGTTCGGGGGCGTGGCCAACCCGCGATCACTCCCAGTTCGGCGAGCGGGGGGAAATTCCTGCTACCGGTTCTATAGAACCAGTCCAAACCGGGAGCAACCCACCTCTGGTTGCCCCCCCCCCTGTTCTTTGTGGCAGCCCCTCAAATCTTGGAAGACTGCTATAATCCACAGGTCTCCATCCTGGACCTTAGACCACTGAGCATTCTTTTGAAGGGCTTGGAAGTGACCGAGGACACACTAAGTCCGCAGATGACACAAGATTAGGAGAAATGACTAACACTTCCAGAAGAGAGGGAGAAGGTTCAAAATATCGAGACAGACTTAAGAGTGATCTCAAACGAACAGAAGAAAAGTGAAAGCCCACATCTAAGGAGAGAAACATGCAAAGCCTGAGTCTTTCCTGTGGGGAAACATGATTTGGCAGCCGTACGTGGGAAAGGGATTGGGTCGTGTCCTTCTCAATCAAGAAGCTGAAGCCCAGCCAGCCCTGGGATGCAGCTGCTAAAAAGGCCAGCCCTATTTTTAGATGGATCAACAAGAGCATAAAGTCCACCACACGAGAAGGAATTGTCCTTCTCTACTTTATTGTATTTTCCTTGACTTGTCTTTAGTATTCTATCTTATCTTCATAGAAACATAGAAACATAGAATTGTAGGGATGGAAGGGACCTTAGAGGTCTTCTAGTCCAACCCCATGCCCAAGGCAGGAGTTTTTATAGCCCCCCAGACAAATAGTTATCCAATCTTTTCTTGAAAAACTATTTCATTTCATTTCATTTATTACTTTTTATTATTATTTTATTTTATTTTATTTTATTTTATTTTATTTTATTTTATTTTATTTATTTTATTTTATTTTATTTTATTTTATTTTATTTTATTTTATTTTATTATTTTATTTTATTTTATTTTATTTTATTTTATTTTATTTTATTATTTTATTTTATTTTATTATTTCATTTCATTTCATTTTATTTTATTATTTTATTTATTATTGTATTTTATTTTATTTTATTATTTTATTATTTTACTTTGCTCTTTACTGTATTATGGTTATGTTATGTTATGTTTTATGTTATGTTACATTACATTACGTTACGTTACATTAGTTATGTTATGTTATATGTTATGTTGTGTTGTGCTGTGTTGTGTTGTTATTTTTACCACAGCCTTTGTTCAGGGGTGTTGTTGTGGCAACTTCTCTGTTTGGCCAACTTCCGTTAGGACTTGAAGCTACTTGGATGCCCATAAAAAAAAAACCAGGTGAAGCTTTGATAAATAGCATCCTCAGCCCCCATCTTAGAACATAGAATCTGAACGGGACCTTGGAGGTCTTCTAGAATCTAGACCAGTGATGGCGAACCTATGGCACGCGTGCCACAGGTGGCACGCGGAGCCATATCAGAGGGCACGCGAGGCGTTGCCCTGTCAGCTCCACAGGCAAACCGGAAGTTTGGAAAAATGCACTTCCGGTTTGCCGTTGTGCTGTCTTTTGCACTCCGGGAGGGTTTAAGGAAGCTTCCTGAAGCCCCGGAATGCGAAAAATGTCAAAACAGGCAAACCGGAAGTTCGGAAAACGCACTTCCGGTTTGCCGTTGGGCTGTTTTTAGCACTCCGGAGGGTTCAGGGAAGCTTCCTGAAGCCCCGGAGTGCAAAAAACAGCTCAACGGGCAAACCGGAAGTGCGTTTTTCCGAACTTCCGGTTTGCCCGTTTTGCTGTTTTTCACCGTCCCAGGCTTCGGTAAGGCCTTTGCGCGGGGGTGGGGTGGGGGTGCGCATGTGCAGGGGGCAGCATGGGGGGGTTGTGCGCATGCGTGGGGGGAGAGGGAATGGGTGTGGGCACGTGTGCGTGCGCTAGCGCTCGCACACACACACTTTTGGCACGTGAACCAAAAAAGGTTCGCCATCACTGATCTAGACCAACCCCCTTTCCAAGGCAGGAGTCTCATACCACCCCAGTGCAAAGGATCTCCAGTCTATTTCTGAAAACCTCCAGCCATGGAAGACCCACAACATCTTGACTTTCTTGACCAAAGTTTGGGGACATCCTTGCTCAGGGGCCCTTGCAGACTTCACCTTGGAGAGATAAGCGGAGTGTGCCAAGATCTCCAGCAGCACCAACGGAGTTGGCACCTCCTCCTGCCCCTCCCACAGCCTCCCGCAGTCCGTGGTGCAGGGAGTGTCTCCGTTTCTGGCAACGTTTTTGGACTTTGTGGCCAGGAGGGGATTTTGAGTGAGATTCGGTGGTTCCTCCAGGTACATTCCAGGTGATTGAGAACAAAGGGCATCTATCCTCTTGTGGCTAATTGCTTATGAATCGCCAAATACTTTTCAAGTTCCGTCCTGCCCCTTCCGGAGGCCGCCTAAAACCCTCTCTGTGGCTGAGGGGAAAACATCTGTAATCCTGGGTACACAAAGCGCTTAGAGAGAAATGTATATTTTAGGTGATGGGAGTTGAACGCTTGGCTGCCCTCGCTCTGAGCCCTGTTTAGAAAAGCAGAGAATTAGAAAAAAAGGTTGGCTTGATAGACAGACAGACAGACAGATATAAATCCCACTTACAAAGCTGAAGCAAGCAGAATAACAGAATAACAGAGCTGGAAGGGACCTTGGAGGTCTTCTAGTCCAGCCCTCTGCTCAAGCAGGAAACACTATACTATTCTGGACAAAGGCCTGTTCAGCCTCTTCTTAAAAACCTCCAGTGATTGAGCACCTACAACATCTATGTCACCTAGTGAATATTGTCAGTTGTATGTCTATGCAGGGTGATGCACCCCTATCCTAATATTATGGTACATTCCAATACAGGCAGAACACGTGATATGAGTTGTATGCATGTGTGCATTCCTGATTCTCCATTGTTCTCTTTGACTTGACTCTTGACCGGAACGGTCGCATTTCCTTAGCAAGAATGTAACTCTTCAGAATTTATTGTTTTTTTGTACTGAAATAAATATTTTCTATTAGACCTTTAATCTCGGTTTTATTTTCTAAATGTCTGGATTCCAAGAAAAGATCCACATCGCCTCTATGAGATTTATTCTCACCTTAACAATCTAGTGGCAAGCAGTTCCACTGGTTAATTGTCCTCACTGTTAGGAAGTTTCTCCTTAATTCCAGGTTGCTTCTCTCCTTGATGAGTTTCCATCCGTTACTTCTTGTTCTGCCTTCAGGAGCTTTGGAGAATAGGTGGACCCCCCTCTTCTTTGTGGCAGCCCCTCAAATAAATTTAACAAATAAATAAATACTAAATAGCAATTTTTATTTATTTATTAGATATAGATGGGTGGGAAATAAATTTAACAAATAAATAAATACTAAATAGCAATTTTTATTTATTTATTAGATATAGATAGGTGGCTAATAAATTTAACAAATAAATAAATATTGAACGACAAGTTTTATTTATTTATTAGATTTATTTGCCACCTATTTCCCCTTGAGGGGACTTTGAGCGGCTTACAACATAATAAAAGCTATAAAACTGTAATCCATAAATATTTCTAAAAAGAATAGCAATAGCATTTATAGCAATAGCACTTAGACTTATATACCGCTTCATAGTGCTTGACAGCCCTCTCTAAGCGGTTTACAGAGTTCAGCCTCTTGCCCCCAACAATCTGGGTCCTCATTTTACCCACCTCGGAAGGATGGAAGGCTGAGTCAACCTTGAGCCGGTGAGATTTGAACAGCTGAACTGCTGAACTAGCAGTTCAGATTGCAGTGCTGCTTTTAACCACTGCGCCACCACAGGCTCAATAGGGTGGGGCTGTAAAAGATTGAAGAGGAGGGAAAAACTACCCTGAATTAAATAAAGCATTAAGGAAAATATGAGAAATGTACATATAAAATAAGAATGGAATGTATAGAAAAATGAAATGAAAATGAATCTACAAATATGTGTTTTGTCTGTGTGGAAATAATAAATTTTTTTTGAATTTTTTTTTTCTAAAAAGAATAAAATGGATTTACAATCAACAGTAAAATTACAGTTAAAAAAGGCGGAAGGAGGGAGCAGGATGCGAAGGGGTAGAGGTGGGAAATAGGCCATGACTTGCCACTGCCTGAAGGAGATGCGTGGTGGGCAGGCCACCTTCTGGGGCCAAAGCTCCTGAGGTCTCCAAGTGCTGGATGCTGCCCACCAGAACCAGGCAGAGGACTTATGGCCATGTTCCCCCTCGTTCTCTGGCTATTTAGGGTTCAACCGCAAAGTAAGGACTCCATTGATGCGTTCGTGACTAGCTGAGGACCAGATGTTTCTGTTGAAGGCCACCAGCTCCATCTCACTTCTCTCATCTTCTTGTCTCCCCGAAATAGTTTGAAGAGGACATTTTGGACATCTGCTTGCAGATGCTGGACACCAACCCCAAGTTCCTCCTCAATCAAGACAAGGACTGTTCTCGACGCAACAGCCCCATCTACGTCAGCAGGGTGGTGAGCGCCATGGTAAGACCACGTAGACCTTTGAGACCTGCACTGAAGGAGAAAGAACAGAATGGACTTCTGGGCCAGCTTAGACTAGCCCTTTCTTGACAGAGGAGATCAAATTCAAAAAGATCCCCCACCTTTTCTGATTTTGCTGAATTCCTCCTGATTTGAAATCAACAAGGTTTAAAGTTTATCCAACATCTAACAAGGTGGACCTACACAAACTATTTTGTAAACTTGTTTTGTGGCAAACTTGTGTTGAGGGGTCCATAAGGGTCCTTGATGCTGCCTGAGCTTGGTTGCTTTCTTGCAGACATTTCATTACCAAACTAGGGAACATCATCAGTGGTAGAAGGGAGTGGGGTTTGTGGAGAAGAGGCGGGAGGGGAAGGAGGAGGACAGTTATACTCTCTGAGCTTGGTTGTTTCTTGTAGACATTTCATTACCAAACTAGGTATCATAGTTATCGAGCTGAGGTGGCGCAGTGGTTAGAGGCAGTACTGCAGGCCACTTTAGCTGACTGTGATCCGCAGGTCAGCAGTTCAAATCTCACCGGCTCAGGGTTGACTCAGCCTTCCATCCTTCCGAGGTAGGTAAAATGAGGACCTAGATTATTGGGGGCAATGTAAATATATACATTGCTTAATGATGTAAACCGCTTAGAGAGTGCTTGCACTGTGAGGCGGTATATAAATCTCACAAATAAATAAAATAAATAAATAAACATCGTCAGTGCTAGAAGGGAGTGGGGTTTGTGGAGAGGAGGAGGAGGAGGAGGAGGAGGAGGAGGAGGAGGAGGAGGAGGAGGAGGAGGAGGAGAGTGAGGTCCTTGATGCTGTCTGAGCTTGGTTGTTTCCTTGTAGACATTTCATGACCCAAACTAGGTAACATCGCCAGTGCTAGAAGGGAGGGAGGTTTGCTGTCAATTTACCCTTCTAGAACTGATGATGTTACCCAGTTTGGTAATGAAAGGTCTACAAGAAAACATCTAAGCTCAGAGAACACCAAGGACCCCTCAGTTCAACCCTGAGTTACAAATATTCTTCTTTCTCTATCGAAACTTGTGTTGTTTCACACCGAGCCGTTGCTTCCTTGGCTTCAGGTAAACTGCAACGATGACAAAGGCATCCTTTTTGGACGCTGGGACAACCGCTATGACGATGGGATCAGCCCCATCACCTGGAGTGGGAGTGTGGACATTCTTCGGAGGTGGCAGAAGTACGGATGCCAACCGGTTCGGTACGGGCAATGCTGGGTCTTCGCTGCAGTGGCCTGCACAGGTGAGAATCCATAACAGGTCGGGATGCTGCCCAGGTGGTTCACCATCACGATGGTGCAGCTGGTTGGAGGGAGAAGTTCAAGAGATGTCCCAAAGTTGCTTTTTCCAAAAGTCAACTGGACTTTCTTGGTTTTTTTTATTTGAAAACATTTCGCTTCTCACCCAAGAAGCTTATTCAGAACCACCCAGATATTACAAATGTTACAGATTAACAGAGTTGGAAGGGACCTTGTAGGTCATCTAGTCCACCCCCTCCACCCAAGCAGGAGACCCTACACACCATTTCTGACATATGATAGTCCAGTCTCTTCTTGAAAGCCTCCAGTGATGAATCAGAATAGAGCTGGAAGGGACCTTTGAGGTCTTCTATTCCAACCCCCTGCTCAAGCAGGAGACCTATATCATTCCAGACAGGTGGCTGTCCAGTCTCTTCTTAAAATCCTCCAGTGATGAAGCACCCTCAACCTCTGGTGGCAAGCTGTTCCACTGGTTAATTGTCCTCAAAGTTAGATAGTTTCTCCTTAGTTCCAGGTTACTTCTCTCCTTGCTGAGTTTTCATCCATCGTTTCTTCTCCTGCCTTCTGGTTCTTTGGAAAATAAGTTGACCCCCTCCTCTTTGTGGCAACCCCTCAAATACTGGAAGACTGCTATCTTGGTTTCATCCCACCAAGTTTCCGTAATGGCAACCATATCATATCTGCCCTCATTTACTTGAATTTCTAATTCACCTTGTTTATTCCTCATCCTTTTGTGCGTCGGTATATAGACGTTTGAGTCCCTTTTCAACTGACCCAATGTTTTACTTTCTACACGACCACTTTTGTGTCTGAGTTCTGCTACTTCCTTACCACCTGTTTGATTACTGCACACCGCGTGGCACACACTCTCAAAAGTTTAGAAGATCGAGATCTCCCCAACCTCCTGGAGGCACCGAGACAAAAGCCGCATGTTGGATTCAGGGAAGCGGGTTTTGACAGGCAACGATGCAAATGTCAGTTTACGAGCAGGCCAGCCTAAAAGAAGCAGACATGCTGTTCGGCTTCCCAGAGTGAGTCCGGGGTCGGTGTAGTCTGCCAGGAGGCAGGAGAGACGCTGAACGTGTTGTTTTCTTCTCCCTGCCTGCCCAGTGCTCCGCTGCCTCGGGATCCCTGCTCGCGTGGTGACCAACTATAACTCTGCCCACGACACGAACGGGAACTTGATCATCGAGCAATATTTGGACGAGAACGGGAAGCTGCAGAGGGGAAACCGGGAGCTCATCTGGTGAGTGACGGGCGGGAGTGGGAAGACCGGCAGGGGGGCTTGGGAGACAAACTGCCCCTCCTCCTCCTCCTTCTCTTGTCAAACCGCACTCCCTACTAGCACTGATGATGTTACCTAGTTGGGTCATAAAATGTCTGCAAGGAAACAACCAAGCTCAGAGAGCACCAAGGGCTCCATAGTCCTCCTTCCTTCCTTCCTTCCTTCCTTCCTTCCTTCCTTCCTTCCTTCCTTCCTTCCTTCCTTCCTTCCTTCTCCTTGCTTCCTTCCTGCCTTCTAGTACTGATGATGTTCCCTAGTTGGGTAACGAAACGTCTGCAAGAAAACAACCCAGCTCAGAGAGCACCAAGGACCCCACAGCCCTTGCCCTCCTCCTCCTCCTCCTCCTGTTCCTCCTCACTCTCTTCTAGCACTGATGATGTTCCCTAGTTGGGTAACAAAACATCTGCAAGAAAACAACCCAGCTCACAGAGCACCAAGGGCTCCATAGTCCTCCTTCCTTCCTTCCTTCCTTCCTTCCTTCCTTCCTTCCTTCCTTCCTTCCTTCCTTCCTTCCTTCCTTCCTTCTCCTTCCTGCCTTCTAGCACTGATGATGTTCCCTAGTTGGGTAACGAAATGTCTGCAAGAAAACAACCCAGCTCAGAGGGCACCAGGGATCCCCCACAATCAAATACTAACACTCTCGACTACCACAGACCAACACAACTCCCCTCCCACAGTCCTCAGTCCTAAAACTCATCTTTTTCTGCAGGAAGCCAGCCTTACAAGCTGCCCCTGTATTTCAGGACACGGAGCTGCTGGGCTTGTCTGTACAACTCCCTCTGTCCTGTCTGCACCGCAGGCGAGACGGGGTGACTCAGCCCTGAGACACACAACACACACAACTCCCCCCTGCTCACTTCCTCTCTCCCTTTTCTCCTCCCCCTCCCCCAAGGTTTTGCAGCTGCAGCCTTGAACTCAGCACCCTCTTTGCTCAAACCCCACACGGCCGTCCGGTGGATGACAAGCCACAGTCGGAATGCAGAAAAGCATTAGGGGTTTTTTTCAGATGTCTGATTGCTAATCTCCTAGTCCATAATTTTTAATTTCTCTTTCATGAGTTGTGTAAGAGCCGGGGTGGGTTTGCTGTTCCCTCCCTAAGCAATGGAAGCTCTGTTTTTAATTCGCATATTTATTTATTTATTTATTTATTTATTTATTTATTTATTTATTTATTTATTTATTTATTTATTTATTTATTTATTTATTTATTTATTTATTTATTTGGTTTTTGCCTTTTTACTCATTGCCAGGGAGGTTTCTCTTCCCCAAAATCCACCTTGCCTCTACCACGGAATTGCCTTCACCGTCCTGGATGACGTCCTTTTTCACTAAACGTTTCTAAGAAAATCAGTACCGTTGCTTTTTATTTTTATTTTTATAAAACAACAGGAAGCCTCAGGCAAAGCAGAGAGGGAGGCCTCTGGCTCCGATGTCCAGAGTTTGTTTATTTATAAGTGGTCCTCAACTTATGATAGCAATTGAGTCCAAGAGTTCCATTGCAAGCAAGAGAGTTTTTAAGTGAGGTTTGCCCCAACCTTTTGACCTTTCTTGCTGCCTTTATTAAGTGAATCACTGCAGTTCATTTAGTCACATGGTTATTAAGTGAATCTGGTTTCCCCATGGACTTTGCTTGCCAGAAGGTCGTAAAAGGGGATCATTACGACCGTCATAGATATGAGTCAGTTGCCAAGCATTTCAATTTTGATCATGTGACCATGGAGATACTGCAAAGGTCGTAAGTGTGAAAAATGGGTTACTTTTTTCAGTGCCGTTGTAAGTTCTAATGGTCACTAAATGAATGGCTGTAAATTGACAATTCTTTGACATTTATATGCTTCCCATCTCTCTCTTCAAAGGCATTGGAAGCCCAAATGCAAAAACATTCAGATTAGATGAAACTAGGAAGCAAATCCAATCCATGAATGGTTTTAACCTCCACTTCTTTCCCCTGAAGCAAAAGGCTTACAAACGAAGCCATGGTCAGCTAATTAAAGTCACAGATTAGCTAAATTGTGAGACATAAGGAAGGGAAACCACAGAGAAGCCGGTCTGGAGTCCATAACCAAGGGTTGGGAAATAGGAAAGAGATTCAGGCATCACCATCATCCTGCCCAGATCCTACCGCGACTTGTGTCTTTGGCAGAATGACCTCATGGGGCGTGGGAGGTGCCATGACCGCCCTTGACCCCTCCAGAGGCTTTGATCCTGCTGGCTTGGATCATTGACCATCTTGATTGGGCTTTGCAGCTCCCTGGAAGGAGTTGGCGGGAACCTGGGACTTCTCCAATCGCAGCAAGAAGTGAAGGCTCTTTCTTAACTAGGACAATGTGGAGCTTCTTGCGTAGCCACTACCTCCACCACCTCCCAGATTGTGCAATTTAAGATCATTATTATTATTATGGTTGATTGCACAGATGTTCAGCCAGATGTTCAGACTGGATTTGTCATTTGTGTCCAACTGTTGAGTCCTTCTCAAGGACTTGGGACAGACTTACAGGGGTGGAATTCAGCCAGTTCGGACCGGTTCGGGCAAACCGGATGTTTATTTTAATCTGGTTTGCCAAACTGGTTGTTTCAAGGACTGGCTGACCCCACTCACCCCACCCCGCCCCTCCCAGGAGTCTCCATACGTCCCATTTTGGATGCCAGGTAAGTGCAGGACACGCCCTGAGGCTCCGGGCGGGTGAAAAACATGCCTACTGGAAGTACTGGAAGTCCAGAAATGGGCCTGTTTCCAGCCTCCGGAGGGCCCCTGGAGCCCGGGAGAGGAGGACGGCGAAAAACAGGCCCGAAACTACTGGAAGTACCGGAAGTACTGAAATGGGCCTGTTTCCGGCCTCCGAAGCCTGGGGGAGGCTGTTTTCGTCCTCCCGGAGGCTCGAGGAAAGCCTCTGGAGCCTGGGGAGGGCGAAAACACCCCCCCCCTGCCGTGGTGCAGGAGGCTGAGTAGGCCCCCGTGGCCACACCCACCCAGCAACTGGGCAGCGAACTGGTTGCTAACATTTTTCAATCCCACCCCTGGATAGACATATGTGGATGTCTGATGGTGTTAGATGTAACGTCACAGGATGTGAGCTGTTCCAAATCAAGCTGCCTTTTGCAATTGACTAATGGTAATTTGGTCAACGCCGATGGTATTATTACTGTTGTTGTTGTTCATTGCATAGCCAGCCAGATGTTTAGACTGAGCAACCAGGATGATAAAGGGTCTGGAAAATAAAACATACGAAGAGCGGTTGCAGGAACTGAGCTTGGCCAGTCTAGCGAAGAGAAGGACCAGGGGTGACATGATAGCAGTGTTTCAATACTTGAGGGGCTGCCACAGAGAGGAGGGGGTCAGGCTGTTCTCTATGGCACCAGAAAGCCAAACAAGGAATAATGGATGGAAGCTGACCAAGGAGAGATTCAACCTGGAAGTGAGGAGAAACTTTCTGATGGTGAGAGCGATCAACCAGTGGAACAGCTTGCCACCGGAGGTCGTGAGAGCCCCAACACTTGCGACCTTCAAGGGGAGACTGGACTGCCATCTGTCTCAAATGGTGTAGGAACTCCTGCTTGAGCAGGGGGTTGGACTAGATGACCTACAAGGTCCCTTCCAACTCTAATAATAAATCTAAATCTAGATTTGGCAGATTTGTCGACTTCTCGAGTCCTTCCCAAGGACCTGGAATAGGCAGGTGTTGTCATTTGACGATGTTCGATGTAGAAGATAAGCCATTCTGAGTACAGCGGCCTTTTGTAATTGACTAATGGGGATTTTGTCAATGCCACTGGTGGTCAAGATATGCTTCAGATGTTTTAGAATTGCACCCAAGGCGCCTATCCCTATTGGAACTCCCTTTGCTTGCTCCTGCTACAGTCATTAATAACAGATAATTATGTTTTCAATCTTCATATGTTTGCAACCTGTAAACACCTTTTCCAGCAGTGGTTTCTCAGCCAACAGTCCTGAGTTTGGTAGACCATTTGTTACCACCTGTCCAGAATTATTATTAGGTGGGTTAATTACACTGCCAGGTGTTTAGACTGGATTTGGCATCCACCTATCCAGTCCTTCCCAAGGGTAGTAGATGTGGCTTAATAATATTAAAGGTAGAATATAAGGTGTTCCAAGTCAAACTGCCTTTTGCGTTGACTGATGGGGGTTTTCTCAGTACTGATGATGTTCAAATGGTGCTCCAGATGTTTTGGGGTTGCATCCAAGGGAAACCTAACTAACCCTATTACTATTGAGACTTTCTTTGCTTTCTTTTCCACAGTTGTTCTATTTATATTTCTGGGTCTTTGTATTTTATTATCTTCTCCAGCTCTTTCTCTTCTACTCTGCTGTCTCCAGGTCCTGCCACCTCCACTATCCAGACCTTTTTTTTTTTGTCTTTCTTATTGACAATTGTTAAGTCTGGGGTGTTATGTGGCAGGTGCCTGTCTGTTTGAAGTCTAAAGTCTTCATTTTCCAGTGACTTTCTCTATTTTATAATCCCAGCAGCCGCTTTGCAGGCAAAGGGTGTTTCTTGCAGATCTTCTAGTGCACCGTTGTTGCTACTTTGTCATGCCGTTGTTTGTAGTCAGTCTGGGCGATCTTCTGGCAGCAGCTAACCAGATGGTCCACTGTTTCTTCCGCTTTTTTTGCAGAGGCGGCACTTGCTGTCTGTTGCTGTCTTCTCAATTCTGGTTTTGTATGCATTTGTTCTAAGGGCTTGGTCTTATTATTATTTCGTCTTTATGGATACCAGGAGGAGGAGGAGGAGCAGTACTTTCTGGCCTTTTCTTTCATATTTCTGACGAGAACACCTTGTTCTGTAGATGATGGAGAATGTGCAATGAATCCAGGCCTCGTATCACTGGGAGCCTGGTGGATATTTCCACCCTGTATAACCTCAGAAGGAATGTGGAGGAGGAGGCTTCTCCACGGATCTCCTCAATCATTCTTTCTCCTTCTCTCGGTTTCTCCTTCCCTTCTCGACCCAGGAATTATCATTGCTGGGTGGAATGTTGGATGACCCGTCAAGACCTTCCCAGCGGCTATGACGGCTGGCAAGCCTTGGATCCAACTCCGCAGGAGAAGAGTGAAGGTAAGTGATGGAAAGGTTGTGTTATCAGGTCTCTCCTAAAAGCTAAGGGAGGATCTGGGATGGACAGACTGTTACCTGCCAAGTCCATACTTGTAGGTCCACACTTGGAATACTGCATCCAGCCACGATTTTTAAAAAAAGATGTTGAGACTCTGGAAATAGTGCAGAGAAGAGCAACAAAGATGATTAGGGGGCTGGAGGCTTAAAATGCAAAGAACAGTTGCAGGAATTGGATAGGTCTAGTATAATGAAAAGAACCTGGAAATAAGGAGGACTTTTCTGACAGTGAGAGCAATCAACCGATGGAACAGAAGTTGCCTTCAGAAGTTGTGGGAGCTTCATCACTGGAAGCTTTCAAGAAGAGTCAGAAATGGTGTAGGGTCTCCTGCGTTGTGGGGTTGGACTAGATGACCTACAAGGTCCCTTCCAACTCTGTTAATTTATAAAAGCTTGCCTTCAGAAGTTGTGGGCTCCATTATTGGAGGCTTTTAAGAAGAGACTGGACAGCCATTTGTCCAGAATGCTATAGGGTTTCCTGCTCCAGGAAGGGGTGAGACTAGCAGATCTCCAAGGTCCCTTCCAACCCTGTTCTTCTATGTGCTCCCTCCGCAGGAGTCTACTGCTGTGGGCCAACTCCGGTGAAAGCCGTCAAGGATGGAGAACTGGATTTCAAGTACGATGTGAAGTTCGTGTTTGCCGAGGTCAACGCCGAAGTGGCCTACCTGATGCTTCAGAGCGACATGTCCCGGAAGAAGGCCATGCACCCCACCTTTGTGGGCAAGAAGATCAGCACCAAGAGTGTGGGGAAGGACACCAAGGAGGACATCACACACACCTACAAGCATCGTGAAGGTACTCGGAGGGGCCGCGGGAAAACTGGGTGGGTCCCCTTGAGCTCATCTTGGCAGGAAATACGACCGTCATTGAGCCTGGAATTACAATCATAACTCATGCCAATCCTTAAGTGGATCCCCACATGAACAGGATCAAATTTATGACCTTTGGGTGGTGGCCGTTTAAGTGAATCATGGTTATTAAGTGAACGCAGCCGTCATTAAGCAAATCCATTTGTCCACCATGGCTGTATTTCTTTTCATTTTTGTTTTGCTGGAAAGAAAGGCCAGATTCTGGCACGTGGGGCACTGGAAACAGGCATAAGTACCGGTCAGTTGCCAAACAATCATACAACCGTGGGAACGATCATCAGAACTTTGAATCTGCCTGCCCTTGGATGTTGCCCTGGAGAGATCCGTTGTAACTTCGAATCGGTGCTAAGGAATCGGTCATAAATTGAGAGCCACCTGTTAATGGGCTTCTGAGTATGTTTAATGGAAGCCCAAATATTCAGAAATACTGAAGGAATGCCTAGGCCAGGCAATGTTTCTCAACCTCAGAGACTCAAGGTCAGCCAATGAATAGGCATAGCAACTGGGTCAGCCAATGAGGGCTGTTTGGAAACAGAAACTTAAGCAAGGAGCCTGGGCGTGGCTTAGCAAACAAGACTGGTCTAGTCTGCTCTCTGAACTGAACTGAAACTGATCTCTCCTCTCTACCACGTTGGAAGAACCACTCTTGGTATTATATATATATGTCTCATGCGTTATTATGTATATAAAGAGAAGTTAATGAACCCTGCTGCATCAGTTACCTGTTTGTGCTTTCTGGATGTGATTTCTGCAACAAACTCTGACACAACTGAGCTCAAAATTACCATTGCTAAGCGAGACATTTGTCAAGTGAGTTTGGCCCCCGTTTTACGACCTACCTCCCCACCGTTGTTAAGCGAATCACTTCAATTATTCAATTAGTACCTGGGTTGTTCAGTGAATCTGGCTTCCCCATTGATTTTCCAAAAGGGGATCAGGTGAACCCCAGGACACTGCAATTAATATTATTAAGTAATATTAATAAAGTAGTTAATATTTAATATTAATGTAATAATATTATTGACATTAATCATATTAATATTAATCATATTAATAAACTATCAGTTGGCAAGCATCCAAATTTTGATCACATAACCCCGGGGAGGCTTGCAACGGTCAAGTGTGAAAGACAGTCATAAGGCACTTTCCCCCATACTGTTGTAACTTCGAATGGTCACTAAACAAACTGTTGTAAGTCAAGGACTACTTGGACATAATTTGAGTAATGTCGGGTTTTGGCAGCGTTCCCCCTACGCAGGTGGAGAGAGAGAAGCTGCCCCACCCCAAAAAGGACAGTTTTCCAGGTTTCTTTGCTCCTGTTTTGGCTGCAGATTCGGAGGAGGAGAGAGCCTCCTTCGAGAAGGCGAAGCACGAGAAGATCCAGGCCCCACAGGAGGAAGGCCTGGCCCTCAGGATCAAGGCTTCCGAGGGGATGAACAACGGCTGTGACTTTGACGTCTTTGTGGTCATCAACAACAACACGCCTGAGGAACGGCTCTGCCGGCTGAAGGTTTCGGCCGCCACCGTCAGCTACAACGGGGAGTTGGGCCCCGAATGCGGGTACAAGGACCTGTTGAACGTCAACCTGGAGCCCAACTCAGGTACCGTCAGAAGAGGAATCCGGGGTTCCAACTCCAGCTGGGGATTGCGCAGGAGTAAATCAAAATGAAATCCAGACAGCTGTGAGGAAAGGAGAATTATTTAGTCCCCAAAGCCAAGAGATTTTGCCCAGGGTGTCAGCTGCAGAAAAATGGGGTTACGGAGAGATTGTTTCAGAGGGGAGCTTGTCCTTGGTCTGGGTCTTGAGCAGGGGTGGGATTCATTTAATTTAATTTTAATTTAATTTATTGTTCTTATAAGCCGCCCAATCCCGTAGGACAACAGAAAGAAGAACAATCAGAAAATACAATAAAACAATTTAAAAATTACAAAAGTTAAAAACCAGTCATCCATGGGGGATGGATGAAATTATTCACATAACTTACCTACCGGTTCGCCCAGCACTGAAAATGTGAGTGCGCGTGCGCACACTTTGCTTGCACATGCCACTCCCATGCATGCGCACGGCCTTCTGCGCATGTGCTTTGCTCGCACGCGTGGCTTGCACTCATGCGCATGGCTTGAAAACGTGGCTAAATAGGACGGCATAGCGCAGGTCGCTACTACCAGTTCACCCAAACCGGATCCGAACCGGCTGAACACCACCCCTGGTCTTGAGGGGTGTGGAAGTGGGTACATGCTGGTTCTGGGGTGACCCTTGAGGGATGTGGGTGGGTGTTGAGCCAGAGAAGGGGTTAATTAAGTCAAGCGAAGTGGGTTGAGTCTCTCTGTTTGAACTGCAAACATTATAATTATATTTACATTATGTTAACTGAGTTTCACAGGTTTGCTTGTGTGTGTTTATAATTTGACATCAGTGTTTAATTCTCATGTTTGAGAAAGTTTAAAGGATTTCGGAGGCTGCTAATTGGTAACTTTGTGGAGACCTGGGTTAATTGATGTATGATTTCCCCCCCCCTACAATATTTCTAACCCCATTATATACATTCATAAATTCTTCCCACAGGAGGCTCTTGCATGGGTTGGGCTGCAGAGTTGATGGTGGGGCTCGCTCGTCCATCATGCTCAGGAGGGGTGGGGGACAGGAGAGGCAAAGGAGAAGAATGTGGGTCAGGAGGTCCGTGGGCTTGAGGGTGAATTTGGCTCCGACACCTGAGTGAACTTCACTTTGTGTGCCAAACGGGTGGTGTTTTCACTCTGGGAAAGTTTTTGCACAGTTGTGCAGGCTCCTGACACATTAGAGCAGAGGCGTGCAGCTCCCTTACCAGTGCCAGTGCGCTGCACGCACATCTCCACGCTTCGGGGGGGGGCGCGCACTCACTACATGCGTGCGCCCCCTCGTGCAATTTTCCTTCTGCGCATGCGTGGAAACAAAATCGTGCTGAAATCTCGCAAGGGGACATGCGCGCACGCAAGATTTCGGCACAATTTTGCTTCCGCGCATGCGCAGAAGCAAAATCTCACCAAAATCTCTCTTGCACGCGCGTCCCATCACGAGATTTTGGCGTGATTTTGCTTCCGCGCATGCACAGAAGGAAAATCAACCAAAAATTCACAGAAAAAAATGGCGATGCGCGCAATGGACCGGCAGAGAGGGCTTGGGAGCAGTCACGCGCAAATTGCGCAATCGGCCGCTCCCTACCGGAGCTGCGCATCGGACAGCTCCGGCAAGAACCCACCTCTGGTACAGCTCCTTGGCAACATTAAGACTTGTGGACTTCAACTCCCAGAATTCCCCAGCCAACAAAGCCTTCCAGAAATTCTCTGGCCTTTGGGGACTTACCTTGTTCTAGGTTGCTCCCAGATTGTGTCCCTGGGTTGTGCAATTAAGCAGTTTTCATTGTGTCTTTTGAGTTCTAGTTGGTGTTTACAGATGCACTCAATAGTCTTCTGCCTGTGCCTGGACTTCTGCATTGGAAGGTTGTCTCCTGCTGCAGATTTATTACAGGGGCATCCCTTGGAGACTGAGAAGAAAACATGTTTGGGGTAGTAATGGATTGGTCAGCATCAGTACCTGCCCCAAACCTGCCAGAAACAGTAAAATTGCAGAATAACAAGGTTGGGAGGGACCTTGGAGGTCCAGCCCCCTTCCCAAGGCAGGAAAGCCCCTAGACCATTTCAGATAAATGGCTGCCCAGCCTCTTCTTAAAAGCCTCCAGTGATGGAGCAGCCACAACTTCTGAAGCAGCTCCTTCCATTGATTAATAAGCAGTTCCACTGGTTAATTGTTCTCACTGTCAGGAAGTTTCTCCTTAGTTCCAGGTTGCTTTTCTCCTTGGTTAGTGTTGCAGGGTCGCACAGCGAGTAGGCTGGGGGGGAACATGGGTCAGACCTGGAGTCTGGAGAAGGCTTTGTGTCAGAGGCAGAGATGGGGCCCGGGCCGTCTGGGAGTTCTGTGCTGACTCCAGAGCCTCCAGAGGCTGACATGAGCGAGGCAGAAGAAAAGGGGGAGCCTACTTCCAATGCACGCATGTGCAGAGCTTCCAGAAGGCAAATTACGGAGGAAAAGGGCTACTCGGGGAGTAAGGCTTGGAGATGATTGGCCCCTCCCATAAGACATAAAAGAGGAGCAACCGAATGTGCTCGTTGCAGGAAGCAACTTGGGTTTTTTTGGACTACATTTGTATTTTATGATTTATCAGGAAGCCTAGGTCAGAACACTTAGTTTCCATCCATTGTTTCTTGTCCTGCCTTCTGGTGCTTTGGAGAATAGGTTGACCCCCTCCTCTTTGTGGCAGCCCCTCAAATACTGGAATTCAGCTGTCATGTCACCACTAATTCTTCTTTTCTTTAGACTAGCCAAACTGAAATCATGCAGCCGTTCTTCATATGGTTTATCCTCCAGTCCCCTAATCATCTTTGTTGCTCTTCTCTGCACTCTTTCTAGATTCTAAACATTATTTTTACATCGTGGCGACTTTCATCTCTCTCTCTCTCTCTCTCTCTCTCTCTCTCTCTCTCTCTCTCTCTCTCTCTCTCTCTCTCTCTCTCCCTCCCTCCCTCCCTCCCTCCCTCCCTCCCTCCCTCCCACACACAGAGAGAGAGAGAAAGTGAGTGAGAGAAAGAGAAAGAGAAAGAGAGAAAAGAGAGAAGAGAAAGAGAGAGAAAGAGAAAGTGTGTGTGTGAGAGAGAGAGAGAGATATTTTCATCTATCAGCAAAAAAATGTTACACACACATACACACACATATATATTCTGTCGAGTCATCCTGGTGTATGGAAGGAAACATCACAGCTTCCTTTTGCCTTTCAGCCCCTCCTGGGACCATCCAGGCAGTTTTCTATATATATAAATATAAATATATAAAACTGCTGCCTTACAAGCAGACTGGCCAGGTTCAAATCCCACTAAGGGTATGGCTATCTGACGAGAGCAAAATTGCTCAAAATAGATCTATAATAGTCACACACACACACACACACACAGCTCCTGGGGAACAACAGGGACGGAAGGACAGGCCATACGCATCTTCTTAGGATGCTCAAAGATTCCTCCCTCTGGATAAAGCTCGCAGGCTCTGAAGTCCAGGCTCTGCAGAAACCCTTTGGGGTCAAAAGCTGGAGGAAGCAAGAGGGAGGCTCTGGGCAAGGCTGATCCTTGGCTCCCTTCCTTTCTCTCCAGGAAAGGCTGACGTGGTTTTTCCATAGCTGGGAAGGGCTCCAAAGCCCGCGAGGGGAGCTCAGATCTTCCTGCGTGCTGCTATTTTTGGATTTAGGTACAGCAGAGAAATGGCTCCAACCTCCGATTGACCTCCCAGATTTAAATGCCTTGCATGGAAGGATCTTTGCAGCTGCTTTGATGGAGGAAACATCTTAAGAAGCCCTGAGACGAACGGTTGGGTCTCTGAAGGAAGAAACCCAACGGAGCTTTTTCGGATGGAAATCCGCGGGGTTTTGCCAGGGATTCCTGGACCTTCTTCCTCTCTACGCCTTTCACCATCCTTGCCTTTTATTTTTATTCTCTCCGTTTTATTATGCAGCCGCCAGAGCTGCTTTGGACTCCGGCGGTGTTTAACTGACTAAATAGAATAGAATAGAATAGAATTCTTCATTGGCCAAGTGTGATTGGACACACAAGGAATTTGTCTTTGGTGCATATGCACAATTAAATGACTGTGGTGGAAAAACCGTTCTTAAGTGAATCCCTGCAGTTGTTAAGTGAGTAACCCGGGCGTTAAGTGAATCCGGCTTCCCCATTGACTTTGCTCATCAGAAGGCCACAAAGGGGATCACGTGACCCTGCGATCGTCTTAAATACGAGTCTGTTGCCAAGCCTCTGAATTTGGATCACGTGACCCTGGGGCTGCTGCAACGGTCGTAAGTGTGAAAAACGGTCCTAGGTCATTTTTTCCAAGGCCGTTGTAACTTCAAATGGTCACTTCACACGGTTGTTAAGCAGATCCGACTCCCCGCATTGATTTTGCTTGTGAGAAGCCAGCTGGGGAGGTTGCAAATGATCACGTGATCCTGGGATGCTACAACCATTGTAAATACACACTGCTTGTCAAGCGCCCAAGTTTGGATGGTGTGACCGTGGGGAACGTTGCGATGGTTATAAGTGCAAGGACCAGTCGTAAGTCACTTGTTTTAGTGCCGTTGTAACCGCGAATGGAATACTAAATGAATGGTCATAAGTTGTGAATTATCTGTACGTTGTTTTAAGAAATTAATTGAGGTAGGGCCCAGAGTCGCTTTATATGGGCGACATATACTGTATTTTTGGACTATAAGACGCACCAAGATTTTGGAGAGGTAAACAAGAAAAAAAAAGGTTTTGCCCTCCCCAGCCCCCAGGAGCACTCTGCAGGCCTCCCAAAGCCTCGGCATGCCCCGTTTTTGCAAAAAACCGGCCTGTTTTTGGCGAAAACGGGACACGTGGGGCAGGGTTTTGGGAGGCCAAAAATGACTGTATTTGGTATATAAGACGCACCAACATTTCCACCCTCTTTTGGGGGGGGGGAAATGTGTATCTTATACTCTGAAATGTACAGGTATATTTAATAAAGAAATAAAGAAATAAAACATAAAAGATACAAAGATCTGTTAAGGAGAATAAATCTCCATAGAGGCGATATTGATCTTTCTCTCGGAACTCAGACATTTAAAAATAAAGCCGAAGTTAAAAGTCTAATAGAAAATATTTATTTCGGTACAAAAACAATAAATTCTGAATAATTACATTCTTGCTAATTAAACACGACCGCTCCCGGTCAGAGCCAAACCACAAGAAGAAGAATAGAGAATCAGGAATGCACACATGCGCAGAATATCACATCACGTGTCCTGCTTGTAAAAGAATGTACCATAATATTAGGATAGGGGCAGTGGTGGGTTCCTACCAGTGCGGTCCACTGTATAGCACCGGTAGCGGCCCGCTGGTGACGTCACAGTACCGGTGCGGTCGGTTGCCGGTGCCTGGGTGCCACCATTTTTTTAAAAACATTTACTTTTTTTTAAAAAAAAATATTCTGTGCATGCCCAGAAGCCGAGCTTTCGGCACTGTGCATGCGCTGCCTTCCTACCCCACAGTGAGTCCAAGCAGGGGAGGATGGCTGAGGGAGCGCGTGAGACGCTGAAAGAACGGGCGGCAGGAGCTATCTCCATTCCCCTCCCTTCAGCAGTCCGAGAAGCCACGAACACGCGGTGATGATCCTAGGCATTTTTGCACGTTTGAGGCTTCTCGAGCTGCTGAGGGTATGGGGAATGGGCTGCAGGACCTATCTCAGTTCCCCTCCCTTCAGCAGTCCGAGAAGCCACGCCCACCCATTCACATGGCTGGCAAGCCACACCCACAAAATAAGCCACGCCCACAGAGTGGTAGTAAAAAAATTAGGAACCCGCCCCTGGATAGGGGTGCATCACTCTGCATAGACATACAACTGACAATATTCACTACGTGACAAGATCAAACCATCAAAAAATAATAATAGTGTCAGGCCAAAGCCATATTTTATTTGAGACTTTGGCCTGCCACACTTGATGCTTTAGAATGTATTCTTGCTGTGGGAACTTGGGAGGGGCTGTTTATTTTTATTTATTTATTTATTTGGAAATTCTTCTACGCCGCCCTACTCCCTAAGGGCTCATGTTGCATGAGCAATGTAGACGTAGCCACGACAAATTCCTTTTAGGTTTTCAAGGTCATCCTTCGTTCAGCACCTGGCCGGAAGATGATGGGAGTAACGGACACGTTGGCAAAAGATGACTGGTCAATGTGATGAACTTGTGGGTGTGGGGGCAAGGGAATGAACTTTAAACTGGGTGGAGAAACCCTCGTAGCTTTAGATTCGGGTTTCTCCCAGATGTGCCAACATGGCTCTGCTAATAAATTGGAACTTTGAGGAATACTTTGCCTCGGACTCTGATTTGATTTTGGATGCTATTTGGAACCCTGACAAATAGTATATAATATCATTGGTGGCTTTGTGTAAATCAGGAGTGTCCAACCTTGGGAACTTTAGGACATGTGGACTACAACTCCCAAGAATTCTCTAGCCAAAAAGCTGGCTGGGGAATTCTGGGAGTTGAAGTCCACAAGTCTTAAAGTTCCCAAGGTTGGACACTTCTGGTCTAAATAAAGCAAACAACCCATCAATGAATCTTAACAACCATTCCACAAACATACAATGTATCAAAACATAAAATGACATGAAAGAAAATGTATCTCTATGAAACCCCAACAATACACAACGTTTCCAGAGTCAAAACAGCCGGATTCTGATGATGCTCCATCCGTGTTTTCCTCTCCAGAAAAGACGGTCCCCTTGCGCATCCTTTATGAGAAATACGGCAGCTGCCTGACCCCGGACAACATGATCAAAGTCACGGCTGTCCTGCAGCAGTTGGAGAACCAGAAGATCCTCCTCGGGGTGCGGGACTTCCACATCAACAACCCCGACATCAAAATCCGGGTAGGGCAGTTTTGGGGAGAGCTGGGCAGGGAGGCTCCCTTGCAGGAGGAGAAGGGAAGGGGGCCAAGGGACTTTAGGCAGCTGGTGGGGGAGGGGCTGAAATTACCTATGGGATGGCTCAGCGCTCTCCTCCACCCGTCCGTCCATCCGTCCATCCATATGTATGTCCTTCCTTCCTTCCTTCCTTCCTTCCTTCCTTCCTTCCTTCCTTCCTTCCTTCCTTCCTTCCTTCCTTCCTTCTGTCCGTCCTTCCTTCCTTCCTTCCTTCCTTCCTTCCTTCCTTCCATCCATTTGTCCTTCCTTCCTTCCTTCCTTCCATCCATCTATCTATCCATCCATCTGTCCATCCTTCCTTCCTTCCTTCCATCTATCTATCCATCCATTTATCCTTCCTTCCTTCCATCCATCCATCTATCCATCCATCTATCTATCCATCCATCTGTCCATCCTTCCTTCCTTCCTTCCATCCATCTATCTATCCACCCATCCATCTGTCCATCCTTCCTTCCTTCCTTCCTTCCTTCCTTCCTTCCTTCCTTCCTTCCTTCCTTCCTTCCTTCCTTCCTTCCTTCCTTCCATCCATCCATCCATCCATCCTTCCATCCATCTAAAGATTTTTGTCTCTTTATCTTTATCACTTTATAAGTAACTCAAGGCAACAAATATACCAAATACTATTTTCCTCTTCTCTTTTCCCCACAACGACAACCCTGTGAGGTGGGTTGGGCTGAAGGAGAGGACTGGGCCAAAGGTTTTCATGCCTAAGGCAGGACTAGAACTCACACTCTTTTGGTGATTGGCCCAAAGTCACCAGCTGGCTTTCCTGCTTAAAGTGGGACTAGAACTCATCAGCTCCTGGTTTCTAGGCTGGGATCCCCTGATCAGGAGGCTGGGCTTTCTGAGACCCCCTTTTCTGTCCCAAACAAGAAGGGGGCAGCATATGAGTCCCCAGGGAGTAGGGCGGCATATAAGAACACTAAAATAAAATAAATAAATAAATATGGAGGCCCAGGATAGAATGGCTGGGTGGGGAGGGAGGGGGGGGGGCGAAGAAGAGCAGGTGTCCCAGCCACACCCTCCTTCCCTTGATTGCTCTGGAATACTTAGGGGTCTCCAACCTTGGCAACTTTAAGACTTGTGGACTTCAATTCACAGCTTTGCTGGCTGAGGAATTCTGGGAGTTGAAGTCCACAAGTCTTAAAGTTGCCAAGGTTGGAGACCCTGTAAGCCATGCCCTACTGGGTCTTCTCCGCTGCCCCCTAAGCAACCCCCACCCCCTGCTTCCAGCCTTTAGAGACCCCCATTTCCCCCCTCCCAATTTAGCTGTGTTTCTGCAACAGGCGTAACTGGGTTTGCCTGCAGCGATCGGGCCTTCATCCAAGACAGGGGAAGCGTGTCGCACAAACCCAACTCTACATGCCCTCCTTGACTTACAAACATCCGTTTAATGACCATTCACGCTTACAACGGCACTGAAAAAAAGTGACTTATGACTGTTCTTCACACATGACCATTCGCAGCATTCCCAAGGTCACGTGATCAAAATTCAGATGTCCTGTGATCCCCTTTTGCGACCTTTGGACAAGCCAACGGGGAGCCCAGATTCACTTAACAACCGTGTTACTAACGTAACCTCTGCAGCTATTCACTTAACAACCGTGCTGAGGAAGGTTGTAAAAGGGGACAAGGCTCGCTTAACAACTGTCTCGCTTAGATTCTGGACTTTTTGCTTGAAACTTTGATTTTGGTTTTTACCGATTAGATAAGTTTGTTGTTATAGAAACAGTTTATAATATTATGTAAAAGTTAAAAAGTTGTGGTACGATGGTATTACAGATAGTCCTCGACTTACGACCACAATTCAGCCCAACATTTCTGTTGCTAAGCGAGACATTTGTTAAGTGAGGTTTGCCCCCAATTTCATCCTTTCTTGCCGCCGTTGTTAAGTGAATCCCTGCCGTTGTTAAGTTAGTACGACGGTCATTAAGCGGATCTGGCTGCCCCATTGACTTTGCTTGTCAGAAGGTCCAAAAAGGGGATCACGTGACCCTGGGACACTGCTACCGTTGTAAATACGAGTCAGTTGCCAAGCGTCAGAATTTGGATCACATGACCATGGGGATGCTGCAACGGTCGTAAGTATGAAAAACAGTCGTAAGTCACTTTGTTCAGTGCCGTTGTAACTTTGAACGGACGCTAAACAAACCATTGTAAGTTGGGGACTACATGTATCTTATCCTACTTCCCCCATTTCCTTCCCTTCCCCCTCCCTTATTTTCCTACCATTTTCTTTTGTATATTTGTATTTTATATTATAAATCGATAAAAAAAAATTTAAACTGTCTCGCTTAGCAACAGAAAATCTGGGGCTCAAATTTGGTCGTCAGTCGAGGACCGCCTATCAGAATTCGAACTGAGGACGCTGCTTTTCCTCTTTCCAACCTGCAGGTTTTGGGTGAGCCGATGCAGAAGCGTAAACTGGTGGCCGAGCTGACCCTGAGGAACCCCCTCCCCACCGGCCTGACCGGCTGCGTCTTCACCATGGAGGGGGCCGGACTGACCGGGGGACAGAAGGTCCAGCAACTGTAAGTGTGTCCCTAGACATCAGAAGGGGGTCTGTGTGCGAATGACGGTCTGACTGTCTGGGAAGCTTTCCTTGGGGGTCCTGCTCGGAGCAGGGGCTGGAATGGATGACCTCACGGGGACCTGTCCAGATTTAAAAGTCAAGTCATAACATCATATGTGATTCGCTTCACAACTGGCCTTGTTTAGCCATGGAAATTCTGGTGCTGACTGCGGTCGTAAGTTGAGGAATTCTGGACAGCTAGTCCTTGACTTACGACAGTTCATTTAGTGACTGTTCCAAGTTACAACAGCACTGGAAAAATATTGACTTAGGATCGTTTTTCACACTTATGACTGTTGTAGCATCCCCATGGTCACATGATCAAAATTTGGTCGCTTGGCAACTGACTTTGCTTGTCGGAAGGTTGCAAAATGGGGTCATGTGACTCTGGGTCCCTGCGACCGTTGTAACGACGGTCACAGGGACCCAGGTCACATGACCCCATTTTGCAACCTTCTGACAAGCAAAGTCAACAGGGGAACCAGATTCACTTAACAACCAAGATACTTACTTAACAACTGCAATGATTCACTTAACAACTCACTTAACAAATGTCTCACTTACCAATTTTGAGCTCAATTACGGTCATAAGTCAAGGACTACCTGTGTAGGAATAGAATAAATGTTAAGCAGTGCTGAAGAACTGCAGGGAAGCCCATGGAATAGGACTGACCCCTCAGGGGCCACGAGCAGAAGGTGGAAAGGTCTTTCTTTGGGGGGGGGGGGTGTAGAGAGGGGTCCTAGGCCAAAATTTCAAGACCCCTCTCCCCCCAGAGAATGTGGGCCTGCGGTGGTCTTGGGACAGGAGGGTGCCAGAATCAGCAAAGGCAGCTGGTTCCCTCTGGGAAAATCATTCAAATTGAATAATAAAGTAAAATAAAATAATAAATAAAATAAAATAAAATTTAATAATAAAATAAAATAAAATAAAATAAAATAAATAAAATTAAATTAAATTAAATTAAATTAAATAAATAAAAAAATTAAAAAATAAAAATAAAAAAATAAAATAAAATAATAAAATAAAATAAAATAATAAAATGTAATAAAATAAAATAAAATAAAATGTAATAAAATAAAATAAAATAAAATAAAATGTAATAAAATAAAATAATAAAATAAAATAATAAAATAATAAAATAAAATAATAAAATAATAAAATAAATATAATAGAATGAAATGAAACTATAAGATAAAACATTAAATAATAAAATATAATAATAAAATGAAATAAATAATGAAATGAAATGAAATAATGAAATGAAACAATAAAAGAAAGAGAATAAAACAGAAATAAGAAAAATAAGATAAACTAAAGAGACAGCAGGAGATCCCACCCAGGAGAGAAACTCACTCAGCTTCTGGTGGCAAGTTGTTCCACTGATTAATTGTTCTCACTGTCAGGAAATTTCTATTTTCCCTCCTGCTCCAGAGATACGTCCGTCGAACCTGGGGAGGAAGCAAAAGTGAGAGTCGACTTCGTGCCCCAACAATCCGGCCTGCGGAAACTGGTGGTGGATTTCGAGAGCGACCAACTGAAGGGGGTGAAGGGCTACCGGAACGTCATCATTGCCCCCCTGCGCAAATAAAACCAGAAGCCCCCCAGCCGAAAAAGCCAAACAACTCCAGGAGCCCCCCAGATGTCGGGGTGGGGGGTCTCTTCTTACCTGCATCCCCAGCTACACCCACATGCTTCTCTGCTACTTCCACCACCAAAGACTGGCAGCTGGACACTGCCACACCCCACAGTTGTTGGAGGGCACCCCAAACACCCTAAACTTGACAGGCTGCCATTGGGGAGGGGGTTGCAAGTCTCTACTCGGGATGTGCACGCAGGAGAACCGCCCCTTTGTGATTTGACTTCAAGGGAGTGTCCTGCCCTGCCATGCCAGGGGGTCCCACGACCCCCAGACTCCCTCTTTGTGGGTCCTTTCGATCTACTAAGATCTTGGCCATCAATCCTGGTTACCTGAGATAGCTGGGAGGTGAGTCAGGCTGAAGGGGGGGGCAGGGAGGGTCTCACTTTGGCAACTTTAAGACTAGTTTAGGACCTCAACTTTAAGACTAGCTAATTTCAACAAAGCTGGCTGGGGGATTCTGGGAGTTGAAGTTCACAGGGTTGAGAGATGCCAAGGTTGGACCCTCCTGATTAGAGGGTTCCTCTCTAACTGCCCTCCCAATCATTGGTAGCCTTTGGAAGCCTCCAGAGAAGGACCCAGAGGCCTCCCCTAGGAGAAGACCATGTCAGCCCTCTGCTTCCCCCATCCTGATGTCCTACCAGAAGCATCCAAGAATGGAAAGATCTCATGCCTCCCCCTGGCACGGCAGCCCATAGAAACAGCGGGGAGAACAATACGCCTTGTCCATTTGGCTTTACCATCTCCCTCTTCCCTTATCCCCCCCCCCCCGGCAAGCTTTGGCTATGATGGCACACCGCTGGCATGAAAGAAATCCACCATTGCTTGCATGACTACACAACCCCTAAGGCACTCTGATGGCTTATTGTTTAGAGGACCTGTCTTTTCTCAGAGCATGAAACTCCTGGGTTTGCCTGCTGGACCATCGATGGATTTTTCCATCAGGACTTGATGGCTGATCTCTGAT
Organism: Diadophis punctatus similis; assembly: GCA_023053685.1. Taxonomy (NCBI): domain Eukaryota; kingdom Metazoa; phylum Chordata; class Lepidosauria; order Squamata; family Dipsadidae; genus Diadophis; species Diadophis punctatus. The sequence goes on along the minus strand of JALIGW010000058.1, from coordinate 1,624,174 downwards.
GGCCCTCAGGTACACTTCTGCCACCACTTCTTTGACCACAAAGTACCAGTCTTTGGAGCCTCCGCAAACCACGTTCCCTGAAGCAACCTGGTTATAGAGCAGTGTTTCCCAACCTTGGACCAACTGCTAGCATTCCACAGCGAGCAGAATTCTGGGAGTTGAAGTCCAGCCATCTTCAAGTTTGACAAATGCTGAGTTAGAAAGAGAGCAAGATCTCAAGAACGGCCTTTTACATGACTTCCGCCCCCTACTTGGAAGAAGAGGGGAAATTTCCTAATTTTTTTTTTGGACAGTTGTGTGTCTCCCGAGGGTGTGTGTGTGTTTGGTTCCTTCAGTCCTTGGGAGGGACCTACAATAACTCAGGAATTGAGCAGGAAAAGAAAAGGGCTAGGAAGCAGAACATCAATTAACCATGGCTGGAGAGCATCTAAAGCTTCATCAAACTACCTACCAGAAAGTATTTTTGAAAGGAAGGTAGGTGTTGCATGGTCCGTCCGCTGCTTGGCCTCCTCACTGAAACCCATGGAGGGGCTTCCTTCCTCTAAAACAGTGTTTCTCAACCTTGGCAGTTTGAAGATGTGTGGACTTCAACTCCCAGAATTCCCCAGCCAGCAACGCTGGCTGGGGAATTCTGGGAGTTGAAGTCCACACATCTTCAAACTGCCAAGGTTGAGAAACACTGCTCTAAAAGCACCAGATGTGATTTTTTAAAAAGTGCTCCAGGCAGACAACAAACCCATGATGGCTTGCAGAAGAGTGCCTTCAAAGAGAAGCTGTTGGCAGTTGGTCAACCCTGCCTTGACGGCCTTCAGAGTTTTTCGCAAGAAACGTCTGGAAGATGGGCAGATTTCGACTCCCAGAATTCGCCCCGGAGCCTCTGCAAACCACGTTCCCTGAAGCAACCTGGTTAGATCAGTGATTCTCAACCTTGGCCACTTGAGGAAGGGTGGACTTCAACTCCCAGCATTCCCCTTCCAGCAAATCCTGGGAGCGGAATTCCACTCATCAAGTGACCAACTTTGAAAAAAGCTGGGTTGAAGAGATAGCAAGATGCCAGGGACCTAGTGGCTCTCTGCTACCAACAACCATGCTGGATGGGGAACATGGAACCTGAGAAGGTGACAGAAAAAGGGTAGAGATGTGGAAAGGAAGACTTAGCCTCCCTGCACACTCCTAAACCATTTCTGGACAAGATCAGACTGGCTTTTTCGGGGAGCCCGTAGTCACTTGCCTAAGGTGTGGCTTACGGTGAATGCCAGCTGTTTGGGCTCCTGTGCTTTTCCAGCTGTGTTACTGGTTCTGAGTCAACCCAGCATGTTTTGGCTCCCTTATCAAGGAAGGTGCTTGGCAACCATTCAGCAACACACCCAGAGATGGGCAAGACAAGCACAAATGATGGATAGATGGATGGATGAGCAGAGGAGGTCAGGGATGGGTGGCCAACTAAGAAGGATCAATTGAGAAGATCCAGACCAGCCTTTTCCAGTTCTGGTGGTCTACAGGATGAGCAGAGGAGGTCAGGGACAGTTGGCCAACTAAGAAAGACCAGTTGAGAAGATCCAGACCAGCCTTTTCCAGTTCTAGTGGTCTACAGGATGAGTAGAGGAGGTCATGGACAGTTGGCCAACTAAGAAAGAACAGTTGAGAATATCCAGACCAGCCTTTTCCAGTTCTAGTGGTCTACAGGATGAGTAAAGGAGGTCATGGACAGTTGGCCAACTAAGAAAGACCAGTTGAGAAGATCCAGACCAGCCTTTTCCAGTTCTGGTGGTCTACAGGATGAGTAAAGGAGGTCAGGGACAGTTGGCCAACTAAGAAAGACCAGTTGAGAAGATCCAGACCAGCCTTTTCCAGTTCTGGTGGTCTACAGGATGAGTAGAGGAGGTCAGGGACTGTTGGCCAACTAAGGACCACGCCGGAAGCCTTTTCCAGCTGTGGTGGTCTTCAGCCATTCTTATTGGCTGGATTGGGGGAGAATGAGCCCAGCCCAGGCCAGCTGGATTGTATCAAGTGGGGGATGAGCCTCTGTGTCTCCACCTCTTCCAAGCTTCCAGGGAACGTGATGTCTCTTCTTTCTTGGGGATTAGTAGAGCCCAATCACGTTACCTTTTGACCGGGTGCTTTCCGCAGGCTCTGGCTTCCAAGTCCCTTGGCTGCTGCCCAGTCCCACCCTGCTTAGCACATATTTGCAAACCCAACCTGAGAACCTCCGCAAGCGCACTTAGAGAGACGAGAGGCAGATGTAGTTTATAAGCCATCAAAAGTTTTTTTTTAAAATCTTGTCAGATGTTTACTTGCATTGCAATTCTTCTGGGGCTAATGGCAAATGACGGAGAGCTGATGGGAAATTTATTTTGCAATCACTCAATTAAAAGTTTTATTTTTCACCTTGCAAGTGTTTAGGTTTCTTTTGTTCAGCCAATACTTAACTGGCTCTCTGCCGTCAACAGCCGTGCCAGGTGGGGATGCTGGGCACTGTTGTCCAGCAGTTCTATCCCTGAAAGGACCCCTTTGTCTTCAAGAGTAGCCACCTCGGAGGACCTTCTGCAGCAATCCAGTCGCCATGGCTCTTCTGAACTGTAGCTGTAGAATGGAATATTGGTGGCTCAGTTTTGAATTGTGGGGTCCTTGGTGCTCTCTGTGCTTAGTAGGTTTTTGTGCAGGGGAGAGGAGAAGGAGGAGGAGGAGGAGGAGGAGGAGGAGGAGGAGGAGGAGGAGGAGGAGGAGGAGGAGGAGAACTATGGGGTCCTTGGTGTTCTCTGAGCTTGGTGGTTTTCTTGTTCCATTACCTGACTAGCTAACATCTTCAGTGATAGAAGGGAATGGGGTATGGTGGTTTTGGTGGGAGGAGGAGGACGAAGAAGAGGAAGAAGAGGAGGAAGAGGAGAACTATGAGGTTCTTGGTGCTTTCTGAGCTTGGTGGTTTTCTTGCAAGTATGTGGTATCTTTACTGCTAGAAGGGAGATGGGTTTGCAGAGTGGAGAAGGAGGAGAAGGACGATGACAAGGTCCTCCATGGTCTCTGAGCTTCATTGTTTTCTTAGAGAAGTTTCATGACCCAACTAGGTGATATCTTCACTGCACTTAACGAAACATCTGCAAGGAAACAACCAAGCTCAGAGAGCACCAAGGACCCCACAGTCGTCGGCCTCCTCCTCCTCTCTGCAAACCCCACTCCCTTCTAATAATGATAATGTTACCTAGTTGGATAATGAAATGTCTGCAAGAAAATAACAAAGCTCAGAGAGTATCAAGGATCCCACAATTAAACCTTGGCCTTCCGGGTGCTTTTGATCTGGAGGATACAGAGAGTAAATACTAAAACTCGGTGGGTTTCCCCAACCTGCTGATATTTAATTCAGTTTTGCCATGGTTGGTTGGTCTGGAAAGACCAGCTCTTCCCATTATTCTGGCTGTAATCAATGTTATATGGCCCACCTGATGGTTGACCTCTGTCTGTTCCCCAAAAAAGCCTGGGGGTGGGCAATTCCAGTCAAGGCGGACGGATGAGAAAGGTCCTATTTCAGCAACGGGAAGCTGTTGTAAAACCTCAACCTCTCTGCCAAGAATCTCACCCAGGCTGCTGGCAGAAGAGGGTTTAAAGGAAGGAAGGAAGGGACTGGATGGATCTTCTCTGGATGGATCCTTCTTACTAGCCACGCAAAAGAGAGATAAACTTGAGCTGTGGTTGGGAGAAGACATGACACTGAACCCAGTTCTGGTCACCAGGATATAAAAAAAGATGTTGAGACTCTGGAAAGAGTGCAGAGAAGAGCAACAAAGATGATTAGGGGACTGGAGGCCAAAACATATGAAGAACGGTTGCAGGAACTGGGCATCTCTAGTTTAATGAAAAGAAGGACCAGGGGAGACATGATAGCAGTGTTCCAATATCTCAGGGGTTGCCACAAAGAAGAGGGAGTCAAACTATTCTTCAAAGCACCTGGTGGTAGAACAAGAAGTAATGGGTGGAAACTAATGAAGGAGAGAAGCAACTTAGAACTAAGGAGAAATTTCCTGACAGTTAGAACAATTAACCAGTGGAACTGCTTGCCTCCAGAAGTTGTAAATGCTCCAACCCTGGAAGTTTTAAAGAAGATGTTGGATAACCATTTGTCTGAATTGTAGGGTCTCCTGCTTGCACAGGGGGGTGGATTAGAAGACCTCCAAGGTCCCTTCCAACCCTACTATTCTCCAAAGCACCTGAGGGCAGGGCACAGAGTAATGAGTGGAAGCTAAAGAGAGATCCAATCTGGAAATAGGAATTTCTTGATTCTTAACCAGTGGAATGGTTAACCGGAATTATTAACCTCCTGGAATCATGGATGCCCCATCACTGGAGGTTTCCAAGAAGAGACCGGGCAGCCACTTGTCTGGAATGGAATAGGGTCTCACCAGGGTGGGGGGGTTGGACTCTCTTGCTGTTGAGCTATCCAATTTTCCTTCCCAGAACTCAAGGGGATCAATCCTGAGTATGGAGGTTGGGCCCGTCTATCAACTCTCCTGCTAGTCACTTTTGCCAGCTGGTGCAGGGAGATATACCTGGGGCCAGGGTGGTAACTGGCAGGGAGCATCCATGGGCTCTCAAGGGGTTGCAAAAACAAAAGAATTGGGGACAACTATCTGCCACCGTCCCCCCCATGCTATACATTGATGCCTGTCCCTCCTGTTCTTCCTCTCTCACATGCACTTCTCCCTCCCTTCGTTTCTTTCTCTCCTTCCTTCTCCCTTTCTCTCCTCCTCCCTCCCTTTCTCTCTCCCACTCACTTTCTCTCCCTCTTTCCTTCTCCCTTTCTCTCTCCTCCCTGTCTTTCCCTCTCCCCCTCCCTCCGTTTCTTTTTCTCTCTCCCACTCCTCCCTTTCTCTCCCTTTTCTTTCTTTCTCTCCTCCTCCATTTCTTTTTCTCTCCCACGCCACATGCTCACTCTTTCCTTCTCCCTCTCTCCCCTCCCTCCATTTCTCTTTCTCTCTCCCCTCCCTCCCTCTCCCTCTCCTTCTTGCTTTTTCTTTTTCTCTTTCTCTCTCTCTCTTGCTATTCTCTTATCTGAAATTCAGTTGGCTGTGTTTTGAACACTCAAGAGGAACCGTTGGCCCAGCTCCTATCAAGCGGGAAGGAAAAGCTGCACCAGATAAAGAAGGTTAATTTAGACCTCCTATTTTTGCTAGGTAGCTTTTTTTTTTTTTAAGAGTGCCACTTAAAAAACAAAACCGTGGAAATTCCAGCCTAGCCGACCGGGAGCCAATGGGTAGGAGTCATTTAGTTCAAGTTGGTTCATTGGCCCCTTCATCCAGGCTCTGAGCCCGGGGGTCCCCCAAGGGAACACGCTGGGGAGCATTTGGCTGTGAGAAAGAAGTTGCTTGTTGTGGCTTGCATGCCAGTCCTTCAAAGGGGGCTGACCACTGCCTTGGCTAGCCGCTGCTCTCCAGCCACTGGCCCAGGCAAATTCCCCATTTGCAGGCTGTCTTCTCTGGGTGCATCACAACAGGCGGGGGCTTCACCCTTGCACCCCCTGCTCTCATCCCAGCACTTACATGCACCAGTCAAGACAGCAATTCACATCTGCAGGGCCCACCCTTGTCACACTGCAGCGACTTATTCAGAGGTCCACATAGGTGGCTAATTTTCTGGCTGTGGCTCTTCCTTGGAGGGGGGGGCTCTCTAAAGAGATTGTCCTAAAGGTATGAATGTAGTGGAGTCTCTGGTGCTCTCGGAGCTTGGCTGTTTTCTTGCAGACGTTTTATGACCCAACTAGAGAACATCATCAGTGCTAGAAGGGAGGAGGAGGAGGAGGAGAAGGAGAAGGAAGGAAGATGGAGAAGGAAGGAAGATGGAGACAGAAGGAGAAAGAGAAGGACTGTGGGGTCCTTGATGCTCTGAGCTTGGCGGTTTATTTGAAGACACAACTAGGGAACCTCATCAGTGCTAGAAGGGAGGAGGAGGAGGAGGAGAAGGAGAAGGAAGGAAGATGGAGAAGGAAGGAAGATGGAGACGGAAGGAGAAAGAGAAGGACTGTGGGGTCCTTGATGCTCTGAGCTTGGCGGTTTATTTGAAGACACAACTAGGGAACCTCATCAGTGCTAGAAGGAAGTGGGGTTTGCAGAGAGGAGGAAGAGGAGAACTGTGAGGTCCTTGGTGCTCTCTGAGCTTGGTTTTTTTCTTGCAGACATTTTATGACCCAACTAGGCAACAACATCAGTGCTAATCTTCCTCTTCCTCCTTTCTGCAAACCCCACTTCCTTCTGACGATGATCCCTGGTTGGGTCAAGAAACATCTGCAACCAAGCTCACAGAACACAAAGGATCCCGCAGATCAACCCTGAGCTACAAATATTCCCTTCTTTTGATCTATATTTATGCTCCTTTTGCTTTGGGACAGTGCCTGGAGCTCTGTGTTGTGTCAGCCTGACCCTCCCTCCCTCCCTCCCTGCCCATAAATAATCCTGATGTTCTTCTTCAACCCACCTCACCTCCTTTCCATTGGAACTCCTCCTCCTCCTCCTCTTCCGTGCTGGATGGCTGAACCTTCAGTTTTTTGGCCCAGCCTCTGCCTTGCCTCTTCAAAGCGGGGGAGGGACAGGGGGACGGACCCCATTGGGAGGGCTTTCCTGGACCCACCAGCTTCCCTGGTCCACTTCTCACTCATGCTTTTGAACCTCATGAGGACGACACCGCAAAACCCACATTTAACAGAATAAGAGAGTTGGAAGGGACTTTGGAGGTCTTCTAGTCCAACCCCCTGCTTAAGCAGGAAACCCTATAGCATTCCAGACAAGTGGCCATCCAATATCTTCTTCAAAACCTCCAGTGATGGAGCACCCACAATTTCTGGAGGCAACTTCTGTTCCACTCGTTAATTGTCCTCACTGTCTGGAAATTCCTTACTTCCAGGTTCCTTCTCTCCTTGGTTAGTTTCCATCCGTTGTTTCTTTTCCTGCCTTCTGGTGCTTTGGAAAATAATTTGACCCCCCTCTTCTTTGTGGCAGTCCCTCAAATACTGGAATTCTGCTATCATGTCACCCCACATCCTGGTTCAAGGCCACTTAACCTTCCTTCTCATCGGAGGTTTTGGCTACACCATGCCTAGAGATGGTGATGTGGACCAGCCGAGCATCATGTGGTCAGCAGGCTTGGCTTGACCCAACTGGACTAACCCTAACCCTAACCCAGGCTGCACTGATAAAGAGATGAGAAAATGTTTTCTGCACCTCACGTGGAAGGGAAAATATATATAAATATTTGCAAACTGGAGCAAGAGCAGAAACACACAAAAAATGTTCATTTCTTCACACAACTGATTAGCTGCCTGGGTCAACTTTGCTGGAAAAGGAAGTGTGTTTGTGTGTGTGCGTGTTAGGAGGGTGGCACATTTATTTTGGCTAACCAAGGGGTTAGTTAGGTGGAGGATGACAGCTGCCAGTTGCAAGGCCACTTTACAGACGCCTTGACTGGGGCAGGAAAGCAGCGTGTCCAGAAATTGCCACTGGCAATAGGGGAAGCCAGGTTCACTTAACGACCATGATTCACTTAAGGACTGCAGTGATTTGCTCAACGGTGGGAAAAACGGTCATAAAATGGGATGCAACTCACTTAGCATTTTGGGCTCAATTGCGAAGAGCTCAGGACTATTTGTATTTTCCGCCGTTGTCATGGCAAAGACGCAGGGCTCAAATTATCTGCAGGGTTTCAGTGTCCAGATAGGGGCTATATAGCCTGGGAGCCCTTTGGACCCATAAGCTTGCAGTGAAGCAGACTGATAAGCATCCACAGCTGGCTTCATCTGTATTTAAAGTGTGTTGAATGTTTTTCCTCCTGCCAAAAAAAAAAAAAGATCCTCAGCCTGGCTTATAATCTGGGATCAAACACTGGATTTGCTTCATTGGAGTTTCCTGGGAAATGAGTTGGATACGGGGTGCTTGGTGCTTCCTGACCTGGGTTCACTGTTCCCTCTAAGCTGCGCGGCCGCGCACGTAACGAGAGAACGCCGCGCGGAAGTTTCTAACTTCCGTGCGGCACTTTCTAATGGCAGAGGCTGCGCGCCCGCGCAGGTGAAAAAGAAACGCCGCGCAGAAGTTTCTAACTGCCGTGCACCGTTTTCTGATATTACAGGGAACTTTGCCTGGGTTGCCTTTTCATGACCCAACTAGGTAACAGCATGAGTGCTAGAAGGGAGGGGGGGGAGAGGAGGAGGACTGTGCAATCCCCCGTGCTCTCTGAGCTTGGTTGTTTTCTTGCAGATGTTTCATTACCTAACTCGGTAACATCATCAGTGCTGGAAGGGAGTGGGGGTTTACACTAATGGAGGGGGGGCGTGCATAAGCACACCAGCGTGCCTACCGTCCCTTCCTATTGTCCCCATTTATCCGTATCCATTTCCTATGTTCATATTCATGTTTATACTTCTACCTGTTATCTCGTACATGTTTGACAAACTAACTAAATAAATAATAAATGTACCCTAGCTGGGTCATGAAATGTCTGCAAAAAAAACCAAGCTCAGAGAGCAGCAAGGACCCCATGGTTTTCCTCCTCCTCCTCTTTCTTCTCCTACTCTCCACAACCCCCCTCCCTTTTAGCACTGATGTTGTTACCTAGTTAGGTCATGAAACGTCTGCAAGAAAACAGCCAAGCTCAGAGAGCACCCAGGACCCCACAGTCCTCCTCTTCCTCTTCCTCCATCTCCCCACAACCCCCCCTTCTAACACTGATGATGCTACCTAGTTGGGTCATGAAATATCTGCCAAAAAAAAAAAAAAAAAAAAACCCAAGCTCAGAGCACCAAGGTCCCCTCATTTCAACCCTGAGCTACAAATATTCTCCTTTAATGATTTGGCTGGGTTTGCTCCAGAAGGCCACCGAGTGGGGTTTCCAAGCCACAGTGGCTGGGTGCAGACAACGTGGTCAGCCAAAAGTATTTTTGTACAGCCCTTTGTGTCCCACACCAGCCAAAAAAGGACGCAAGGAAGCTAGCACAAGGCCACAGGAACCTCAAAGACATAAAACCAAGAGAGAAGGGGAGGCAGAGGAAAGGGGGGTGGGGGAGGGAATGCCAAATCAGGCCCCGATTCTTAACTAGTACTTCCAGAATGAAGCGCCCAGCTAGTTGATGCCCAAATCGGTTTTAACTTTGTTCTAAACACTGTTTTTAATCTGTTTTTATTTTTGTGTTTATATTGTTTTATTACGCTATTGTAAACCAACCAGAGCCACTTAAGAGAGATGGGAGATGTAGAAAGTTAGTAAACAAACAAACAAAAACATATAGACAGACAGACACATAGATAGATAGATGGAATAGATAGATAGATAGATAGATAGATAGATAGATAGATAGATAGATAGATAGATAGATAGATCGATCGATATAGGGTCTTATTTTCTTTTGACCCCCGAAATATGGCCGTGGTGAGAAGTTTTTCTGTACTGTGCAAGGTGTTTCCCTGCACAGACCAGCCTAGAGACGCCACAGAGCTGCCCGACTCCAGTAAGATGCCCGTCTCGCGATCGGGCACAATTTGGGGGTAGCAGCAATGTTCTCTTTTTATCTGCGCAGGCGCGCGGCCTCTGCCATTAGAAAATGCCGTGCGGAAGTTAGAAACTTCCGCGCGGCATTCTCGTTACGTGCACAGCCACACAACTTAGAGGGAACAGTGGGTGGCAGGTCGGGTGGGACGGGGTGTGAGATGCACATCTTTGTTGTACCATAAATGAGCATTGTGGTTTCCCTGTGTGGGATTGGGTTCAGGTTTTGCAACTGTGGTTTCCCTGTGTGGCAAATGGGTCTCTCTTTCCCTCCCTCCCTCCGTTTTCTGTTTCTCTCTTTTCCTCTCCTTTCTTTCTTTCCTTTCTCTCTCCCCATTCTCCGTTGTTTCTTTTCCTCTCCTTTCTTTCCTTTCTATCCCCATTCTGTTTTGTTTCTCTCTCTTTTCCTCTCCCTTTCTTTTCTTTCCTTTCTCTCCCCCCATTCTCTCATTTTTGCCCTAGGCGGTGGTAGGTAGCGGCAAGGAGTAGGTCACGAGGCGCGTCGCTGGCCTGCCTCTCATTTCGCACCCCACTCCTTGCCGTGCCAAAATGAGAGGCAGATCAGCGACGTGCCTCGTGACCCACTCCTTGCTGTGGATCGCGAGGCGCATTGCTGGCTTGCCGCTCATTTTGGCGTGGCAAGGAGTGGGGCGAGAGGCGCGTTGCTCGCCTGCTGCTTTTTGCGTGGTCGCTCTTTTTACGTGGCCATCAGCCCTACTGGTAGGTACCGTAAGGGCATGTGGGGTGCGTATGGCATGCCCCCCCCCCTTCAGCCTCACCTCACCTCATGTAAAGCAATCAGTGGAAATGGCGGGGACCGGCTGCGCATGCGTTTAAGTAGTTGGGGGGGCTTTTTTGTGGGAGGGGGGCTTATTTCAGCGCATGCTCTGAAAAGCCTGATTGGGCTTAATATGGGGACATGTCTTATTTTGGGGGAAACACGGTATAGATAAGATAAATTATAGAGATGATAGATATACAGTAGATTAGATAGATAGATAGATAGATAGATAGATAGATAGATAGATAGATAGATAGATAGATAGATAGATAGATAGATAGAGATAGATAGATAGATAGATAGATAGATAGATAGATAGATATACATGATAGATAGAATACTATAGAAAGAGATGATAGACAGAGATAGATAGATATAAGATGGTAGATGATATAGACAGACAGACAGATTAAATCTGCTGCAGGCAGCTGGAATGGGGATCAAATAAGATCTGTTTCTACTCTGCAAATGGGGCAGACCAGGATTTCAGTCTTACATCGATTCGCCTTAGGACCATATCAAAGAAAAAAACAAAAACCTAAAATACAGATAGTCCTTGACTTACAACAGTTCACTTAGTGACCATTCAGTTACAATGGCACAGAAAAAAATGATCTATGATCGTTTTACAACCCATGCAGCATCCACATGGTCACGTGATCAAAGTTTGACGCTTGGCAAATGACTCACATTTATGACGGTCGCAGTGTCCTGGGGTCATGTGATCCCCTTTGGCGACCTTCTGACAAGCAAAGTCAATGGAGAAGCAAGATTCACTTAACAACCATGTAACTTACTTAACAACTAGGGCAATTCCCTTAACCACTGTGGCAAGAAAGGTCATAAAATGGAGCAGAATTCACTTAACAAATGTCTCGCTTAGCAACAAGTCTGGGGCTCCATTGTGGCCATAAGTCGAGGACTGCCTGTACAGGACCTAATGCCAAGATAAAATAAATTTAAACCCACCCCCCCAGCAATCGAATACCTGTGGGGGTGCAAGGAAAATAAGTTTTTGGAGGGCAGGGACAGAGGTCCCTGAGCGAGTCAATCACGCGCCTCATTTAATGACTGCAATAACTTAATGGGCAGGCTCAGGGGTGGGTTCTAACTTACCTCGCCGCTGGTTTGCTTCCTCCTGGGTGGCGTGGCTGCACTGCGCGGGCGCGCACACATGCGCAGTGCCAAAAATTCACAATTTTTTTTAAAAGCCAAAAACAAGATGGTGGTGCATGCGCAGTGCCAGAAACTCAGCTTCTGCGCATGCGCAAAAGAAAAAATCAGCAAAAAATTCCCCCCAAATTAAAAAAAAAATCCAAAAAAAAGAGATGGTGGCGTCCACGGATCGGCACCGACAAAACCGGCTCCGTGACGGCACCAGTGGTTTGCTAGCGGTTCTATAGAACCAGGAGGAAACCACCTCTGGGCAGCCTTCATTATGGTCGTAACTCGAGGACTACCTGTGCTGGTCCATCTTCCACCAGTGTAAACGCTGTCAATACAAGACCATCCAAAAACTGAATTTCAAAGTTTAGATCAGGGTGTCCAACCTTGCTAACTTGTGGACTTCCAACTCCCAGAATTCCCCAGTCTCTTCTTAAAAACCTCCATTGATGGAGCACCCACAACTTCTGGTGGCAAGCTGTTCCACCGATTGATTGTCCTCACTGTCAGGAAATTTCTCCTGAGTTCCAGGTTGCTTCTCTCCTTGATGAGTTTCCACCCGTTGCTTCTTTGTCCTGCCTTCTGGCGCTTTGGAGAATAGGTTGACCTCCCTCTTCTTTCGGGCAGCCCCTCAAATATTGGAAGACTGCTATCCTGTCACCCCTAGTCCTTCTTTTCACTAGACTAGATATACCTAGTTCCTGCAACAGTTCATTTATATGTTATATTATTTTTAGGGGTATTTTTCTCTTTTTCTTTAAAAAAAAAATAGAGCAGAGATTTTGTCCCAAAGTTGTTTTTCCCCCAAAAGGAACTGGAGTTTCTTGAGGTTTTTTTTTTCATCTTTGAAGACATTTCTCTTCTCATTCAAGAAACTTCTTCAGAACCGAAGAAGCTTCTTGGATGAGAAGGGAAACGATTTCAAAGAAAACATCAAGAAAGTCCATTTGCCTTTTGGAAAAAATACCTTCATGATGGGTGGACTTGCACTCCCAAAACCAGGGGCATCCTGGGAATTGAAGTCTACCTCTTAGCTGACTGGGGAATTCTGGGAGTTGAAGTCCATAGGTCTTTAAGTTGTCAAAGTTGAATATTCTTGCTTTAGATTTTGAAAACTTGTTACTACTTCATCTCCGGGGTCTGTTTGGCTCCAGGAAGGGGGAAAAAAGGACGCAAGGAAGCGGCTTCTTGCCCACCAAACGACACCCTCTTTATTCAAAAATATATTTATGAGACATTTCAGAATATACCGCAGCTAAAAGGACGGCCTGTCCCTCTAAATCGATTCATGTACAGGTTTAAGAAAATGCCTCGTGGTGGGGTGGAGGGGAGGGGGGTGGGACGGATCAGATCTGAGCCAAAAGACCACCCAGTGCAGAGGTTGGGGGGGGGAGAAGGGGTCTTCGTCACAGGTCCCGCCTCGACCTCGAAAATCAAGTGGATTTCAATGACTGTGAAACCAAGGATGGGATAATCTGGGGTGGTTGGAAGTGGGAATGCTGCGATTTGGACACGCTCGGTTGCACATCCGCATTCACAAAAGGGGGGGCTCTTCACTGCTGTGGGGGTCTACAAAGGGGATCAGCCCCACTTGCTTCCAGACTCAAAGACCACTGGAAGTTGTGCTTCCTCCACCAGGGACCACCAGACGTTCGGGGCCACATCTACCAAATTGGGCTGAGCTGAGGGAGAAGGTGGGGGCTCACGGCCCAAACCGGCCACCCTGAGAAAGGGATTTGGGGGGGGGGAGGGAGACTGGATCTGGGCACCAAGCAGAAAGCCCAACCCTTCCATGTAAGGAGAGCAAAGGGATTTGATCAAAAGTCTTCTAGAGGAGGAGTTTGGCCACTTTAAGACTGGTGGACTTCAACTCCCAGAATTCCCCAGCCAGCCGGGCCTGGGCTTTGTTTTTCCTGCCACTCCTTAGAGTGGAGAGATTGCAGAGGAAAGGATTACAAGAGAGTAAGCAGGCCACAAGGGGGCTACGCATGAAAAGGAATGCATTGGTGCCAAGGAATTCTGGGAGTTGAAGTCCACAAGTCTAAATTAAAGTGGCCAGGTTTGGAGACCCCAATCTAAAGGTGACATTTTTCTGTTCATAGATTAAAGCTAGATTGTTTACCAAGTGCACCCGGCTGTTGGCCTCATTTTCTGCTTTACCTCATCTAGAATATAGTGTTTCTCAACCTTGCTGGAAGATGGGTGGACTTCGACTCCCAGAATTGCCCAGCCAGCTGTGCCTGGATACATTTTTTTTCTGCCACCCTCTTGAGCGGAGAGATTGCAGAGGAAAGGATTACAAGAGAGTAAGCAGGCCACAAGGGGGCTATGCATGACAAGGAATGCATTAGTGCCAGGGGATATTGGGAGTTGAAGTCCACGAGTGTTAAAGTTGCCAGGGTTGGAGACCTTCGCTCTAAAGAAGAGGTGAGAGGATGACTCCTACGGCCACCAAATATGCAAAAAAAGAGCAGAAAAGCCCTCCTCCCCATCCCAGGTGGGGAATCTCACGGCGAAAGGAATGCTTGCATTTCTACGTTGGCTGCGTTGAAAAATGGAAAGCGCCCGCATGCAGGGGATAGTCTGACCTGAGGGGTAGATCCGGGGCCATCCTTCCGCCCTTACCCTGTTTAATGCTGTGGAAGGCGAGACCTGAGAAAGTGGGGAGGGGGAGCAGGAGGGGCTTTCCCTGACCCCCAGGACTGAAAGCAGGGGAAGGGGCCACCCGAGCTGATTTGGGGGAGAGGGGGTAGGTGATCTGGGCGTCCCAGTGAAGTGGGGAAGCAGCTCCCCTGGGCTGATCCGTCAAGCAGCTGCCTCTGCCATTCCTGACTCACAGGTCCCACCCCCCAAAAAATCGACACTGACCCACCCCTCAAAACAATCCAGTTTGTGTTTTGCTTTTTTGTCAAATACAGGAGAAGAAAAATAAAACCAACACAGAACTCAAAAATTCTCCGAAGGCTCTGGGCACACATGATTTGTGACCCTCGGAAGTGCCCAGAATTTTCCTCCAGAAAGACACCTTTGGCCCCCCTCCCCAAAACAGGAGGCGGTGCCCTTCGGTGCCCGCCTTCCTTCCCCCCTCTCCCCTCCCCCCGGTCACCCGGCTGGGCACCAGCCCCGGTGGAGATGGAGATGGGCGCACGGCGGGTTCTCTGCCCGTCCCTTCCGAGCTCAGCTTCCCGCCAGGATCCCTCACCCTGACGAAGGGGGTCTGGTACCGGTGCCGGGGCAGGCGGGCAGGCAAAGCAGACCCTTCCCCCGTTCTGTGTCCTAGTCAGTAGAGAAAAGGTCCCCGGCAGAGGGCAGAGGTGCCAGCCCGCCTGTGACGTTGGGCAGCAGCGACAGGTCTGGCAGGCTTTGGATGTGAGATTTCAACTCTTTGCGCACCTGGGTCACTCGGGCGAGTTTCTGCTTGTATTCCTGCCAGGGAGGAGAGGGAGGGAGGGAGAAAGAAAGAGGGAGGGGATATTCATTTATGTACTTACTTATTTTGTCACATTTCTGAACTGCCCACCTCCCTCAAAAAAGAGACTCTTTAGCGGCATGCACTAAAACAGGGGTCCCCAAACTTGGCAACTTTAAGACTTGTGGACTTCAACTCCCAGAATTCTGGGAGTTGAAGTCCACAAGTCTTAAAGTTGCCAAGTTTGAAGACCTCTGCGCTAAAACATCAGAATGCAAAAACAGTCCCTAAAAATCAAAACATGTTGTTTTTGTTAACCAGATAGGCCAATTGTTATAGAAACGGCTTGTACATGCTGTTGTGTAAAAGCAAAACGTTGTGTTTGTAATGTTGTTATCTTCTCCTGGGCTAAAGAGAATTGGAAGTCGGTACTTTTGTTCCTTTCTTTTTCTTCCTTTACCCTATATTTCTGTTCTTCTTCCTCCTCCTCCTCTCCTTAGTTTTCCACTACTTTCTTTTTATTTTTCTTTGTATTTTATATTTTGAAAAACCAATAAAATCATATGTGGATAAGACTTCCAAGATGCGCACTTAAAAAAAAACCAAAAACCAAAATCCAAACAAAAGACCCCAAGGGTGCTTTTCCCCCCACCCCCTCCCCCAAAGGGCAACCGGATGCTTGTTTTTCCTTGAAGATGTTTCACTTCCCTTCCAGGAAGCTTCTTCAGTGCTAGATGACTTCTTCATTGGAGAAGTTACTTGGATGAGTAAAGAAACGTCTTGGTTTTAATAAACTTTGGTCCAGCTCCCATGACTTAACCCAGAGGGGGTCCCCAAACTTGGCAAACTTTAAGACTTGTGGACTTCAACTCCCAGAATTTTCCAGCCAGCATAGTTGAAGTCCACAAGTCTTAAAGTTGCCAAGTTTGGGGACCCCTGATTTAACCTTTTAAAACAGGGGTCCACAACCCCCCCCGGTGGGTCCGTGAACCAGCACCAGACCACGGCATGCCAGAAACGAGGCCGCGTGAGCCCCATCTGCGGGATGGAGGCAGCACACGAAAACCAGGCCCCCTCCGGCCCATGGAAAACCTCTCGCGTGCGCGGAACAGGAACCTGGTGCCCAAAAGCTTTTAAGATACTGAAGGAGGGTCATTTCTCAGCTACATCCACCTGACATCCCCCCCCACCCGAGTGGGGAGGCAGAGGCTGTTACAGATCTCCCCTCTTAAGGAGGTCCATCTGGTGGGACCCAAAAGAAGGGCCTTCTCTGTGGTGGCTCCTTCCCTGTGGAACTTCATCCCTGCCAAGATAAGATCAGGCCCCACCTTCACTCTCTTTTGAAAGGCCCTGAAGATGAGAGAAACAGGATAGGAAAAGGAAGGAAGGAAGGAAGGAAGGAAGGAAGGAAGGAAGGAAGGAAGGAAGGAAGGAAGGAAGGAAGGAAGGAAGGAAGGAAGGAAGGAAAGGAAAGGAAAGGAAAGGAAAGGAAAGGAAAGGAAAGGAAAGAAAGAGGAGAGGAGAGGAGAGGAGAGGAGAGGAGAGGAGAGGAGAGGAGAGGAGAGAAGAGGAAAGGAAGGAAGGAAGGAAAAGGAAGGAAAGAGGAAAGGAAAGGAGGGAAGAAGGAAGGAAGGAAGGAAGGAAGGAAGGAAGGGAAGGAAAAGGAAAGAGAGGAAAGGAAAGGAAAGAAGGAAGGAAGGGAAGAAGAAGGAAGGAAGGGGAAAAGGAAGGAAAGAGGAAAGGAAAGGAAAGGAGGGAAGAAGGAAGGAAGGGAAGGAAAAGGAAAAGGAAGGAGAGGAAAGGAAAGGAAAGGAGGGAAGAAGGAAGAAGGAAGGAAGGAAAGAAAGGACAGGAAAGGAGGAAAGAAGAAAGGAAGGAAAGGAAAGAAGAAAGCAAAAGAAAGATAGATAGGATCATGTTTCTTAAAAATAGCAACATAACATATCAATAAATCACTAATAAAATAGGGCAGTATAAAGTGGTTGCTTTTGTGAATAATACTCTCTAAGAAGCATTTATCCTTCAGACACACACACAGCCTTCCTGTGGGCTAAAATAGGTCTATTAATGGCAGCTCTCAAACTATTTATAGCCGTTGCAGCCGAAAGAGTTCCCAAGTCCTCTGCCTGCTTCTATTTTGGCTGCAGCAGGGAGCCCGGGGGGGGGGGGGTGGCAAAGGCAGGGAAGAGAACGCCAGGGGTTCGGAGTCAATGTTTTCCAACACACCCCAACACACACACACACCCCAACACTCTCACACACACCCCTTACTGTCCCTCTGCACATCTCTCTCCGCAAGGCCCCGACTCAGTTTGTGGCCGGTGGGCAGAAACTAGCAGCCCCCGTCTGCAGACAGAAGAGGGATGAGTTAATAGTTGAATTGGGAGTTTTATTTGGGAGGCAGGAACCCTTTGAACATCTCTGGAGATTCTCAGTCATCCAGGCCATGGTTGTCCCCAAAGGTGCTTCCCTCCCCCCACAAAAGGCAACTGGACATCATTTTTGTTTTAGCTTCAGAACTGAAGAAGCTTCTTGGATGAGAAGCGAAACATCTTCAAGGAATAGCAATAGCAATAGCACTTTTCTTATATACCGCTTCATAGTGCTTTACAGCCCTCTCTAAGCAGTTTACAGAGTTCAGCATATTGCCCCCAACAATCTGGGTCCTCATTTTACCCACCTCGGAAGAATGGAAGGCTGAGTCAACCTTGAGCCTAGTGAGATTTGAACAGCTGAACTGTTGAACTAGCAGTCAGCCTGCAATGGCTGCATTTAACCACTGCACCACTTCAACAAAGCCCAGTTGCCTTTGGACAAAATGCCCCTTTGGTACTCCCTGAACACCCTGGTGGGGAAAAAAAGGACGATACAGCTCAGATTACATATTATTCCCCATCTGAAACTGCCTTCCTAGGCATGACCCCAGCCCCAAAGCCAAGATGGAGGCTGCCCTGGGACAGGGAGGGGAGGAAGGAAGGAAGGAAAGGAGGCACAGAGGAAGGAAGGAAGGAAGGAAGGAAGGAAGGAAGGAAGAGACGGAAGAGGGAGGGAGGGAGGAAAAGGAAGAGGATAAGAGGAGGGAGGCAGATGCAATTTATTGCTCTTGCATGTCCCAAATCCGAGAGGAGGAGGGGTAAATCAGGCAGAAGAAGAACAGCTCTAACACATCTAAAACCATAGCAAGGCTTCCATTTGCAGGTTTTGGCTAAATTTGTATTCTGTCTTTGTTGGAGTACAGACCCCCCCCCCGGCTTCCCCCATAAGATCACCAGTCAGCGGCTTCCCCGAGGGGGGGGGGTTCAAGGGAGACCCTCGACTTCTTCCTCCTCATCTCATAAAGGCCTTTTCTTAACCTCGGCAACTTTTAAGGTAGGCAGAGTTCAACTCCCAGAATCCCCCAGCCAGCTCTCTCTCCCTCTCCACCCTCCTTCCTTCCCTCCTTCCTGTCTCCCTCCTCTCCTTCTCTCCTTCCTGCCTTCCTTTCCTTCCTTCCTCTCTCCCTCCCTCCCTCCCTCCTTCCTTCCTTCCTTCCATAGGGAAATGACACGAAGGCTTCATCCTCAAGCAAAACGTGCTAGGAGCTTTTGTGCAGTTCTTCAGCTACAGGCAGCCCTTGTCTTATGACCATAATTGAACTCAAAATCTCTGTTGCTAAGTGAGACGTTGGTTGGGACTCTGCTAAACAAATAATTCCCTCACCGCTGTCAAACTATTCACTAGGCTGCATTACTATTACTATTAGTCTTCTCATCGTTCCTATCACCCATCTCCTCCCACTTATGACTGTATGACTGTAACCTGTTGCTTGTATCCTTACGATTTATATTAATATTGTTTCCTGATTGCTTATTTATATCCTATGACAATCCTTAAGTGTTGTACCTTATGATTCTTGACAAATGTATTTTTTCTCCTTATGTACACTGAGAGCATATGCACCAAAGACAAATTCCTTGTGTGTCCAATCACATTTGGCCAATAAAGAATTCTATTCTATTCTATTCCATTCCTTATTCTATTCTATTCTATTGTTCTGTTCTGTTCTGTTCTATTTTATTCTAAAGTGGGCTTTGCCCCATTTTACAACTTTGCTTGCCAGTTAAGTGAGCCACTGCAGTTGTTAAGTGAATCTGGCTTCCCCATGGACTTTGCTTGTTGGGAGGCTACAAAAGGGGATCAGGTGACCCCCGGGGACACTGCGACTGTCGTAAATACGAGTCAAGTTGCCAAGCGTCTGAATTTTGATCACCTGACTATGGGGAAGTTGCAACGGCCATAAGCCACTTTTTTCAGTGCCGCTGCAACTTCCAACGGTCACTCAACAAACGGTTGTAAATCGAGGACTACTTGTACAGGGGAGAGCAGGGGGAGCCCACGGAAGCGATCACGGGGACACATGGGAAGGGCACAGCTCCGTTCGGAGGACCGCTCTTCCCCCGGGTCCTGTGCAGAGCTGGAAACACGCAGGGAAAAATAGTGGTCAGGACCAGGGCTCTCCTTTCCACCAGCCCTCTCATCTCGCCTCGTGCAGATCTGCGGAAATCCCAACTCCACAAAACGCAGGGATCAACGCTGGAAACCCTCACGGCACTGGATTCCTCCCCTGACTCCCAGACTCTGCTGGAATAGTTGGTCTCCACCCACAAGGGAGTTCAAAAACCCCTTAAAAGGAAGCAACTACAAGCGAAATTAACCTCAAGGGCTCCTAAAGGCCCCACGGAGCCTCCGGCAAACACCAGGAACGCAGGTGTCACCCTGGGGATCCGTTCCAGCGTTCACTGGCAAGGGAATCTCAGCTTTTTAAAGAGTCTCTACGAAAAAACAATGGGCCCCCTCCAACAAAATGAAGTTTAATAGCACTAGCCATCGCCCTTAAGAGTTATATGCCGCTTCACGGTGCTTTCCAGCCCTCTCTAATCGGTTTACAGAATTCAGCATATTGCCCCCAACAATCTGGGTCCTCATTTGACCCACCTCGGAAGGATGGAAGGCTGAGTCAACCTTTAGGAAGAAGGAAGAAGGAAGGAAGGAAGGAAGGAAGGAAGGAAGGAAGGAAGGAAGGAAGGAAGGAAGGAAGGAAGGAAGGAAGGAGGGAGAGGGAGGGAGGGAGAAAGGAAGGAAAGGGAGGAAGGAGGAAGAGAGGGAAGGAAAGGAAAAGAAAGGAAAGGAAGGAAGGAAAGAAGGAGGGAGGGAAGGAAGGAAATGGGAAAGGCAGGAAGATAACAAAAGCACTTAGATTTGTATACCGCTTCACAGTGCTTTACAGCCCTCTCTAAGCATCTGAATGTTGATCACGTGACTGAGGGGATGCTGCAACGGTGGTCGTAAGTGTGAAAAACAATCCTAAGTCACCTTTTTCAGTGCTACTGTAACTTTGAGCAGGCACTAAATGTTGTACGTTAAGGACTATCTGTGCTCAACTGAGCCCAGAATTATGATCTTTAGCTTGCAGCCGTCGTAAAGCAGTAGAGTCCTTGACTTACAACATTACATTACTATATCAAAAGGGAGTCCAGAATTTCAGTCGCTTAGTTGTTGCTCTCATAAAATGAGGCACCTTCCCATGCAATCCCGGCTCTCCGCTCTGCAGTCGTTATGCAGAGCATGGGCTGCCTGAGGGGCTGGGAGAGACTGCTGGTCGTAAGTCGAGGAGTTTTTACTCCTTCTAGAAACCGCCTGTGGTGGGGTGTGATCACCTCACATTTTTCTTGATCTGGTTGCCACACAGAGTAAATCCCTGCTTCGTTTCTTTTGAACCCCCCAAAAGAGAATGCGTGTGACCAGTGGTGGGTTCCTACAAGTGCGGTCGATTCTACCGCACCAGTAGCGACCAGCAGATGGCGCTATTTGTGCGCGACAGCTCCGGTGCCGCCTTCACCGGACTGTCGCGCGGCGCCATCTTTTTTGGGGGGGAATTTTTGGGCTGATTTTGCTTCCTGCATATGCGTGGAAGCAAAATCTTGCGAGGGGATGCGCGTGCACACAACATTTTGGCAATTTTTTGCTTTTGCTTATGCACGGAAGCAAAAAAACCGCTGAAATCATGTGCGCGCGTGTCCCCTCACGAGATTTTGCTTCCGCACATGCGCAAAAAGCAAAATCGTGCGAGGGGGCGCGCGTGTTTATAGTGAGCGCCCCCCGAAACATGGTGATGCACGCGCAGCGCACCGGTAGCGCAAAGAACAAGCAACCCGCCTGTGTGTGACCATGTCTGTGCTTCACATGGATGCCTTTCTAGCCCCCCATTTTAGACAGACACCCCCCCCCCTCACTCACCCAGCCAGGAGGGAGTTCAGGCGTGACTCACGCCTGGGAAAAGCGGTCCCAGTCAGAGGGGCTCAAGAGTTCAGGACCATGTCAGGCCTCCCGGGTCAAGAAACACAATTAACCCATGCAGGCATTTTATGGGAATCACACAGATTTGCAATCAGAGTGGGCCAAGGAATGACCAAGTCAGCAGCAACCTCTAAATTTGAATTTTAACAATTGAATCGCCAGCCCCGGTCCCAGAGAGAGAATTATCTACCCATGTTTTCCCGAGAATAAGACCCGGTCTTATTTCCTTTTGGGCCCCAAAATAAGCACTAGGGCTTATTTTCGGGGAAACATGATTTCAGGGTGATCACCCCAGCTGGGAGCCCCAACCCCCGGAGCACTCACAAGAGCCGGCAAGCGCACGGGGACCGGCAGTATCCGGCAGCAGCTGCAGCCCCACTGGGCCCTTGGTCGGCGCACTCTGGTGCTGCGTAGAGAGGGAGGAAGGAGATCCCGATAGCCGCGAAGCCGATAGAGATGAAGATGAGCCTCCCGTGGTTGCCTGCCATCCGACCCACCACCGCTCAGCTTTCTCACAGACCTTGCAGTGTGTCCGCATCACCTGCCTTCCCCCCCGCGCCTCTGCCTCTGCCTCTACCTGCTGCCGCGCAAAGATGAGCCTTCTGCAGCCGGCCACCACTCCGGCCCACTGCCGCTCGGCTTTCCCACAGCACGTCCAGATCGCCTGCCTCCTCCCCCCGCCTCTGCTTCCGCCTGCTGCTTCCACAGGTACTCAACTCACCTGTGTTGCCAGGGCTGTGGCGGCTGCCGGATACCATCAGCCCTTGCGTGCTTTCCCACCCCCTTCAGTAGGGTTTATTTTTGCGGTAGGGCTTATATTAGGTGCACATGTTAAAAACAATCAGGCTTATCATCGGGGTAGGTCGCATTTTGGGGGAAAGACGGTATTTTAATAACTGGATAGCTGAAGAATTACTTGGGAACATTTGAAATGTAGACAACACGGAAAAAGAGCCAGCGGTCCACCGAGTTTGACCCTTTGAGTTTTAGTTTATTCTTTTAAAATTCTGGTCGGATGATGGCGTGCGTTTACCCCAAGCATGTTTAAACTCAGTTACTGATAAATGAGCCACTATCTCTGCTGGGAGTTGGCTCCAAGCTTCCTCCCTCCGTGAAGTCCCATTTTTTAAGACCTGGGACGATCACAAGATATCCAGATGTTTCCCTTATTTGGTTAGGCATTAAGCACTCTGACAAAATTAATGTTGGTCTGCTAATGTCTGCTGTACGCTCATCTCGCCACAGATGTTTCTGGTGCAGGTACAGGAAGTCCTCGACTTACAGCCACAATTGAGCCCAAAATTTCTGTTGTTCAGCGAGACATTTGTTAAGTGAGTTTTGCCCCAGTTCGCGACTTTCCTTGCCACGGCTGTTAAGTGAATCATTGCAGTTGATAAGCCAATAACCTGGTTGTTAAGTGGATGTGGCTTCCCCGTTGGCTTTGCTGGGCAAAAGGCCACAAAAGGGGATCACGTGACCCCAGGGCAGGGCAACCGTCATAAATACGAGTCGGCTGCCAAGTGTCTGGATTTTGATCATGTGACCACGGGGATGCAGCAACAGTCATGTCATGTCACATGTTTCAGTGCCATTTCCAACTTTAAACAGTCACTAAAACAAACCGTTGTAAGTTGAGGACCACCTCCTTAACTTACAGCCATTTGTTCCAAGTTATGACGGCACTGAAAAAAGTGACTTCTGACCGGTCCTCGGAGGACGGTTCCAGCATCCTCAGTCACATGATCAAAATTCATGCGTTTGACAACTGGCATGTACAGGTAGCTCTTGACCTACAACAGTCCGTTTAGTGACCGTTCAAAGTTACGACGGCACTGAAAAAAGTGACCGTTTTTCACACTTATTTGCAGCATCCCCCGTGGCCAGGTGATCCAAATTCAGACGCTTGGCAACTGGTTCATATTTGTGACGGTCGCAGTGTGTGTGTGTGTGTGTCGTGTGATTCTCTTTTGCGACCGTCCAATAAGTCAAGTCAGTGGGGAAGCCAGATTCATTTTACAACTGTGTTACTCACTTAACAACTGCAGGGATTCACTTAACCACGGTGGCAAGAAAGGACGTAAGATGTCACTCAACGTCTCACTTAGCAACATAAATCTTGGCTGTGGTCATGAACTGAGGGCTACCTGTAGTTTCCCATCTGGCAACCAGAGCCAAAATGAACTCGCCTGTCCGTCTGCAAAGTTCTGCGCAAGGACTGGATGAGGAAGGAGGGAAGGGGACTGAGAGAGAAGAACAAAAGGATTGCAAGAAGCATCCGCCTCTCTCCTCCTGGTCATCAGGCTGCGTCCCTCAAGAACTACGGCAACTTTAGCGCCCGTGGACTTCAATTCCCAGAATTCCTGAGCCAGCCATGCACGGTCATACCCCACTCCGTATCAAGGATGCAGCTGTAGAGGTGGTGATCAGTATTAAGTATCTGGGGGTGGAGATAACCAACAATCTGAACTGGTCTCTCCACACGTCGTCCTTAGTGATGCGTGCAAACCAGCGTCGGCATTTCCTGCGTCGGATGAGGAGAGCACATCCTTCTGTCCTGGCTACTTTTTACAGAGGCACAGTTGACCAACTGCAGCCCTGTTTGGTTTGGTTGCTGCAATGCCTCGGATAGAAAGTCCCTATAGAGCAGTGATGGCGAACCTATGGCACGCATGCCACAGGTGGCATGTGGAGCCATATCTGCCGTCACACGAGCCGTTGCCCTAGCTCAGCTCCAGTGCACATGTGCGCGCCAGCCAGCTGATTTTTGGCTTTTACGGAGGCTCTGGAAGGGTGTTTTTGGCTTCTGGAGGGCTTCGGGGAGGGGCAGGGGGGTGTTTTCACCCTCCCCAGGCTCCAAGGAAGCCTCTGGAGCCTGGGGAGGGTGAAAAATGGGCCTACCAGGCCCACCAGAAATTGGGAAATGGGTCATTTCCAGCCTCCATGGGGCCTCCAGGGGGGTGGGGGAGGCCATTTTCGCTCTCCCCAGGGATTAAATTATGGGTGTGGGCACTTGCGCATCCATGATAGCGCGCGTGCATGCACTTTCGGCACCCGAGGAAAAAAAGGTTCGCCATCACTGCTATAGAGAGTGGTGAGGACAGTGGAGAGGATTACAGGAAGCTGGCTTCCTGTTATGCAGGATGCTGCTTACAAACGCTATGTGCTTGGAGCTCGAAGCCTTGTTAGAGACTCCACATCCCCACTTCATGGTCTGTTTCTGTTGCTCCCCTCTGGGAGGAGGTTTCGAGATATTTTTTAGTAGGACTACCAGATTCTATAAAAGCTTTGTTCCCTAGGCCATCTCTCTGGCAAACTCGCAAGATTCGTTTCTCTTGCCATGTACATACATACATCTGAACTGTGCTCTCTCTGTGTCATATAACGTATGTGGGTATATGCATAATTTTGTATTTATTTATTTATTTATTTATGATATGTTTATGTAGTGCATATTGGAGGTGGTGACCCTTTGAGAGCTGTATGCAACGAAATTTCATTTTAATGTATGCCAATTACTGTACATTCAAAGTGACAGCAGTTATTCTATTCTATTCTATTCTATTCTATTCTATTCTATTCTATTCTATTCTATTCTATTCTATTCTATTCTTCTCTATATTCCATTCTATTTTCTATTCTTTTCTATTCCTTTCATTCCCATTCCCATTCCCATTCCCATTCCCATTCCATTCTCTATTTTCTATTTTATTCCATTCCATTCCATTCTACGCTATGCTGGCTCAGGAATTCTGGGAGTTGAAGTCCACAGGTCCCAAAATCATGATGAGGGCCCACAACTGCTCAAGAGTGTCTGCTGAAGCCCTGACAGTTTGCCAAGGACGACACCACCCGTGCCAGAGGGCCCGGGCAAGCAGGACAATGGAAGACCTTCCCGTGTCTGCTCCAATGTGCCATGGAGGCCAGGCCTGTTTCGAAGCAATGACCCAAGTGATGTCCTGTCCTGCTTCTCTTAGAGAGCCCCCAAGCAGTCAGTTTCAACCCCTTCCCCCCATGGCCTTCTGCAAGGCGTGGGGAGGCTGGGCCGAGGCCACCCAGGCCTGGATCTCGAAGGCCAGGCGGGTGGGCAGGGTGCCAGTGTTGTGGCCTGTCATCAGCTGGCCCCTCCAGCAGCCGAATCAGAGGAGGAGGAGGAGGAGGAGTGGGAGTCAGGGTCAGCATCAAGGCAACCTGAGAGCTGCGAGGGGGAAGAGGGAATGGAGCTGGCAGAGAGAGAGACAGAGGCAGAGTCTGGGCCGTCTGTCAGCCCTCAGATGGAGAGTCAACAGCCCCCAGGTCTGGAAGTGGCTGATGAGGAAGAGGAGGAACAGCTGGGTCCAGTGCCTGACGTGCGGATGCACAGAAGGCAGAAGAGAGGAGAGAACAGTGGAAATCTATGGGCTGGTCCTTGGCGAAGCCCCATCCTAGCTCTGGGGATAAAAGGCAGGGGGCGGAGATGAATAGATGTGGCAGGCAACTATTCATCTCCCGGCCGGCCGGACTAATTAGCCTGCGGTGAGAGAGAAACTTTTTGCCGGGGCTGCAGGGGCGCCTAATAAAGGAATCGTTGATTCAACTCCAGAGGGTTTGTCGTGTTTGGGGATCTGGGTCAGAACAGCCAAGCTCACCTCTAGCTTCTTCTCCTTCTCCGTCAACACGTCCTTCTGGGTCTGCGTGTATTCAATCAGCATGCGTGCCAGCTGGCGCCGATCTTCCAGTTCCGCAGCTAGCCGCCCGTTGTATTCTGCCAGCAGCAAACACGCCTCGTCCACGGTCTTCGACAGCCGCTCCGCCGCCTCTTTGTCTGCGCACAGAAGCGTTAAGCACGTTTCAAGGAGGCCACACCACACCTTCTGCGTTGCTGACAAGCGGCAGCCACCCTTCTCTACGCACCAACAACCACACAGTACAGGTGGTCCTCAACTTACGAGAGCTCAAAATTTAGGTTGCTAAACGAGACATTGGTTAAGTGAGTTTTGCCCCGTTTCCCTAATGGGATTTTTTTTTTTTTTTGCTGGAAATTGGCAAGAAAACGTGATAAATTGCAATTACATGATGGCGGGACATGACAACCAGTTGTAAATGGGAGCCAGTTGCCAAGTGTCCAAATTGTGATCCTGTGATCCTTGGGGGGGGGAGGGGTTGAAACATGAGTTTAGGCTGTGGCTTCTTCAAGGGCCATTGTAATTTCAAACTGCCAATAAACAAATGGTGGTTACATTGAGGACTACTTATACCCCGGGTGGGGAATTATGGCCCTTTTATGACTTGTGGACTTCCTGAGCCAGGAATTCTGGGAGTTGAAGTCCACAAGTATTAAAGGGGCCATGGTTCTCCACCTCTGACTTATCCCATTCACCTTCCCGCT
The DNA here is from genome assembly GCA_023053685.1 of Diadophis punctatus similis. Taxonomy (NCBI): domain Eukaryota; kingdom Metazoa; phylum Chordata; class Lepidosauria; order Squamata; family Dipsadidae; genus Diadophis; species Diadophis punctatus. The sequence continues at coordinate 1,597,600 of JALIGW010000058.1, read as the reverse complement.
GAAGCTCTTACCCACCCAGAACCCTTCCAGGTTTATTTAGGCTTCTCTCAGCCGACTGGCTCAGGCTCACCTGTGATCTTCTCCAGCAGGGACACATCCTGAACCTCCTGGGGAAGAGAAGCGATCTTCTGCCGCACGGTGGCATCGCCCGAGGCTGCGTTCTCCAAGTCTTGCAGAGCTTTGATCAAGTCCTCCGCCTGCCCGGGTGAGACAGAACAAGATGCCCGCTGTGGCTTCCCCAGAGACAGTCCAGCGCTCTCCTTCTCTGGGGCGCCTCTCCCCCAAAGCACTGCCCACCCTGTGGGCACTCGCTGTCAGGAGGAACAAAGGTGCCCTGGCCACAGAGGGTCAACTATTTGGCTGCTGTCGTCCGGAGTCCCCTAGGCTGCCCGTGCAGGTCATAGAGCAGTGATGGCGAACCTATGGCACGCGTGCCACAGGTGGCACGCGGAGCCATATCTGCCGGCACGCGAGCCATTGCCTAGCTCAGCTCCAGTGCGCATGTGCGTGCCAGCCAGCTGATTTTTGGCTTGCACGGAGGCTCTGGGAGGGCATTTTCGGCTTCTGGAGGGCCTCCGGGGGGGGACAGGGGGAGGGCGTTTTTGCTCTCTCCATGCTCCAGGGAAGCCTCTGGAGCCTAGGGAGGGCGAAAAATGGGCCTACCGGGCCCACCAGAAGTTGGGAAATGGGCCATTTCCGGCCTCCAGAGGGCCTCTGGGGGGGCGGGGGGGGCATTTTTGCCCTTCCCAGGCAGTGAATTTTGGGTGTTGGCACTCGCGCATGTGCGATAGCACACGCGCATGCACTTTCGGCACCCGAGGAAAGAAAGGTTCGCCATCACTGTCATAGAGTAACAGGGTAATAAAGATGGAAGGGACCTTGGAGGTCTTCTAGTCCAACCCTCTGCTCAGGCAGGAGACCCTAGACCAGGGGTCTCCAAAGTTTAAGACTTGTGGACTTTAATTGCCAGAACTCTGGGAGTCTTTTTTTCTTTCTCTTTTCTTCCTTCCCTTCTCTCTTTCTTTCTTTCTTTCTTTCTTTCTTTTTCTTTCCTTCCTTCCTTCCCTTTCTTTCTTCCTTTTTCTTTCCTTCTTTTTCCCTCCCTCCCTCTTTTGAATTCTGGGAGTTGAAGTCCACAAGTCTTAAAACTGCCATGTTTGGAGACTAGAATTCACGGCCTCCTGGCTTTCTTTTTCATTAAGCAAATCACCGAAGTTGTTAAGTGAATCCTACGGTCATTAAGTGAGTCCAGCTTCCCCCGCTGGCTTGCTTGTCGGAAGCTGGCTGGGAAGGTCACAAAGGGTGACCATGTGACCCCGTAGCCATCCTAAATACATGGCAGTGGCCTGAATTTGGATCACAGGATTGTGGGAAGACGTTGCAATGGTTGTAAGTGCGAGGACTGATCGTTAAGTCACTTTTTTTACAGCACCACTGTAGCTCTAAACGAGTGGTGTGGTGGCCTACAGGTGGAGCTGTGGCCTCACAATCAGGTGGCTGTGAGTTGGATCCTAGGAAGAGGCAAATATTTCTCTCTCTGGACACACAGAGAATATGTCTGCTGAACAAAACTCCGCATTGGCGACAGGAAGGGCATCCAGCCAGTAAACACTAAGCTCCATTCAGTTGCCCAGATTCTAGCCCGATGCAAAGGATTACGGGGTCATTAAAAGAAGACTGTAACTCTAAACGGATGGTTGTAAGTTGGGACTATTTGTACACATGAAAGGCAAGGGAAAAAACAACAACCCAGTGTTCTAATATTTAAACAAGGGCTATCAAGGATCCTGATGACCTGCTCAATTCCTTTCTCAAAAATTCTTAATATTCCAGCCATGAGCAGACCTTCTCCCGCCTGCCGTTCAGGAGTGGTGGCTTCCTCGCCAAGAGTTCAAAGGCCGCCTTTCTACAGGGGGAAAGACAGAACTTTTGGGGGGGGGGGTGCTAGGCCGGGAGGTGCCAGATGCGTGCCTTGAAAGTTCAAAGGAAGACCGGTCTTCTCCTGCCAACAGATCCTTAATTCATATGGTATTCCTTTGAAGCCCGACATCTGCCAAGGGTCCTCCTCCTCCTCCTCCTCCTCCTCGGTGGAATAAATGGAATTTAAGGCCAGGGCTCCATCCCAGGAAACCTAAGAGGCCCCTCCAAGAGGGAGGGGGAGAAAGCTGCTCTCCTGCTTAACAGAAGGACGGGCTGCCTTTCAAGCCCTTTGCCCCTTTGAAGGGGAGACGGGCCACAAGACCCCCAGGGGGGGATATGGGGGTGTTAAAGGCTCTGCAAGGTGCTGCAGATTTGCCAGGGAGCACAGGGCAGGCAGCCAGAAAAGCAACCGGTAGATAACTGGGCTTATCTGTCCAGGTCTTGAAATTCCGGCCTCTGTTATTTCTGGGGAGGGGGGAAATTCCAGGGATGAGATTCCGCTGCCCTCACTGCTCAGCCAGGTGGCAGCTGCCCACAATTCGCCTTCTGGAACATGTTCAGCCCCTGCAAAGCAGCCCCTCCGAAGGGCTGGAGAGCCTCCCAGCAGGTGGTCCAGGTGCTCAGCAGAAGGAAAAGGAGAAGCTGCTCACCAGAATCCACATCACACCCTGCTGGTTCATAATGGAGACCTACACTGGTCTCTCTCTAATCACCTACCTTATCTTTCTCCATCTCTCTATCAAGTCTCTCTCTCTCTCTCTCTCTCTCTCTCTCTCTCTCTCTCTCTCTCTCTCTCTCTCTCTCATCTACCAATGTATCTTTATGTCTATCTCTATCATCTAATCTAATTCACATAGGAAAGATGGATGGTATAAAAAATGTAATCAAAAAATAAAACCTACCTACCTATTTCATCTCTATCACTTATTTCTCTCTCTCTCTTTCTCTATCATCTATCTAATCATATCTATCTATCTATCTATCTATCTATCTATCTATCTATCTATCTATCTATCTATCTATCCATCCATCCATCCATCCCCCCTCTATCATCTGTCCCTCCTATCTATCTATCATCTGTCTATCTGTCTATCTGTCTGTCTATCTATCTATCCATCCATCCATCCATCCATCCATCCATCCCCCCCCTCTCTCTCCGCCTACTTTGTCTGTCTGTCTGGAGTGTGGAGAGACGTCATGCAATAACCCTTCAATTAAGGGCCAGGGGCTTTAAACAAATGAAACACTTTCTCCTCAGCCCACTGCCTTCCAGGGGTCTCCAGCCAACTCCTCTTGCTCCCCATCAACAGCAAGGCCCAGTCCTGGCTGAGAATGATGGGCATGGGAGTCCAGCCACCCAGAGGGCACAGAGGGAAGGAAAGGAAGGCGATCCACTCGTCCGTCTTCCTGCCGCGCATGCTAAGGGCTCCCCCTGGCGGCTGCTTGTGACTCTTTCTCCCAGAGGGGCTGCCCTCTTGCCAGCGTACCAGAAGGGGCCCGGGGTTGGCGTCCTGTGGGGAGTAACTCCCAGGGTAGTCGTCGTCCTCCTCTTCCTGCATCTGCTGAAACGTCCTCTTCAGGGACTTCTTCTCCTCTGTAACTGAGAAGGGAAAGATGCTCTTCGTCTTTGCAACATGAAAACGGGCATCATTAGAAAAAGAAGCAATGCACGCAATGCCAAGTCGACCTTGAACAGTTCCTTGCCCACAGGGTAGCAGATAACCCACCCCAAAATAAGCCGATTCTGTTCCTCTGGGTTCCCTTCAACACTGCAACAAATACACACATACACACACACACACACACAGTGAGAGAGAGAGAGAGAGAGAGAGAGAGAGAGAGAGAGAGAGAGAGAGAGAGAGAGAGAGAGAGAGAGAAAGCAAACCGACAGCTGCGAAGAGCCCAAGCTCCCCTTATATCCAAGCCCCGCACGGGTCTCTTGCCCGTTATACAAGCAGATTCCAGGCATATTTCTGCCCTGTGGAACACTTCCCCTCCCCCCCCCCACAGGTGAGTTTTCTCCCGGAGTTCACGAAAGGTGTAAAAACATGGCTCTGTGGCCTTGTGTGGGGCGCCCAGAGGGGCATGCAGCTGGTTGGTGACAGCCCACCCTTTGCGTCTTTTAAGTAACTTTTAATACTGAATTTTAATTATCCTCACTTTATTTTTCAATTTTATATACTGTTTTTATGTTTTAATATTTTAGTTATATGTTGCCCAGAGTCCCCTTGTGAGGAAGATGAAATAGACTAGATCAGTGATGGCAAACCTTTTTTGGTTCGCGTGCCAAAAGGGGGGGGGGATTCAGGGGATCACGTCTGTGCGTGCCCACACCCATAATTCCATGCACCCCCGCCAATGCGGGCATGACCCCCCCGCTCCTAGCATGCAATGGCACACCCATTTTTCGCTCTCTCCAGGCTCCAGAGCCTTTCTAGGAGCCTGGGAAGGGTGAAAACGGCCTTCCCCACCCCCTCTGGAGGCTGGAAACAGCCTGTTTCCTGACTCCCAGTGGGCCCAGAAGGCCCGAAAATCAGCTGGCCGGTGCGCACATGTGTGCCAGACCTGAGCTCGCGTGCCCACCGATATGGCTCCGCGTGCCACTTGTGGCACCCGTGCCATAGGTTTGCCATCACGGGACTAGATAAATGATAGCTAGCTAGTTGGATGGATGGCTGGAAGGACAGATAGACGGAGTAGATGGATAGAGGAAGGAAGGAAGGAAGGAAGGAAGGAAGGAAGGAAGGAAGGAAGGAAGGAAGGAAGGAAGGAAGGAAGGACGGGAGGGGATAACCAGATAGCTAAGACAGACAGACAGACAACATGGATGGATGGATGGATGGATGGATGGACAGACAGATGAAATGGATGGAGAGAGAGAGACAGACAGACAGACAAATAGTAGGTAGGTAGGTAGGTTTTAGAAAGGAAGGAAGGAAGGAAGGAAGGAAGGAAGGAAGGAAGGAAGGAAGGAAGGAAGGAAGGAAAGAAAGAAAGAAAGAAAGAAAGAAAGAAAGAAAGAAAGAAAGAAAGAAAGAAAGAAAGAAAGAAAGAAAGAAAGAAAGAAAGAAAGAAAGAAAGAGCTTAAGTCAAAGCATAGATATTTACTGCACCCATGGAAGCCCATAGAAGCTAAACCTAGCTTCAGAAGGACGCACCCACACTGCCCTACTTGAAAAGCAAGCACACACTGCACAACCTGAGTTTCAAGTCCCAGTTTCGGCAAGTCCCAACTGCATCGTTCCCAGCCAAAACCAGAGCTACCGAGGGCTCTGTGAACCTTGCAATAGGAGATCAGAAAGCTCCCACAGCCAAGAGTCCAGACCAGGTAAGATCAAAGAGACCTCTGCCCAACCACATCAACTCAGCTGCTGGGACTTCACCTCCCCGTTTAGATTCACCTGCATAAGTGAACAGGACACTTATGCAGCCGGTCAGGGGTGGGGGTGGGTGGTGGGAGAGACCCAGAGAGGAAGGAACGGTGGCTTTGAACTCCTCATTTCAGCTCAGGGTCCACTTGAGAGGGAAAGAGCAGAAGGACCTCAACAGTCCTAATGCTCGAAACCCACTTTGCAATCCTGCTTGGCATAACTGGAAAATGGTGAGGAATGGAAGGTCTTACAGATTATTCCAACCTAGGACTGAGGAGAAATTTCCGAACCGAACAATCAACCAGTGGAAGTTGTGAATGCTCCATCATTGGAAGTTTTTAAGAAGAGACTGGAGAACTATGTGTCTGAAATGGTGTAGTGGGGTTTCCTGCCTGAGCAGGGCGTTGGACTAGAAGACCTCTAAGGCCCCTTCCAACTCTGTTATTTTATATTCTATTCTAACTCTGTCTATTCTATTCCTATTCCATTCCATTCTAATTGTGACTGCAGCTACCTGCGATTTCCCCCACAACAGGAGACACAAAGGCACCCAGCCGGAGCTGCCCATTCCAGAGAAACGAGTAGGTGAGCCTCCCGGTCATTATTCAAAGCCTCAGTTTAGGCAGGATGCAACCCCATCCCCCCCCCCCCATGAATAAACCACCCGACCCTGCATGAGAATTTGGAGGCTTTGGGGCAGGTGTCAAGGTGGAGGCAGATGGCTGGCAGCTGTAGGAGAAGGGATGCCAGGAACCAGGCCTGGCAGAGAAGCCGCCGCAGCCGCAGCTGGCAGCACCGAGGGAAGACGAAGCCCAAGCTGGCCCAGGGAGCACCTGCTGCCCCCTTCTACAGAAAGATCCGGTGTTCCTGGCTGCCTTCCACAGCCTCCTGAAGCAGGCGGCCTCGTCTTTCACCCAGCAAGCAGGGAAAGCCAGATGATGTTCTAACGCCGTTCTCTCTCCAGCATTGATGGAGGAGAAAACACCTGCAAAGGGTTCTGTCGCATCTCAGGTCCTTCTGGACCAACCTGGTGTCCGTCCGTCCGTCCCCCTCCAAGTTCCCAGGTCCATGCTAGATGAATTCTAATCCACGCAGACACTCGGGCCAGGTTTTAAATGTGCTGCTTTAGGATGGAGACTGGCTGAAGGTCAAATGACAGCCGAGAACTGATATCCCCTGTCAAGTGTCCATCACTGATCTAGTCACATTCCCCAAACCACTATTTAGTTCTTTGTTATCTCCAAAGACTTTCTTTCCTGTCTGCGCTTGAAATGAGATTGAGATGCAGGAAAATTGTAGAATCCTAGGGCTGGAAGGGACCTTGGAGGCTATCTAATCCAACCCCCGGCCCAAGGCAGGAAACCTTATACCATTCCGGACGCATGGCTGTCCAATCTTTTCTTAAAAGCCTCCAGTGATGGAGCACCCACAACTTCTGGTGGCAAGCTGTTCCATTGGTTAATTGTCCTCATTGTCAGGAAGCTTCTCCTTCATTCCAGGTTGCTTCTCTCCTTGATGAGTTTCCACCCATTGCTTCTTGTCCTACCCCCAGGTGCTTTGGAGAATAGGTTTACCCCCTCGTCTTCTTTGGGGCAGCCCCTCAAATATTGGAAGACTGCTATCATGTCACCCTTGGTCCTTCTGTTCATTAGTCTTTAGAAGTTAGAGGCCTTCTTACAGGCCTACCGTGTTTTCCCGAAAATAAGACATGTCCCGAAGATAAGCCCCCCCAACTACTTCGGGGGGAAAGGGGGGGACATGCCAGGAGCCGCTCTTTTTGCGACGGCACTCTTTTGGCCCGGAAAGAGAGAGAGAGAGAGATCCCTCAAGAAGTTTCCCTGCAAAGACCTGCTGAAAAGAGAAGCTGCGAACTTTCAGATGCTGCTAAGATGAGCACCTCGCAGCCAGGCCCTCCCCTGCATTCCCCGCCACCCCCAAATTGTGCCTGATGATCTTACCAGCGTCTGGAAGTTCGCGGCTTCTCTTTTCAGCAGGTCTTTGCAGGGAAATTCCTTCAATGTAAAGGAGAAGTTATCGCGAGTGCAACCAATTAACAATTTTAAAGGGATCCGTTTTGCCTACCATGAAGGGAACCAATGCTTGCCTCCTTTTCTTCGGGGAACATTGGTTCCCTTCATGGCAGGCAAAACGGATCCCTTTAAAATGCTTCGAAGGACTTTGAAGCATTTTGAAGGGACGCCCGCCACGCCACGTCCTCCCGCCCTGCCAAACCCCAGCGCGAGACGCCCCTCCTACCTCGGTCGCGTTCTTCGGTCTTCTCTCCACGGCAGCCCGTTCCAAAAGAACGTCTCGCGAGTTAAAAGTTCTCAAACTCGCGAGGCGTTCTTTTAGAACGGGCTGCCGTAGAGAGAAGACCGTAAGAACGTGACGGAGGTCCTAGGACAAGTCCCAGGTAGGACGCCTGCCCCGCTCCGCCCCGCCCCACCCCACGAGAGACGCACCACTTACTGGAGTTTTGCAGCTCCGTGGTCTCTCGGCTTGTCTGTTTGCAAGTTTTTCCCCTTAAAGAGACTAGCCGAGAGACCACGGAGCTGGCAAACTCCAGTAAGTGGTGCGTCTCGTGCCCCGCCCCGCCTGCACCCCAAAAATTATAAGCCACCCCCCGAAAATAAGGCCAGGGGCATTTTTTGGGGGGGTCAAAAAATATAAGCCCCTGTCTTGTTTTCGGGGAAACACGGTAGGAGTCTTATGATTTACCCAAGCAGACCCTCTCTGGCCCGGAGGGGAGGGGGCACCTGGACCTACATGAGGCGGGTTGCACAGGCACAAAAGCAAGCTCTGTTCCTGTGTCTCAACCAACCAGAGTGGGTTATCTTGGAATGAGGCCTTCTCACGAGGGGCCAGCACCCCTAAGCACATCCTGGCCTGGGATGCCACTGAACTCCCAATGCCTTCCACGCGAATCCTCCACCTAAACTGGGCAGAAAAACCGTGTTGTGGCTTCTTTCAACCATTCGGGATTTAACCCTTGGGATGCCAGCTGAGCTCGAGTTCCCTTCTTGGCCATGGCAGTCTTCGTTCCTGCCTCTCGGGACCCAGAAACCCATCCAAGGTGGCATATACAGGTAGTCCTTGACTTACAACAGTTCATTTAGTGAACGCTCAAAGTTACGACGGCACTGAAAATTGTGACTTAGGACCGTTTTTCACAGTTACGATCTCTGCAGCACCTCCAGGATCAGAAATTCAGAAGCTTGGCAACTGGTTCATATTTATGACCGTTGCTGCGTCTCGAGGTCACGTGATCCCCTATTGTGACCTTCTGATAAGCCAATGAGGAAGCATAGGAACAATGGTGTTACTAGCTTAACTCCAGGGATTCGCTTAAGAAACAAGGCAAGAAAAGGCATAAAATGGGGCAAAGCTCACCTAACAAATGTCTCACTTGACAACAGGAATGCTGTGCTCCGTTGTGGTCGTAAGCCAAGGACTACCGGTACTAATATCCATAAAGGAAACAGGGCTCCAGCTTCGGCCCCATTGCGCAGCACACTCAGCGGAAAGGATTCAGAAGTGGGCTGCTCAACTTGCACACTCAGCAATGCTGCCAGAGAGACCCACAAAGACCCCCGCCCTCTTTCTTTACGGGGCAGGCCCTTCTTTCAGGATACAACCACGACTGAGCCCAAAATTCCCGCCGCTAAGCGAGACGGTTGTTGAGTCAGCTTTGCCCCATTTCACGGCCTTTCTTGACACCGTTGTTAAGGGAATCACTGGGGTTGTTAAGTGAACCTGGCTTCCCCACAAACTTTGCTTGTCAGAAGGTGGCAAAAGGGGATTGCGTGATCCCGGGATAATGTGACCGTCAGAAATGCGAGTCCGTTGCCAAGCCTCTGAATTTGGATCACGTGACCACCGGGAGGCTGCAACGGTCGTCATGATAAAAAACGGTCATAAGTCACTCACATACCAAACAAACGTGTGAAAAGGGGCCGTAGGTCGCTGTTTTCAGTGTCGTTGCAGCTTCAAACAGTCACTAAATGAACTGTTGTAAGTCGAGGACCTACCTGCAATCTAGAAAATGAGCGCATGACTTACCTTTGGTTTGAATTTATATTTTGCCGACAAAGAAATAAATAAAGGGAGACCAGTATAGAGCTATTGCAAGCTATTTAGCTCTTGTCAGCTAGCCTGGTTCGAATCCCAGAAGGGGATGGCTAGCTGACGAGAGCTAAATAGCTTGAAATAGATCTATACTGGTCTCCCTTTATTTATTTCTTTGTCAGCAAAATATAAATTCAACCCAAAAATAGTTTGTCGCGAAAGCAACTGCCTGCGAGGGCTCCTGGATTGGGGCTGAGGCGAAAGCGGAAGTGGACCAGGTTGCCCCGATAGACCTACCTTTGGGTTGGGGACTATTGGAGTCTTCCATGGACAGTTTCAACTGCTGTATGAACTCTCCGCCATACACGCTCCTCTCCTGCCAGATGTTCAGCAGCCGTTCCAAGGGCTTCTTGCATCCCTCGTCTGCCTCCCTGGAAGGTGGGGAAAGGGCAAAGCTTAAAAAGCAGGAACAGGAAACGGGGATGGCAGTGGCAAGGGGTACCACAGAGTCCTAGGGCTGGAAGGGACCTTGGAGGTCTTCTAGTCCGACACACACCCCCACGCCCAAGGGTGTGGGTGCCTACTCTGTTCATCTTCCACACTCTTTGTCAACTCTGAAGCTGACCTGACCGAGGCCATCTTGGAGCTTCAGTGTTGCCACACTGGAGCTGAGGGAGAGGGAGAGGGGAATAGAGATAGCTCAGGTTTTGTAGCCAAAACAAAATAATTTTCCCCTGAGAACCAAGGACATTCCCACAGGTGGCTGAAGTTTCAAGGAGTGAAGTTTCCAAGCAACTGGACAGCACCTTGATTGGACCATGGGACTAATTGTTTGGGAAAGGGGGAAAAACTTTAACTTTTAATTAGGTGAAAACCGCAGGAACCTTTAGAGTTGGTTTTCACCAGCCTGTGCCAATATGATATATCCAATAAATGTGTTCTTTGAGGAAACTGCTTGCCTCGGAGTTCTTTTTGCTATGGGTGTATTACTTGAAACCCTGAGTGAGGGGCAGAACAGTTAGGAAGTCTCCACCAGCCAAGAGAAATGGCCTTTGTACACCTGCTTTTATTCATTTATTTAGCATATGACAAATTCAGCAAATAGGTACTCCTCGGCTTACGGCTATAATTGAGATTCTTGCTAAGTGAGAAAAGTGAGTTTTGCACCCATTTTATGACTTTTCCCGCCATGTTTGTTAAGTGACTCACCCCAGTTGTTAAATTAGGAACACGGTTATTACGTGAACCTGGCTTCCCCATTGACTTTGCCTGTCAGAAGGTCACAAAAGGGGATCACGTGACCCCGGGACACTGTGACCGTCGTAAATACGATTCAGTTGCCAAGCGGCAGAATTTTGATCACGTGACCCCCATGTGATCATGCTGCAATGGTCATTAAGTGTGAAAACTGGTCCTAAGTCACTTTTTTGAGTGCCGTTATAACTTCAAACGGTCACTAAATGAACGTAAGTCAAAATGTAGTGCATTTTGCATATGTACGCGTGCTTAGATTGACAGACATCTGGATTTTTAAAAAGAATAAGTGCTTTCAAATGTGCAAGGCTCTCTAATCAGCTGAGAAAGAAATTAAATACAGGTAGTCCCGGACTTACAACGATTCGTTTAATGACCATTCAAAGTTACAATGGCACTGAAAAAAGGGACTTAGGACCGACACTTGGCAACTGATTCAGATTTACGACGGTTGCTGTGTTCAGGGGATCACATGATCCTCTTTTGCGACCTTCGGACCAGCAAAGTCAACGGGGAAGCCGGATTCACTTAACGACCGTGTGATTAACTTAACAACTGAAGAGATTCATTTAACAACCGTGTTGCTAACTTAACAACTGCAGCGACACATCAAAAATATGGCAGGAAATGTCTATAAAATGGGGCTGAGCTCACTCAACAAATGTCTCGTTTAGCAGCAGCAATTTTGGGCTCCGTTGTGGTCGCAAGTTGAGGACTGACTGTAAATGTGCAGCCCTCTTCCCCACCCCGGACTCTCCCCGATGCCTTGGGCAACGTCCGTCCTCAGCCCAAGTGGCCTGCAATTCACACCCACCCGGCTTAGGGAAGTGCTCTCCAGACACCTGCTTCTCTTAATCTCTTTTGTGCTCTACATAGCCTCCCTTTTGAAGGCGGAAGGCCTTCTCTAAATAGTGTCACACAAGTCTTTAACTAGCTCGTAATATATTAGCTGCCAGGAAAGAACACGGAGCCGCTCGGTTTATAGCTTGCCCCACAGTGAGGGAACAGTCACCCAGTGACAGATGGAACGAGCCAAGCAGAAAGACAATCTGGAAAGGAGAGGGAGAGGGAGAGAGAGAGAGAGAGAGAAAGAGAAATATCTGATAAATCCCCACCACTTGGGATGCTGACCTCACTTAAAAGCCTGTCCAGATACAGCCGAGGCTGTGCAGAATAACTAACAACTGACACAAAACTGCCAACTGGGATCTGAAGGAGGCGTACGGATATTTTCAAAGGGGATTATTGGCGCTGCCAACCAGCCGGCCGCTTATCTAGATTCTCCAAACCTATCGAGGAGGAAGCAAATTTGCTGGGATATGAAAATATTTGGCGGTGTGCGGAAAGGGGAAATGCCAGGAAACCGAAGCAAGGTTGTGTGAAGCAAGGTCTTTCGTGGCGCCTGGCCATTGTGTAAACCTGAGAGGGTTTAACAGCTGTGTGTCGATTGTTGTCTTCCAGTGGATTCTCATTTTGCCTGCGTCAAACACACGCATGCCTCTTCCCTGCTCTCCTGCAATTGCTTACATTTCTTTGCATCATAGAGAATGAAGCTATAAATACTCCGTGACATCGTCTGAACAATCAGCGGCCCACTGCGCCTTTCCCAGCAAAAGAATTGCAACTGGGATGCAGTCACTCACCATCTAAACTAGAACTCACCCTCGCCTGGTGATCGGCCCAAAATCAGCCAGCTGGCTTGAATGCCTAAGGTGGGACTAGAACTCATTGTCTCCTGGTGATTGGCCCAAAGTCACTCAGCTGGCTTTCCTGCCTAAGGCAAGACTAGAACTCCCTATCTCCTGGTAGCGCGCTCAAAGTCACCCAATTGGCTTTCATGCCTAAGGCAGAAATAAAACTCACCATCTCCTGGTTTATAGGCCAGCACCTTAACCACTTGCACTTAATTGAAGTTGGGAAGGAAAAGGGGTTTAATCTAAAATGTAGAAAACATAGAAAGATGGGAAACAAAATGGCAGAAAAAGATCTAGTGGTCCATGAAGTCTACCGGTTGAATTTTTTAATTCTATTTTTTTTTATCCCAAGTACACACAAGTACAGTGGTATCTTGGTACTCAACTGCTTTGAAACTCATCAAATTTGGTACTCAATGCATTTTTGACATGTAAATGTTGTCCTGGTGCTCATTGTTTGTTTGGTACTCAACACACAAGCTGGAAGTTGTTGGGGTGGGCTGTCTCGTGACTCACTACATTATTCCTTATGGGAAAAATCTGATTGGTACTCATCGTTTTTGGTATTCAACGCGCCTTCCGGAATAAATTAACCATGAGAACTGAGGTACCAGTGTATGTTTAAACCAGGGGTCCTCAAACTATGGCCTGTGGGCCAGATACAGCCCACCAAAGCCATTAAGCCGGCCCACACGGGACCACAAGGCTGCCCTGCCCACATCGCCCTGCATACCTATCTTCTGGAGGCCAGGGAGGCCAAAAACAGGATGCGTGAAGGCCTCAGGAGGCCAAAAACAGGCCCGATTTTTGCCTCCCTGGCACACACACACACAGACACACACAGACACAGACACAGACACAGACACACACACACACACACACACACACACACACATATATATATATATAGAGAGAGAGAGAGGGAGAGGGAGAGGGAGAGGGAGAGGGAGAGGGAGAGGGAGAGGGAGGGAGACACAAACAGAAGTCCCTCATACACACCCCAAGGCAGCCACATCCCTTCACTAACCTGCTTTCCACCCCCAGGAGCATAACAAATTAAAGTTTAATTTGTGTGTATTGTTTGGACTGCTAAATTGGGCATGCCTACCCAGTCACATGACCACCAACCCACGCCCCCCCAGCTGGTCCAGCCCCCCCAACAGTCTGAGGGACCGTGAATTGGCCCCGTTTAAAAAGTTTGAGGACCCCTGGTTTAAACGACTGACTCACTACCTTTTGTCTAAAGTGGCACAGGGTTTCCTGCCTGAGCAGGGGGTTGGACTAGAAGACCTCCAAAGTCCCTTCCAACCCTGTTATTCTGTTACCTACGCCGGAAGAAGGTGGTTCCAAGCTTCCGCCACTATTTCTGGGAAGTCATCCTTTCTAACATGACTGCTGAACTTCCCCTCCTGTCAGTCAGAGGCAATGCCTGCCATTTTGCTCTGGTCAGGGGCATCTTGTGAGACCCTGTGCAGAGAGCGCACACACACACACACACCAAAACCTGCCATCTTACACTGTCATTGCAGTCTGACAGAAGGTGGCAAATGCCACAAGAAACAGAGCAAGACCACCTACATACATACACACACACACACACACACACACACACACACACACACACACACACACACACACACGGCAAGCCCTTCCCATCTCTACTGCAGCAGGGACAAAAGGGCATTTCAGAGGAAGATCAAATTGGCATCCTTTCTGGAAACATGGCCCACGTTTTATGGAAAACACCACATATCGGGATAAGGATTGCGGCTTAGAAGTGATAAGATCTTTTTCCCTTGAATCTAATCCCTATCAAATAAAACCCGGTAAATAAAGTCTAATTAACAAAATATTTATTTCAGTAGAAAAGAATATAAAAACCATAATCATAATAGCTACATTTCTGCAAGCTAAAAACATGTCCTCTCTCGGCAGAGGACCATGGCAGAGGGAAGAAAGAATGCAATGGAATGTTAGACATGCACAGATCACCTATCACGTGTCTGCTTTGCTAGGAATGTCTGAGTATCATAGAGTGTAGTATATGAGCACAGCTGACAATCAAAAATTCACATCGTGACACCACAGGACACAAATGTCTATGGAGATTCTCCGTCATCCAGGTCATGGTCGTCCCAAAAGTGCATTTTTTCAAGAGGCAACTGGACTTTCTTGGTTTTTCTTTGAAGACGTTTCGCTTCTCATCCAAGGAGCTTCTTCAGCTCTGACTGGATGGTGGGGAATGGAAGGATTTATGCTCCTTGCAGACAGCTGGTCATTTGCGTCCTTTTTAGAGGGACGTTGAGGCCACTTGGAGGTTTGTCTGTGCCCTGGATGAGTGAAAATCTCTATAGACTTTTAGCCATGCACTATGGGATGAACACCCTTTGAATGGTGTGGCAGTAGGAACGGATTTCCAGAAAAACTGCAGACTACAGGAACCATTTGCACCACTCAGGTGGACCCTGAGGACACAGAGAAACCTCCAAGTGGCCTCAACGACCCTCTAAAAAGAATGCAAATGACCAGTTGCCTGCAAGGAATACTAATCTTTCCATTCCCCACCATCCAGTCAGAGCTGAAGAAGCTCCTTGGATGAGAAGCGAAACGTCTTCAAAAGGAAAAACAAGAAAGTCCATAGTTGCCTCCTGAATGAGCCCCTTTGGGACACAGGACACACAATATTTCAGCAGCAGCAGAAGACCCCCCCACAGCCTCAAGCCGCCTTCCTTCGGAATAACTGCAATAGGGGTGAGTTTCATGACAAACACCGATGCAAACCTGGTTTCCAGCAGCCAACAACACACAGAGCAGACAAGGAAGGAAGGCGTTGTACCTACCTGGCCACGTGTGAAAAAGCATCCACGAGCACCGATTCGAATTCCTTCGTAAACTCGGGTCCCTTCTTTTTACTGTTCTGGATGACATCATTCGCCAAGTATAGGAAAGTCAGCTTCCTACTTGATTTGGCTGGCAAAGGGAAGGAAAAGAGAAAAATCTAAGTAAGGCGGCATTGGGATCACCTCTCAGATTTTCAGATTCACATGTGTATATTATTCATATTCGCTGGGATATTATTATTTTTAAAAGCACGGTGTATTGAATTGATCTCCTGCCTGGAATCTGATAAAGGAGACGGCCTAGAATCCATCCACATTGCGGGGACAGAAAAATTATCTCATAAACAGACTGCCTTGTGGCTTTGATTTAAACAAGGTCTCCGAAGGGAATGCCAGATCTGTATCCGAATGTGATCTGCCGTTGGAGTGCCATTACAGAGGTTCAAGAACGTCATACGGCTTCCTTTAAAACAGCAAAGTTTAAAGGCCGAGGAAAATGAAAAAAAAAAGTTAACCTGATGTCATAACAGTATTTATTTATTTACGATATTTATACGCTGCCCAAATCTGCGAACACGAATTTTCAAAACCACAATGATGAGAACGGCAGGTTGTCCTTCGGTTTGCGATCATTCATTTTCTGACCTTTCAAAGTTACAACAGCAATGAAAGAAAAAAGTGATTTACAAACACTCCTCAGACGTACAACCATTACGGCATCCCCAGGGTCACATAATCAGAATTCAGGCACTTGCTTGGCAACGCTGCATGTATTTACGATGGTTGCGGTGTCCCAAGATCACAGGATGCCCATTTGCGACCGTGCCAGCCAGCTTCAAACAAGCAAAGGCAATGGGGGAAGCCAGATTCGCTTAATGACAACATGATTCACTTAACAACTCACTTAAAAAAACCCTATAATTCCTCTGAGGACCATTTGCAATGAACCAAGGGCCCCCGAAATACGACGAATTTTGTTTGTTTCTGAACCCAAGCAGGATGGGAACCGTGCAGAAGGGGGGAAGAGGACATTTTAAAGGGGGTGGGGGCTGCCACAAAGAAGGCCTGTCACCCAGTCTGTGTCCATAATTTTTTTCTTGGGGGGTGGGGAAATGACTGTTAACTGACCGTGTCTTGATATCCTTGTTTCTAATCTTGGCAAATTTAAGAGGTTTGGACTTCAACTCCCATAATTCCCCAGCCAGCGTTGGAAGTCCAAACCTCTTAAATTTGATCAGCAGAGATTAACTCCAAGGTTAACTTCAGACCAGCAATCCAGTAAAGAACACCCCAATCAAGAAACTGCCAAGGAGCCAACAGCAAAAAGCCCAACCCAAGAATCTCTAAGACCACCCACCCATACTGACAGGGAAAAACACCAGAATATAAACTGACAGCAAACCACACTCCCTGCTAACACTGACAATGTTACCTAGTTGGGTCATGAAATGTCTGCAAGAAAACAACCAAGCTCAGAGGGCGCCAAGTATCCCAGCTGTCCTCCTCCTCCTCCTCCTTTTCACAAACCCCACTCCCTTCAAACACTGACGATGTTCCCTAGTTGGGTCACAAAACAGCTGTAAGAAAATAACCAAGCTCAGAGAGCATCAAGGACCCCACAAGTCCCCCTCCTCCTCCTCCTCTACTGTGCACAAACCCCACTCCCTTCAAACACTGACAATGTTACCTAGTTGGGTCATGAAATGAGGGCAAGAAAACCACCAATCTCAGAAAGCACCAAGGACCCCACAATTCAACGCTGAGCTACAAATAGTCGCCTTCAAAATCACCACTCTCTGAAACTGGTAATAAGCCCAATTGGGCTTTTCAGTGCATGGCAATAAGGCTTATTACCAGTTTCAGAGAGTGGTGATTTTTAAGGCGACTATTTGTAGCTCAGGGTTGAATTGTGGGGTCCTTGGTGCTCTCTGAGATTGGTGGTTTTCATGACCCAACTAGGGAACATCGTCAGTGTTTGAAGGGAGTGGGGTTTGTGAAAAGGAGGAGGATATATATAAAAAGTCAGGGAGAATCCAAGGGTTTTCTTTACCAAAAAAGACACGTTTCAGAGAGTGGTGATTTTTAAGGCGACTTAAATACTGTATACACCGCTATATATATTGGAGCTCCAGGTAGGGAGAACTAGCAATGATCAAAGCCGCCCATTTGCTGTGCTTTTAGCTGGAGCTTAGGAATTGCAGCATCTTCACTGCATTCTTTCAACAGCTGCTGCTCTTTATAACAGGGACACCCACAAAGTGTTAAAAATCTTTTAAAAGCCGATCAAGCAGGTTAACAGACAAGGGGGGGGGCTGCTCTTCGGCACCCTAAAGGAGGCTGGAACAGAGAGAGAGAGCTGCAGGGAAGCCACTGGGGGGGGGGGGGAGACTGGCATTGTAAATTCACAAAGACGCCATTCAAGCGTAGGAGCTCAGCACAAGCTCGGCAGGGCAGAGCGGCAAACCAGCCAAAACCCACAGCTGAGGACGGCCTGGTTAAAGCCTCGAGGTTGGCATTATTTGCAGGCCCACAAGAGTTACCCTCTGGCAAGATGGTCGGCTAATACATTTTACAAATAAAAGATAAACTAAATATAACAGATATAACAGATTAATAGAATTGGAAGGGACCTTGTAGGTCATCTAGTCCAACCCCCGCCCAAGCAGACCCTACACCATTTCTGATGGCAAATAAAATAAAAATAAATTAAATTAAATTAAATAATTTAATTAAATTAAATAATTAAATTAAATAAAATAAAATAAAATAAAATAAAATAATAAAAGAAAAGAAACTTGCTCCCTTTACTCTTGAACAGGTAGTCCTCGACTTATAGCCATTCATTTAGTGACCAGTCAAAGTTACAACAGAAGTGAAAGAAATGAGTTATGACCGGTTTTCACACTTACGACCGTGGCAGCATCCCCAGTCACGTGATCAAAATTCAGCCGCTTGGCAACCGACTCACATTTACGATGGCTGCCATGTCCCAGGGTCACGTGGTCCCCTTTGGAGACCTTTTGACGAGCAAAGTCAATGGGGAAAGCCAGATTCACTTCACAACCGTGTTGCCAACTTAATAACTGTGGTGATTCACTTAACAACCGTGTCAAGAAAGGTCGTAAAACGGGGCAAAACTCACTTAGCAACTGTCTCGCTCAATTGTGGGTGAATCTCTGGGCTCAATTGTGGTCGCTAAGTCGAGGACTAACGGTAAAAGCATCTTAAGGAAGAATCCAGGATACCCACGCACCCGGCAGGCTGCACCCTTTGTGGCCAGCGGCAAAACCCACCGAAGGTTTTCCAAAATGCCACCCATCCAAGTGGCAGAGCGAGGGAGAGAAACTGGGAGCAATGGCCGCTCTGGGCTTCTCTTTTAGGCTTGACCGGTTCAGCTCAAGGAGCTCAGAAGAACCGGACTGGTTGTTGCCAGGCGCCACTCACCACATTTAAGGACCTGGAAGTCCACAGTGCCAGCCTCCTCAATGCAAACCGGGCCCCAAAGAGCCATGGGCCCAGAGCAGGGGTTTCGAAGCGTTAGGACCGAATGCTGCATTCCGGAAAGGATGCCTGTACCAAAATTATTATTTAACATAGGAATTGGGTGCATTATATCTAGAACTATCTAGATCAGTCAATTCTTGAGTTGAAGACTACCCTACAGGGCAGGGTGTGTAGCAAAGAACTAATTAAAGGAGATTATTTGCCTCTCAGGGTTGAACTCTGCGGTCCTTGGTGCTCTCTGAGCTTATTTACTCAACTAGATAACATCTTTACTGCTAGAAGGGAGGGGGTTTGAGGAGAGGAGGAGGATTGGGGGCTCCTTGGCGCCCTTTGAACTTGGCTGTTTCCTTGCAGACGTTTCATGGAGAACACCAAGGAGTTCACAGTCATCCTCCTCCCCCCTACATTCTAGCCCTCATGATGTTGCCTAGCTGGGTCATGAAAGGTCTGCAAGAAAAGAACCCAGCTCACAGAGCACCCCACAGTTCAACCCTGAGCTACAAATATCCTCTTCTTTTGGTCTATATTTATGCTGGCTTTGCTTTTGGACAGTGCTGAAGCTCTGTACGGGGTCAGCCTGACCCTCCCTCCCTTTCTATGAATAATCCTGATATCCGTCTCCAGCCCACCTGGCCTTCTTCCCACTGATTCTCCTCCCCCGGTTCTGACCACAACTCTTTGGTGCTGTTTGGGTGAGCCTTGAGTTTTTGGCCCGGGCTCTTCGGGAAGAAGCCCCATTGGGTGGGCTTGCCTGGTCCACTTCTGACTCATGCATTTGAACCTGTGGAGGAGGCCACCATCAGCCCCACATTAGGGACTAGAATAACAGAATAACAGAGTTGGAAGGGACCTTGAAGGTCTTCTAGTCCAGCCCCCTGCTCTAGCAGGAAACCGTATAGCATTTCAAACAAATGGATGTCCAATCTCTTCTTAAAGGGGGCTCTGGCAGGGTATATGACAATTCGCCACAGCCAACTCGCCGTGGGACAAGAGTTACACTAATATCAAAGAAATGGGGGAAGGGAATAATTAAAGGAGGGACAAAGTGAAATGCGAAAGGCAAAAATTAAAGTATTTTTTTTACTGATTTTAAATAACTAAATTGAATTGTTAGATTGTCCCGTGGGGAGTAGTTGTCCCATTCCCCAGCAAAGAGCCCAAACGCAGCACCTGCTTGGGGTTAAGGATTGAGGGTCTGCCAGGGGAAAGGTGCCAACTGGAACCTCTTCAGAAGGGGTCTTTGGTGCTCTCTGTGCTTGGTGGTTTTATTGCAGACCTTTAATGACCCAACTAGGTAACATCATCAGTACTAGAAGCCAGTGGGGTTTGCAAGGAAGAGGAGAGGGGGAAGAAAAAGAAGAGGAAAAGGAAGAGAAAGAGGAGGAGTGTGGGGTCTTTGGTGCTCTCTGTGCTTGGTGGTTTTATTGCAGATGTTTCATGACCCAACAAGGCAACATCTTCAGTGCTAGAAGGGAGGGGAGTTTGCACTCATGAGTAGCTTGGGAAATGAACCACCAAGCTCAGAGGGTACCAAGGACCCCTCAAAGAACTAATCCAGTTTATTAGCAGGGTTTCTCCAACCATATAATATCACAAAAAAGAAGCCAGTGGGGAAAAAATCTCAACATCCAGACAAATGGAGCTGCTTCTTTCACCAATAGCCAGACAAGCGCCACTGAGCCAGATTGCTCTGCTAGCTCCCACTTCTACGCCAGCTGCAAGGGCTGGCACCAAGCAGCAGAGCCGGGTGAAAAGTTATCAGCATGCAACCACGCCATGACTGGTCAAAAGGAAGTTTATCTCCTATAACAGCTTAAGCTTGAGAAAAGTGTGGTCGAGGCTCTTGGGAGGGGGAGGCTGGTTTGGGCACCAACCCCACCAAATCCCACTTCACTGGAGTCAGCGGAGGGAAGACGACTAAGAAAGCTTAACTTCTGCCAAAGGCTCCAGGGGATTCAGGGATCATGGGTTGGCAAAGCAAGCAGTATTATATAGTAATTTACTGATCAGCCTCTGGCCCCTATAGAGGTTTCCATGTCAAAAACAAGACCTAAAACCCAATCCATGGACTTATAAACTATCACCACAAATATCATGACTCTCTTAATGACATCGATTTAATAGCTGACAAATGCCAGTTCTTCCTTTTTTAAAATAAAGGAGGCAGTTTATTTGTTTTTGGGTTTTTTTGGCAGTTGTTCAAATTATACTAAGGGATGGGGCTCTAACAGTATTAGCAGCCCACTTTTCTGCCAGTGTCTATGGAGTTTCTCCATCATCCAGGCCACGGTTGTCCCAAAGGGTTTTTTTTCCAAAAGGCAAGTGGACTTTGTTTTTCCTTGAAGACGTTTCGCTTCTCATCCAAGAAGCTTCTTCAGGGACAAGGAAAAACAAAGTCCGGCTGAAAAAAGCCCCCTTGGCCCAACCTCTCTGACCCTTCTTTGCTCCTTGGGTGGGCAGAACCACACCGGATGCAGAGTGTCCCATCCAAACCACAGGATCAGGAGGTCAGATAGACCGGAGGAGTCCTGGCTGCTCTCTTGAGCTGGTGCTTTTTCTTGCAGATGTTCCATGAGCCAACTATGCTGATGATGTCACCCAGTTGGGTCATGAAACGTCTGCAAGGAAAACAACCAAGCTCAGAAGGACCTCACAAGTTCAACCCTGAGCGGCATAAATTCTCTTCTATTGCTATTAGATCTCCTCCACCTGTTTTATGGATGTGGGAAATCAGCTGCCTCAGTTGTCTTGTTGTCATATGCCGCCCAGGGTTGCAGCTCGCTGCCCTAACAAATCCATGGAAGAAATAAAGTTGCAGGAAAAAAAAGCTTTTCTCTCAAGAACTCTGCCAGGTTCCAACAGAAAGATACCACCTAATGGGTCCCAGAGCTCAGGCACCAAACCCCTTCAGTGTTCACAGGTGTACCTGCCCTTGATCATCACACCTGAGAGCAAAACCATGGTCTGGGGCAGATATACACTGGACGTATATCTGCCCCAGGCCAGTCTAGCGAAGAGAAGGACCAGGGGTGACATGACAGCAGTCTTCCAATACTTGAGGGGATGCCACAGAGAGGAGGGGGGTCAGGCTGTTCTCTATGGCACCAGAAAGCCAAACAAGGAATAACGGATGGAAGCTGACCAAGGAGAGATTCAACCTGGAAGTGAGGAGAAACTTTCTGACGGTGAGAGCGATCAACCAGTGGAACAGCTTGCCAGCGGAGGTTGTGAGAGCCCCAACACTTGCGACCTTCAAGGAGAGACTGGACTGCCATCTGTCTCAAATGGTGTAGGAACTCCTGCTTGAGCAGGGGGTTGGACTAGATGACCTACAAGGTCCCTTCCAACTCTAATAATAAATCTAAACCTCTGTAGTTTGTACGAGGCTGAGCAGGCACATTTCAAAGTTGTTGTTTTTTGATCCATCTACATTTGTCCCTACTGAAAAATCTCACACTTCACTCTTTATTCCATAGTGGAACCGGTGCTTGTGCTGCCTTCGTTTCTGGGACTCTTTAAATAAAGACACAGGATATATCCCCATATATCCGTGTTATTTCCATATACGTGCACCAGGGAGCTCTACTGGTTTTCTGCAAGCTTGAAACTTGAAGTCTGTGGAGATTCTGCGTCATCCAGGTCACGGTCGTCCCAAAGGTACTTTTTTTCAGGAGGCAACTGGACTGCCTTTGTTTTTTTCTTTGAAGACGTTTCGCTTCTCATCCAAGAAGCTTCTTCAGCTCTGACAGGATAGTGGGGAACGGTTCAACGGCCCTCTAAAAGGATGCAAATGCCCAGCTGTCTGCAAGAAGTATCAATCCTTCCCTTGCCCACCATCCCGTCAGAGCTGAAGAAGCTTCTTGGATGAGAAGCGAAACGTCTTCAAAGAAAAAACAAAGGCAGTCCAGTTGCCTCCTGAGAAAAAGCACCTTTGGGACAAGCCTGAAACTTAGAATAACTTTATTGTCACTTTGAATGTACACTGATCGGCATACATTAAAATGAAATTTAGTTGCATACAACTCTCAAAGGGTCACCACCTCCAATATGCACTCCATAACCATGACAAGAAAAAATACAAAATTATGTATATACCCACATATATTATGTGACACAGAGAAACAACACAGTCTAGCTTCTAAAGCCAAGCTGTTTCAGGGGGCTTCCCATAATTTGAATTGTTTTTTCCTTCATTCTTTATTCTGGTAGCGTTGCTGTTTTACGAGTGGGGAGGTTGCTCTCTATGGATTTTCCCATGTCAGCCACTGAGTGTCATTTTTTATTGTGGCAGGAAAAGAAATATGCTTAAGGAAACAAAATAAACAGGTGAAACGAAGAGGAATCTGCTCTCTATAAAATAAAACTTCCTTGCACCATAGTTTCTTTGAGGTCTAAACACACGTTCAGATAGTCCTCAGCTTACAACGCAGTTCATTTAGTGACCGTTCAAAGTTACAACGGCACTGAAAAAAGTGACTTATGACTATATGACCTTTGCAGGTCATGTAATTTACATTCAGAGGCTTAGCAACTGACTCACATTTATGACGGCTGCAATGTCCCATGGTCCCCTTTTGTGACTTTCTGACAAGCAAAGCCAATGAGGGAAGCCAGATTCACTTAACAACCGTGTCGCTCACTTAACAACTGCAGGGATTCACTTAACAAATGAGGCGAGGAAAGTCGTAAAATGGAGCAAGCTCACTTAACAACATAAATTTTGGGCTCGATTGTGGTCACACGTTGAGGAGTACCTGTAAATATTCTTAGTTTACTTTCAAAAGGAAAATAACAAAACTATCATGGCACTAACATGAGTGCATTTTTCTTCCACAACATAATTTAGATTCATTTCACTAGCATGGTGCTGTTGGTTTTGCTTTGTTTCTCTTTACTGGGGACACAATTCCTGGCAATCTTTGTTGGGATGCAAGCGATCTCTGGGGCTGGAAGGGACCTTGGAGGTCTTCTAGTCCAACCCCCTGCCCATGGCAAATACTTCAGTTTCTAAAATGAGATAAAGCTAATGTCCCCCTTGGTTGTTTAACAAACTTATAGATCCAGGTAGTCATCGAACTTACTACAGGTAGCTCTCAACTTACAACAGTTCGTTTAGTGACTGTTCAAAGTTACAACTGCACTGAAAAAAAGTGACTTATGACCATTTTTCACATGTACCCCCTTTGCAGCATCCCCATGGTGACGTGATTTACATACGGTTACATACAAATGCTTGGGAATGCCTATTTATGACGGTCGCAGTGATCCTCTTTTGCAACATTCTGACAAGCAAAGTCCATGAGGGAAACCAGATTCGCTTAACAACCGGGTTACTCATTTAACAACTGCAGTGCTTCGCTTAACAAATGTGGCAAGAAAAGTCGTAAAACGGGAGAAACAAATTTCAACACATTTCTCTTAGCAACATAAATTCTGGGCTCAATTGTGGTCGTAAGTCAAGGACTACCTGTATTATGTACTACCTGAAAAAGGGTCTTATGACCCAGATCAGGAATTCTGATGGTCCCCTCCCCGCAGTCACATGACCGTGCTTTGCATTTACGGCCATTTCCAGCATCCTGGGCTTATGTCACCCTGTTTTGTGACAGCATTTAATTCCGTTTTTCTGCATCATTTGGTTTGACTTAATGACCAGAGCTTTCAATTAACGACCATGATATTCACTTACGACCACACCATTCACTTAATGACTGCCACAAAAAAAATGTGGTAAAATAAATCAATCCCATGACCGACCTGTTTTGCAACCATTATGACTTACGATCGAAATTTGGTAGGCTCCATTACAGTCGTAACTGGAGGACAACCTTTAACGAATGACCGCGTGTTATACAGAACTGGAGAAAAACCGCGTACCTTCACAGAATATTTAAGGAAGTGGGAAACTCAACATCCGACATTCACGAACCGAGGTTGAAAGAAGCAAAAACAGCGGTATCTCCGCGGGTGTGCTTTTGATTGTGTTATTACGCGCAAATGAGAGTCGGGAGAAAAGCTGAATGCAGTTGTTGGAATATAGGCTACTTAGGAGGGAGCAGAAGAGAACAAAAGATGGGGCCAAGAATAAACGGGATCTGAGTGAAAAAGAGGGAATTCAAAAGTAGCCCATGGAGATGGTGGCCTGGCCATAAGCGGAGAGGGACTGAGAACGGAGTGCGTTAATTGAGAGCTGCAAGGAAGGGAAGGAGAAAGGAGGAAATAGAGAGAGAGAGAGAGAGAGAGAGAGAGAGAGAGAGAGAGAGAGAGAGAGAGAGAGAGAGAGAGAGAGAGAGAGAGAGAGAGAGAGAGAGAGAGAGAGAGAGATGATTAGTTTAAAGAATAAAAGGCAATGCAGGACAGTGGTGGGTGGACAGGAGCCAAAGGAGGAGGACTGACAAGAGTGGCAAAGCATAGAAAGATGGGGTATAAATTAGCTTTTATTTCCTATCTTTATTTCATGTCTTTTGGTTCTGGGTCCTGGCTTCTTGCTCTGTTTTTGACTGGCTGATTAGGTGCCACTAGGTCAGTGCTGACTCTGAGCGACCACATAGGACGGAGGTGGGGAACTAGAATAGAATAACAGAGTTGGAAGGGACCTTGGAGGTCTTCTAGTCCAACCCCCTGCTTAGGCAGGAGATCCTATGCCATATCAGACAAGCGGCTGTCCAATCTCTTCTTAAAAACCTCCAGTGTTGGAGCATTTACAACTTTTGGAGGCAAGTCGTTCCACTGATTAATTGTTCTGTCAGGAAATTCCTCCTTAGGTTCTAGGTTGCTTCTCTAGAGGTAACTATGGGAACTTTACCACCCGTGCTCTTCAACTGCCAGAATTCCTGAGCCAACAGGGTTCTCCAGTTCTTCCAACACGGCACCCAACAGCACGAAATCCATCCGCTTGCTTGCTGGTGTGGGAAATTTTATATCAACATGTATTTTGTTCTTTGTGTTGTTCCCAGCTTCCCTAAAAACAGTAACATAACCTACAATGGACTGAGAATCAGCGTCTCTGTTAGATAATTGACAGTTAAGCTGAAACTAGGCTAATCAAGTGAAAATAGCAAATGGGGGAAAATCTTTTACTCAAACTTCCTCAAATAAGTTACGCAGACCTAATCCACATACCAAAGGACAAGGTCTGTAAACACAGTTTATATTAAACTGGTCACCCAGCGGAACCGAATGTTCACAAAAATAAACGTCATACATCCATGCCCCTCAAGTGTCACCCTAGAACAGTGATGGCAAACCTTTTTTTGCTCGGGTGCTAAAAGGGTGCGTGCACGCGCAATAGCGCGCACACACGTGCCGACACCCATAATGCAATGCCCTCCTCCCGCGCAAGCGCGCGCACACACACACACCTGCTCTGCATGCACACAGACCTCACTGAAGCTTTCGGACTTCCGGTAGGCCCGTTGGGCTGTTTTTCGCCCTCCTTTCCTGAAGCCTGGGGAGGGCGAAAAACGGCCTACCAGAAGTTTGTTTCCGAACTTCCGGTAGGCCCGTTGGGTCCGTTTTTCGCCATCCACAGGCTCCGGAGGCTTTCCTGAAGCCTGGGGAGGGTGAAAACGCCCTCCACCCGCCCTCCGGAAGGCTGAAAATCAGCTGGCCAGCACGCACATGCACGCTGGAGATGACATACGGCAACGCCTCGCATGCCCTCAGATATGGCTCCGCGTGCCACCTGTAGCATACGTGCCATAGGTTCGCCATCACGACCCTAGAATCACACGTATATTCTTCCACATCTGGGACAAACTCCCCTATAAAACAGTGTCTCTGTACCCCAGAAAAAAGCCCCTTTGCAGCTGACACCTGGGAAAATCTCTTTGCTTTTGGGAATAAATATTTCTCCTTTCCTCGCAGCTGTCTGGATTTCATTTTCATGTATTACTGCGCAACCCTGACTTGAGTTGGAACCCCAAATTATTCTTCTGACCCTGGTCATCATCGTCTTCTCTTTCCTTCCCCTTTGGCCAACAATATGGACTTCTTAAAGTCTTCACTTTGATTGATCGTGCCATCATGTCACTCTTGACTCTTGGTGACCCCATAGATCAGAGGCTGAGCAACTCTGGGAGTTGAAGTCCACAAGTCTTAAAGTTGCCAAGGTTGGAGACCCCTGCCATAGATAGGCCTTTCCCAATCTCCAGACCTGATCCACCACTGCAACTCCACTTATTGCTGGTCTCCCCCTTCTTCGCCCTTCCACGTCTGCTTGCACCCCAAGGAAAAAAGTAGGTCTTTATGCTTGTGTGGATGCATGCCCTCTCCCCTCTTCCCAAGCCAAGGTTAAGGCACCTTTTTCTCAATGCTGCAATGCTGAAAGGCCATTAGAGGACACAGGTACTCTTCGAATTACAACCATTTGTTTAGTGACCATTCAAAGTTACAACAGGACTGAAAAGAGTGACTTATGACCAGTCTTCACACTTATGACGACCGGTGCAGCATCTGCGTGATCACGTGATCAAAATTCAGACACTTGGCAACTGACTCATATTTATGACACTCGCAGTGTCCAGGGGTCACGTGATCCCCTTTTGCGACCTTCTCACGAGCAAAGTCCATGGGGAAGCCAGATTCACTTAACAACCCAGTCACTTAACAACCCAGTCACTAATTTAACAACTGAAGCGTTTCGCTAAGACTTAGAATAGCAATAGCACTTAGACTTATATACCGCTTCATAGTGCTTTACAGCCCCCTCTAAGCGGTTTACAGAGTTCAGCCTCTTGCCCCCAACAATCTGGGTCCTCATTTTACCCACCTCGGAAGGATGGAAGGCTGAGTCAACCTTGAGCCGGTGAGATTTGAACAGCTGAACTGCTGAACTAGCAGTCAGCTGAAGTAGCCTGCAGTGCTGCACTCTAACCACTGCGCCACCTCGGCTCTTAGAATAACTTTGTCACTTTGAATGGACACTAATCAGCATCCATTAAAATGAAATTTTGTTGCATACAGCTCTCAAAGGGTCACCACCTACAATATACACTATATAACCATGACATAATAAATAAGTACAAAATTATGCATATACCCACATATATTATATGACACAGAGAAACAATGCAGTCTAGTTCAGATGTATACATGTACATGGCGAGAGAAACGAATCTTGCGAGTTTACCAGACAGATGGCATATAGGGAGCGAAGCTGTTATAGAATCTGGCAGTCCTGCTAGAAATAACAACGTAACAACTGGAGCAAAGGTCGTAAAATGGAGCAAAATTCACTTAACAAATGTCTCACTTAACAATGGAAATTTTGGGCTCAGCTGTGGCTATAAGTTGAGGACTACCTGTAGAATTAACATCGTCTGGTGTTTAAAGATGGAGTTGCAGGTGGCTCCAAGGCCCCAGAGTTATATTTCTGTGAATTACTTACTGAGGGCAGGACAAGAAGCAAACAGATGGAAAGCAAGGAGAGAAGCAACCTAGAACTAAGGAGAAATGTCCTGACAGTTAGAACAATTAATCAATGGAACTGCTTGCCACCAGAAGTTGTGGGTGCTCCATCACTGGAGGTTTTTAAGAAGAGACTGGACAGCCATTTATCTGGGATGGTATAGGGTTTTCCTGCCTGAGCAGGGGGTTGGACTAGAAGACCTCCAAGGTCCCTCCCAACTCTATTATTCTAATTCTAATACTTGTATATTTTCCCCATGAAACATTTTCACAGCTACCCAACTAGGGACCACTGCAAGTCTTAAGTCAAGGAGGTGAAGAAGCTTCTTGGATGGGAAGCGAAACGTCTTCAAGGGAAAAGCAAGAAAGTCCAGTTGCCTCTTGGGGGGGGGAGGCACCTTTGGGGCAAGCAGGACCTGGAGGGCGGAGAAGCTCTGTAGACAAGAAGTTCAAGAGATGTTACGGCCCAACAAATTAGACACGTGATCGAATACTGCAAGAGCTTGGCAACAGCATATGTTCACAACGGCTGTGGCTTCCCAGAGTCACCTGACCACCATCTGCAAGCTTCCCGGCCTCCTTCCCTCAAGCGAAGTCAGTGAGGAAAGCTGGATTTGCTTAACGACCACGTGATTCACTCAACAGCCGCAGCGATTCGCTTCACAGTCACGGCAAAAAGGGATCGTCCAATCAGGTGCGACTCGCTTCGCTGCCTTGCTTAGAAACGTAAATTCTGGGCCTGGCTATGGTCGTAAATCAAGGACGATCTGTACAGGTAGTCCTCGACTTGCGACCACAATTGAGCCCAAGGTTTATGTTGCTAAGCGAGAGATTGGTTGTGAGTTTTGCCTCATTTTACGACCTTTCTTGCCACGTTTGTTAAGTGAATCCCTGCAGTTCTTAAATTAGTAACACGGTCGTTAAGTGAATCTGGTTTGCCCACTGACTTGCTTGTCGAAAGGTCGCAAAAGAGGATCACATGACATGACCCTGAAACACTGCAATCTGAGTCAGTTGTCACTCATCCGAATGTAGATCACATCACCCTGGGGATGCTATTATGGTCATAAGTGTGAGAAATGGTCATGTCTCTTTTCTCAATGCCGTTGTAGCTTTGAACGGTCACTAAATGAACTGTTGTAAGTCAAGGACTATCTGTACATGAGAAACTGAAGTAACCAAGGAGACCCGAACTTCCTCGTGGGTACAGGTACTCCTTGGTTTATGACTGCAATTGAGCCAAAATTTCCGTGGCTAAATGAGACAGTTGTTAAGTGAGTTTTGCCCCCTTTTTACCACCTTTCTTGCCACAGTTGTTAAGCAAATCACTCTAGCTGTTGAGTTGACAACGTGGTCGTTAAGTGAATCCGGCTTCCCCACTGACTTTGCATGTGAGGAGGTCGCAAAAGGGGACCTTATGACCCCTCCTGAAACACACACAGAACAACCATCAAGAGTCTGTTGCCAAGCATCCGAATTTGGATCCCGTGACGGTGGAGAACGCTTCAACGGTCATAAGTGCGAGGACCGGCCACGAGACACCTTTTCCCCCAGTGGTGTTGTAACTTCGGTCAGGTCACTAAGCGAACCGTTGTAAGTCGAGGACTACCTGTATCCGAACGAGGCCTGGAGACCCCCATGGAGATGAAGCCCTTCAGCCCTCCCATGTGGACCTCTCCTCCCCCACCTCAGCCCCCTCCCCGCCACCCCACGAAGCCCCTCGGGACCAGAAGGAGCTCGGCTGCCCTCCTTCACGCCGGGGGAGGCTGGCCGGGGATGATGGGCCTGGTGGTGGGGGCCTGGTCACGCTCCCCGGCGCTTTTACGCGGCGCTTGCGGCTCGCTGGCCTCACCCTTGCGGAGCTCTCGGTGCCAGACGACCACGATGGGCCCGGCGTGCTTGCGGTGGTGGATGAGCCACAGGCTCAGCGTCTGCACGCTCTGCTGCGAGTTGCTGAGCTCCGACAGCTTCCGCTCCAGCGCCGACTCCGAGAACGACGACATGGCGGGATTTCGCCCGACCCGACCCGGCCTGGCCTGGCTGGACCAGGCCCCCGGCCTCAGGGGCGACCAACCGCCACAAAATGGCCGCCCGCCCTTTCACCCCGGCGCCGCCGAAGGTCAGAGAGCGGCATACTACGGGTCGCCGGAAGGGTCAGCGGCGGGAGGAGGGACGAGTTGCCAAGTGACCGCGGGGAGCTTGAGGGCGCCGAGGGTGACGCCTGCGCAGTCCGCTCCGGGGAAAGGACGCCACGCCTGCGCGGTCCGCGTCGCGCGCTCGCGCCGGCAGCCGGGCGGAAGGCTCCGGGCATGCGCGGGCGGGCGTTCGCGCAGGCGCCTTGAGCGTCGGGCAAGGTAAGGGGGCGCGTTTCCCCTCAGGCCGTCCGAGCGGGGTCAGGCCTTGTCGGGCAGAGGTCCCGGCCGAAGCGGCTGGCCTGTCCGTTCTCCGCTGAGGGACCCCGCCTGGCCCGGGCTCCCGTGGTAGGCGGGGAAGTCCCAGCCGGCGGAGGCCTTTCCGCTGGGGGAGCCCCTATTGGGTTGGGAGGAGGGCTTTCTGAGGAGATTCCTCGGCTCTGAGGCAAAGCTCCGGGCCCAGGGCGGGGCTCGGGGGGGCAGCCGCCCAAGTACGGGCTACTTTAAGGCTGGAAGTCAGGAGTTCTAATGCTGCCCCAGGGACGGAAGCCAGCTGGCCAGTCCCTCTTGCCCAGCCCACCTCATAGGGTTGTTGTTGAGGGGAAAACAGGAGGAAGGAGTATAGGTAGTCCTCGACTTACGACCACACTTGAGCCCAAAATTTCCCTTGCTGAGGAAAGTCAGTTCAGTGAGCTTTGCCCCGTTTTGCGACCACTCTGGCCACGGTCGTTAAGTGAATCCCTGCAGTCGTTAAGTGAATCATGTGGTCCTTAAGCGAATCTGGCTTCTCCCGTTGACTTTACTTGTCGGAAGCCGGCTGGGAAGGTTACAAAAATGGTGATTCCGTAACCCTGGGACAATGCGACCGTCATAAATACGAACCAGTTGCCAAGCGCCTGAATTTTGATCAGGTGACCACTAGGGAAATGCTGTAAAAGTTAGTATGAAACCTGGTCTTAAGTCACTTTTTTCAGTGACATTGTAACGGTCGCTAAACGAATGGTTGTAAGTCAAGGACTACCTGAATTAGCTACGTTCACTGCCATGAGATTTATGAAAATAATATAGGCAGGATATTTTGGAGCTGAGTCTGGACAGTCACTTGTCTGGAATGTTATAGGTTCTCCTGCTTGAGCAAGGGGCTGAACTAGAAGACCTCCAAGGTCCCTTCCAGCTCCTATTCCTATTCTATTTTCTATCCTATCCTATCCTATCCTACCCCTACCCCATGGATATAACTAAATAAATAAAAATGTCCTTTTCTTTTGCTGGCAGGAGGATGGATGTCAAATGAGCCTAGAGTGGGGCAGCGGCAGCAGCCATGGCCATTTTTGACACCCCCCAGGAGGCCTTCGGAGCCCTCCGCCCCTCCTGCGTCGAGCTGACCAAAGCCCAGACGGTGGAGAATGTGGAGCGCCTCCAGTCCCAGCTGCGGGTGGTCAGCGACTCGGCCCTGCAGGAGCTCCAGGAATACGTCCTTTTCCCTTTGAGATTCACCCTCAAGACCCCCGGGCCGAAGCGGGAGGGTGTGGTCCGAAGCGTGGTGCAGTGCGTTGGCTTCGTGCTTTCATCCACATGCGTGAAGAAGGCGGATCTCCTCCTGGAGCTATTCTCCGAGCTCTGTGTCTGCCTGACGTCTCCCTCCAACCCATCCCAGCTGGCCCCGTTGTCGGAGGAACTGAAGCAGGATGTGGGCCAGGCGTTGCTCGCGTTGCTCCACTCTGCTTACGGAGACGTTCTTTTGTCTCTCTACCAGCCCTCCAGCCTTCCCCAGCTGGGCTTTGCCGTGTCTCTGCTCTTGGCCCTTGCAGAACAGGAAAAAGCCCGGCAGGTTAAGATCACGGCCTTGCGATGTCTGCAGGCTCTCCTTCTGCAGTGCGACTGCCCAGAGGACCACCAGTCCCTGGAGAAAGGGGAGAGGAGACAATGTGGAGATCTCTTTGCCTCCTTCCTCCCTGGGATCTCCATTGCTCTGTCCAAGATTATCACAGCAGACGTGAAGCAAAGTCACGCCATCACGGTCTCGGCCATCAAGCTCTTCTCTAGGGCTGTCGGTCTAGTGATGGCCGATGAACAGCTGGCGGAGATCCCAATGGAGAGGAAGAAACCAGCCTCGGAACAGAGCAAAATACAGGAACTGGTGGTCCACCGAGACGCAGCCTGGACGAGAAGCACCGCATCCAAGCTCGCCATCCTTATCAAGAAGGTGGCTGGATCTGGGTCTGTTCATCCCCACTGGAAGGTGCGGCGGGAGCTGGTGGAAATGGCCCACCTCCTCCTAACAACATGCGGGCGATCTTTGGTGGACTCGGCCGGCCAGTTGTTAAAAGCCTTGGTTGGCCTTGTGAATGATGAGAGCCCCGAGGTCCAGCGTCCGAGCGAGAGGGCATTGAAGGAGATCGCCGCACAGGAGAGAGTGGCCGGGAACAGGCTCCTGGCGGACATCCTATCTGAGGATCTTCACTCTCTAGCCACTGCTCTGCCCCGCTTAATGACCTCCCAGAACGACCAAGGCAAGATGGCCACTTTAAACCTGGTCCTTGGGTACCTGAAGCTCTTGGGCCCAAAGGTGAGTGTGGTTCTCCACTCTGCCTCCCACCTTCAGCGTCTCTCCAAGGCCCTGATGCAAGTCCTGGAGCTGGAGGTGAAGGACGTGAAGGTTGTGGAGGAGAGGAGCTGGGCCCCGGAAGCTTTTCCTCAGCCCCCCACGCTGGGCAGCTTCCAGAAGAAGTACTTCCGCTTCTTCACAGATGACCGGATTTTTTCCCTCCTGCAGCAGATTTGCCGGGCTCTGGGCGCTTACGGGAATCTCTACTTGCTTGTGGATCACTTCATGGACCTGTACAGGGAATCCACTATGTACCGGAAGCAAGCCGCCATGGTTGTCAATGAACTGATCGCTGGAGCCGCAGGGCAGGAGGTGCAGAACACTTTGCTGAGCTCTGAGGATCTCGTGGGGATCGTAACCTCCGTGCTAGAAGAATACGTGGACTCGGGAAACTGGCATTTGGTCATCCGCTTGGAGGTCCAAGAGTCCTGGGCTGAATCCACAGCCACAGATTCCAGAGCTCTTGCCTTTATGTACGGAGCAGCTCACGGACCTCTGGTGTCCCCGGGTTCGAGCCCCACCATCCGCTGTATGAACAGCAACATTTGGCAGCTCTGTATCCAACTGGAAGGGATCAGCACCTTTGCCTCTGCCCTGGGGAAGGACTTCCAATTGCTCTTAATCTCCGCTTTGTACCCTGTGCTGGAAAAGGCCGGGGATGGCACACTCCTGGTCAGCCAGACTGCAAAGGGGACCCTGGCCGACATCTGCCAGGCCTGTGGCTACCACTCCGTCCCTGAGCTCCTCAGGCAGAATGCTGATTACCTGGCGAACGGGATCTCCTTGCACCTGAGGCACCCGGCCGATGAGCCCCACGCCTTGCAGGTCCTGGAGGCCATGCTGCGACACTCGGATGCCCGGGGGGTGCCCTTGGTGGGGGACCTGGTTGAAGACGTTTTGGCCAGACTGGATCAGTGTCACAGTGAGCGGGCATCTTCGTTCCTGGGGGCTCTACGGACCCTAATGGCCTCACTAGGTAACTACAAACGAAAGGTTGGAAAGTGTTTTCTGAATGCCTCTGCTTCAGAACTTGCTGGTTTTGCCCTTAAGATAAACTTAGGTTTCCAGCCCTAGTAGCCTCCAGATTTGTTGGACTTCAATTCCTATGTTCCCCAACCAACACAGGCAGTCCTCAACTTACAACTGGTTGCTTAATGTTTAACGTTGCCACCAAATTAAGAAAAAAATTACTACTTGCCCCCTCTCCTGAGAGTTTTGACTGCTGTACCACCACCCCTGGTCATGTGATCGCATTTTGGGAATTTGACAGTTAGCATTTGCAACCAGTTGCAGTGTCCCGTGGCCACATGCTGGTTTTTTTTTTGCTGGAAAATGGATATATGTGTGTGTGTGTGTGTGTGTGTGTTTTGCTGATAAATGAAAATAAAGGGAGACTATTATAGATATTATTATATATATAGGCTATATATATATTATATATAGCCATTTTCCAGCACAAAAACCGCCCATTGAATAAGCTGGATTCAGAGTTACAGCCATGTGATTTGCTTAACAACTATGTGGTTCAGTTATTGACTTACCGGTTATTGACCATCATACGAATGGACATAAATTCAAGTCAGATTGCATGCTGGCTTGACTTATGGCTGCAGCAACTTACGACCAGAATTCCTGGCTCTATTTTGGGTTATAAGTTGAGGAATCCCTGTATGCTTTTTGGCTGCGCTGGAATCCACCACCTCCAAAGTATTGGGAACAGCAAACCAAGGAAGCCTGCTTTTATGTCTGAGTTAAGAAGACTCTAGGTTAGGAGAGATCGTTTGGTGTAGTGTATGGGTGTTGTTGTCCAACTTTGGCAACTTGTGGGCTTCAACTGCCAGAATTCCCCAGCCAGCATGGGGTGGATGGTTTATTGGTTGAAGATTGCATACAGTGTGAATGTAGCAATTGTGTTTTGTTAACTTGGGCTAAAAACCTTGTGTGTTCATCTCTTCAGCATATGTATCTTAACTAATGAAACTCTGAACAGTGAACAAAGAGTGTTACTTAGCAGGTATAATTCGGGATGCTGGCTATCACCTATAAAGCCCTACATGTCATAGGGCTTAGGGGGACCCCCTGTCTTCCAATTGAATCTGGAATGTTTGGACAGGGAGGGGGGCGGTGTTCTAGCCCCCCTCAATTCAATGTTGCCTTGTGAGAATGAGGACGTGTGTCTTCTCTGTCATGGTCCCACTTCCTGGTACCACAAAATCCTTCTTCACCTGGGTGAGGTCATCCACCGATTTAAGGTTCGAATCAACAGTACGATGATGATACCCAGTTATATCTTTCAACTCCAGGCCAGCCAAGCAAGGCTGGGGAGGTTCTGCCCCAGTGCCAGGAACCTATATGGGTTTGCATGGGGAAGACCCATCTCCAACTCACTCCTGCTGTACCAAGACTGGATGACGGGGTGTTTGGACTGCCCAGATCTGGGGAGATTCCACCTTTGACCTTGAGTAGGATGACACTGGACTCACAACTCCTGGTTCCCAAGCAGGTGGCCACTCCGGCCAGGAAGATCTTTGCATGGCTTCATCTGGTGCACAAGAAGTGCCATTCCCAGATCAGGAACCCTTCAGACAGTCGTCTCAGAGGTGTCCCCCCCCCCCCCAAAAAAGGGCAACTGGATTTCTTTGAAAAATTTTTTCGCTTCTCATCCAAGAAGTGTCTTCAGAATTGTAGATGAATTAATAAGTTAAGATGGGCAAGCAAATAAATATGCTTCACAATTCTGAAGACGCTTCTTGGATGAGAAGTGAAACGTCAAAGAAAAACACCAAGAAAGTCCAGTTGCCTTTTTTGTGGGGGAACCAAATTTGGGACAACCATGGCATGGATGATTGCTTGAGAATCTCCATAGACCTTCTGACTCACTGTTCAACTCCTGCTCTGCTCTCTACATGGGCTGCCCTTGAACGAAGCTGCGATTGGTCCAGAAGGCAGCAGCATACCTCTGCTTCCTGAGCTGCACCAGTTGCCAGTTTGCTTCTGGATGTGCTTCAAGGTGCTGTCCCAAAGGTGCTTTTTAACTGGACCATCGAGTTGCCTCCTGGGGAAAAAAAGCACCTTTGGGACAACCATGACCTGGATGGCTGAGAATCTCCAGAGACTTCAAAGGTGCCGGTTGCGATCTCGAAGGCCCTCCGTAGCACAGGTTCTGCTTACTTGAGGGACCATCGCCTCCCATAGCATCTGCCTGGTCAATTTAATTTTGCAAGGTTGGTGCTCTCCTCATTCCTTCTGTTAAACAAAGCCATCTATCCGTATCCCAGAAGCACCCCTTCTCTGTAGCAGCCGCTGGCCCTCTGGAATGAGGTTCCCCCCAGATTCGAACAGCCCCCACCTTACTGGTGTTTCAAAGGGCCCTGAACCCCTGGCTGTTTGCAAGGGTGATTGAAGCCCTCTTTGCTTCTTTTTCTTTGTTCCCATCTGGATTTGTTATCTCTCCCATCGTTGTTCTCTTTTTGTGTGCCGTTTTCTTAAATGTTTTCACATTTTGTAAACTGCCCAGAGTCCCTGAGAGTCAGATGGCATATAAAATTATTATTATCATCATCTGCACTAGACCAGAAAACAAGCAGCTGCTAACTACAAGCTTCAAGCTATGTGTGTGTGCGAGTGAGGGGAAGGGGAGGGGGCTGTATATCAGTCTTGCACCTTTTTGTCCAGCCTGACAGTCTTTATATTCTGAGCGCTGGTTGTTCCTTGGCAGAGATAAGCTTGACATCCATGCATTTTTATTTATTTTAATGATCACATTTCTACACCACCCACCTCATGTACATGACTGGACGGTTTTACAAATAGGAACAGAATAACAGAGTTGGAAGGGACCTCGGAGGTCTTCTAGACCAACCCTCTGCTCAAACAGGAGACCTTATACCATTTCAGACAAGTGGCTGTCCAGCCTCTTCTGAAAAACCTCCAGTGATGGAGCGCCCACACTGGTTAATTGTTCTCACTGTCAGGAAATTTCTCCTTATTTCTAGGTTTGTTCTCTCTTTGATTGGTTTCCATCCGTTGCTTCTTGTCCGGCCTTCAGGGGCTTTGGAGAATAGGCTGACCCCCTCTTCTTTGGGGCAGATCCTTAGATATTGGACAAGTCATATAAAGAGAGACCCAGTTTAAAAGAGCAGAAGGGGCAGCCTCCCCCAAGGCTGCCTGCCACTCTTGGACCCCATGCCAGTTGGCAGAGCCAAAAATTGATGTTCAGGAAGAGTGGGGCCTGCCTCCCCTCTGGAGCAAGAGGTTCCATAGGGCAGAGGCAACGTTTCTTCTTCTAACAGAGTGGTCTCTGCTCCTCCTGTTTATATCTGTCCTTGGTACCCAAGGATGATGTTCAGAGTGCTTTTTATCTCTGAGCCAGGTTTGAGCTTTTGAAACAGGGGGAGCTGATTGAATTGAGAGAATTTCCTTCAATCGACGGCCTTACTGGCATAACTGCAGGTCAGATGGAAAGCATTTGTGTCTTCCTTCATTGTGGGAGAAAAGCCTTGGCCTGCCTTCCCCAAGCTCTTTTCACCAGGCTTAGATCCTCCCGTGTTATGTGGCAAATCGGGCAGCAAGGGGTCTCCAGCATTTTGGGAGTACTTCAGTGTCCTCCCAGGTGATGTTTAGAGTCTTTAAGTCTTCCCTGAACGTTCTTCACCATGTATCTTGAGAGCCTCCCCTTGGTTGTTTGGCATTGTGTGTGTGTGTGTGTGTGTGTGTGTGTGTGTGTGTGTGTGTGTGTGTGTGTGTGTCCGTGTCCATTCATCTCATTGCCACCTTGGGGATTCAATGGTTCTCCATGCAGAGAATATGCCCTGCAAGTTGGAATCTTCTGCATGTGACAGTGTTACGTAGTTTGCAGGAGAAACTCTTCCGGAGCACCTTTTCCTTAGTTAGCAATATGGTCAAAATAGCAAATCTTTAGGATTCTGCAAAGGCATCTCTATGTTGGAAGATGTCAAGTCTCTTGTTAATACTTGCTGACACCTTCCATGTCCCACTGGCATAATTGGCTGACAGGATCACTACCGGTATAGAGCTGAGCAAAGGGAGTTTAAGTTTAAGTGGATGGAAACTAATCAAGGAGAGAAGCAACCTAGAACTAAGGAGAAATTTCCTGACAGTGAGAACAATTGATCAGTGGAACGACTTGCCTCCAGAGGTTGTGGGTGCTCCTGGAGCTTTTAAGAAGAGATTGGACAACCATTTGTCTTAAATGGTGTAGGGTGTCCTGAGCAGGGGCTGGACTAGAAGACCTCTAATATCCCTTCCAACTCTGTTATTCTGATACAGAGGATGAGGACTAGATTGTATTCAGAGGTTTTCCCCAGAGGTTGGTCTGAAATTCTCACCGCTGCCCAACCTCTGTCTTGGATCCAGGAGGCCCAACTGCATTTTTCTCCTCTTGGCAGCTTCCTGGTTTGGGCCGGAGCAGCAAACCCAACATAAGCCGGAAGGTGGTTCCTCCTGCCCGCGGGCACCAAGGCCGACCCACCTGCCCACTGCAGCCGAAATGGAGGAGTTCTTCTCGGCATATGTGAAGCAGAAGCAGATTGCAGAGGGGGATGTGGAAGAGGAGGAGGAAGGTTGGTACAGCCGTAAACATCTTGGCCTGTGGTTGGACAGGAGGATGGGCAATGGAGTGGAGTGGCTGAATTTGTGCCTGGTCTCAGCACCCACAGCTGTTGGGCTGACTGTACAAGGCTGGCAAAGCACGTTTTCCTTCCGCCCCCCTGGCTGTGCCCACAACTGTGGCCTCTTGCCTCCCCAGAGGATCTTGCAGAGCAGCCCAAAGCACCGGAAGGGTCTCCTGAGGCAGACAGGCCGTTGCCCTTGCAGGCCAAGATGGCGAAAGATGTCCTGGAGAGGGCCGTCCACTTGCTCCCCAGCAAGAGCCTCACAGTGCGACTGAAGGTAAGCGTGGCCATGCCATCGACGCAACCAGCCATCCTCTGATGCTGCCAAGCCCTCAAGGGCCGTGTGCCCCACGGGGGGCAGCCTGTCCTTGCCTTTGGCTAGTGCGAGGTGACCTCTTCTTCCACTTGCTCAGGTGTCTTAAGATCTGCTCCAAAGCCCAACCTGAGTTGTTAAGCAGGGAACCAGGTGTAGCTTGGTGAGAATGAGGAGACGGAGTCCAGATCTCTCATGATAAACCCTTTTATTTACCTGAACAAAGGTGAGTCCTCCATGAGGCTGGAAGGACCCCGAATGCAGTGTGAAGCAATTATGTATAGATTGTTTTGTTTTTATCTAGTTATATAAGAAGAAGCCGGCACACGACAGATAAGGAATAGAAGTTATAAAAATGCTCATGTCTGCCTTCTGTGGTTTTGAACACATGTTTAACCCTCAGGCTTGTGGTTGCCTATGGAACTTTCCACAACTCCAAAGCCTGAACTCTGAATTCTTTCATCTCAACCTATGTCCCTTTTAACCAGTCATCAGAGTTATCAGAATCCTGGGCAACAGAGTGGCAGATCCTTGTCAGGCTCAGGAGAACCTGACCTTGGGAAGGAGAAGGCAGCCTTGAGCAGAACACCAAAGCTGCCCTTATCCCAAGCCCGGTCCATCTGTCCTTGGCATTGAAGCCCCTCATAGAGCTCTGCTCCTCTTTTCCTGCTGCAAAAGGTTCTCATGGAATTGGAGCTGGAGGAGAAGGATGGTTGGCTGCTCCGTGGCCTCCAACTAAGGCAGAATATGACTCTCCAGCTTCCTTCTTGGCTTGGTCTTTGTTTAAACCTGTTACTGTCCCAAAGGACGGAGTGCATTATAGATGGTGGCATCCTTGGTGCTCTCCGAACTTGGTGGTTTTCTTGCAGATGTTTCATGACCCAACTAGGGAACATCATCAGTGCTAGAGTTGGGTTTGCAGAGAGGAAGAGGAGTGTGAGGTCCTTGGTGCTCTCTGAGCTTCATTGATTCAAGCATTTCATGACCCAAGTAGGGAACATCTTCAGTGCTAGAAGGGAGTGGGGTTTGTGCACAGTAGAAGAAGAGGAGGAGGAGGACTTGTGGGGTCCTTGATGCTCTCTGAGCTTGGCTGTTTTCTTGCAGACATTTCATGACCCAACTAGGGAACATCATCAGTGCTAGAAGGGATAATAAACAGAGAGCAAACCCCACTCCTTTCTAGCACTGATGATGCGACCTAGTTGGGTCATGAAACGTCTGCAAGCAAACTAAGCTCAGAGACCACTAAGGAGCCCACATTTCAACCCTGAGCCACAAATATTCTATTCGTACATTATGAATTAGAGACCCAGTCCTCCGTTTCCCCAACAGCACTGCTAGTCTCCCTTAATCCTGGCATGTTCATCTTCTGACTCTGAGGCATCTCCTGATAGGCCCTCGAAGTCCTCAAACTCGGTGTGATAGTCCTTGGTCCACACGAAAACGTGCTCCTCCCGTTGGCACACCGGGCGTGGCCTGCTCTCGTTTGCCGCTTGATTAACGATGACCCCCTGGCTGTTCTCAGAGCCTTTGAGGTAAGGCGAATCTACGTGTCCCATTATAACCTTGCAGGATCCAATCTGGGTCGGTCAGAGGTTTAGTCTTCCGAACTTTTGGGCTCATAATGATGGAGCCCATCCTCTCTCTCCTTGCTTCTTTTTCTCTGGGAGGAAGGAGAAAGGAGGAAACAAGCCCAGAGAACAGGGAAATGAATCACAGAACCCTAGAAAAGGTTTTCCAGTTCTCCAAGCCAAGTTTAATTTGTTGCATTAATATCATATAGTTATCTTTAATTGTTGCACATCTGTCTGTTAGGTAAATTCCCAAGTATTTTACTTCCTTAACCAACTGAAGGTCTATTTTCTTTGTCAGTTCATTTTTCTGTTCTATCCGTAAGGTTTTTAGCTATGGTTAGATAATACAGGTAGAAGTTAGAAATTGGGAGGATATCATTATATACAAGTAAAGCAGTGGTGAAATTTTCCCTACCGGTTCTGTGGGCGTGGCTTGGTCATGTGACCGGGTGAGCTCAAAAACCAACTTTCACACTTCACACACAAACAACACAAAAGCCATGCAACTGACTCACACACAATGCAAAAGCACACAAAATGGCCCCTGCAACAACAAGCAGGAACCTCACAGAGCCACAAAGAGCTCAAAACAAACTTTCACACTTCACACACAAACAACACAAAAGCTGCGCAACTGACTCCTACACAACACAGAAACAGCTGGACTTCACACAAAATGGCCCCTGCAACAACAAGCAGGAACCTCACAGAGTCACAGTTTGGGCGAATAGGTAGTAAAAAATGATTTTAAAAAAGTATTTTTAAAAAAGGTTCATCAGCTGTGACAATCAGCTGTGCCCCCCCCCCCATCATCAGAACCTTTTTTTTACTTTTTAAAAGCATTTTTTAACTACCGGTTCGGCAAACCGGAAGCATTTGTTACTACCGGTACGGGCGAACCTGGCCGAATCGGTAGCATTTCACCCCTGATGTAAAGAATGTTATTACTACCACTATTATGTATTTGCAAATTGACTCAGACAATACACCGCTTATTAAGCACTTATATACGTTGAAGAAAAATGTATAAAAACTAAAAAAAAAGAAGGAAGAAGGAAGAACCCTGGAAAAGGGCTCTCTCCTTCAGTTCAGTTCAGGCAGGGCCCTGTCTCTGGGGATGAGTGACCAGCCTGTGGGCTTCTTGGCAGGTGCTGTGCACTCTCGGAGCCCACAGTGGGGATTTCCTAAGGAGCCGCTTCTCCAAAGACGTCTTGCCAAAGCTGGCGGCCTCCCTTGTCGCCCAGGCCCCCACCAGCGCCCACGCCGGGCCCGTCTACAGCCACACCCTGGCCTTCAAACTGCAGCTGGCTGTGCTCCAGGGCCTCGGGTCCCTCTGCCAGGCTCTGGATCTGGGTGAGTAGCAGGAGTGCCACGCAGCGCTCCTAGTATTGTTCCATGCTGGGGTTTCTGGCCTAGGCAGTTCATGCTATTGCTTTTCCCGATTCCTCCTCCCTCAACTTCCCTGGCAGAGCTCCTCTTCTGCTGCTATCTTCCTGCCAGAGAAGGCAGTTAGAGGCAGGACAGGTGGGCTGAATAATAAATAGGTTATGCAGAGCAGGGGTCTCCAACCTTGGCAACTTTAAGACTTGTGGACTTCAACTCCCAGAGTTCCTCAGTCAGCTGGCTGAGGAACTCTGGGAGTTGAAGTCCACAAGTCTTAAAGTTGGAGAGCCCTGAAGTAGAGGAGTAATGTTGATCCAGCTCTCTCTCTTCCTTCCTTTATCATGTGTACGTAGTGCCCCATCCTGAGGAATTCAGCCAGGGGTGGGATTCAAAAAATTTAGCAGCCGGTTGTTGGGTGGGCATGGCCATGATGGGTGTGGCCTACTCAGCCTCCTGCACCACGGCAAAAACGCCCTCCCCAGGCTCCGGAGGTTTTCCTCGAGCCTCCAGGAGGGCCAAAACAGCCTCCCCCGGGCTCTGGAGGCCGGAAACAGGCCCGCTTCCGGAACTTCTGGGAGGCCCTTTTTCCACCCTCCCAGAGCCTCCGCGCAGGCCCTGCACTTACCTGGCATCCAAAATGGGCCGCGTGGAGACTCCGGGGAGGGGTGGGCGGGCCAGCCAGTCCTTGCATCTACCGGTTCGGTGAACCAGATGTAAAATCAGCATCCGGTTTGCCCAAACCTGTCCAAACTGGCTGAATCCCACCCCTGAATTCAGCCCTTGCTGGCAAAGCCACCACTGGTAGTCCTCAACTTACAACAGTTTGTTTAATGACCAAAGTTACGATGCCACTGAAAAAAGTGAATTATGACTGTTTTTCACACTTACAACCGCTGCAGCATCCCCATGGTCACGTGATCAAACTTCGGACGCTTGGCAATTGACTCGTATTTATGACGGTCGCAGTGTCCCGGGGTCAGGTGATCCCTTTTGCAACCTTCTGACAAGCAAAGTCAATAGGGGAGTCAGATTCGCTTAACAGCCGCGTGACTGACTTAACAACTGCAGTTACTCACTTAACAACTCTGGTGACAAAGGTCGTAAAATGGAGCCAAACTCGCTTGACAACGGCCTGGCTTAACAGAATAAATTTTGGGCTCAATTGTGATCGTAAGTCGAGGACTACCTGAAGTTGACTCTGGGATGGGCCTGGCATGTCCCATGTGATCCTCGCCGCATTTCTGTTGCTGGCCTGGCCTGCCCCACTCAAGCAGGCTCTCTAGGGAGATGGAGGGTGTGAGGGGTGGGTGAAAGGGGGCCGTGGCTGAGCCACCCATCTTAATGTTTCTGCAGGTGAGAATGACCTGAATACGGTGGTGGATGCCTGCCTGCCCTACCTCAGCGCCAGGCAGCCCGTGAGGCTGCAAGAAGCTGCTGGCAGGTAAGACAGGTGTGCCCGCAGGCTGCAGGGCCTCAAGGCCACCATAGGAACAGCTTTCCTGGCTTGTGGTCATTCTCCAGCCTCTGGAGCTCCCCTCTCGTGCAGGGTTGTCCATTCCCTGGAGGCCCTCGCAGGTCTCTTTCTAGATTTCTTTCTAGATTGAAAAAAAACCACCATCATGTGGCACTGTTACTCCAGCCAGCCATGGGAAATTCGGGGAAATTGAAGTCCACATATCCAAAAGTTGCCAAGGTTGAGAAATGTAGAGCGCTCAGGCAAGTGATCCAAGGCGCAGGGCAGAAATTAAAAGAACCAAGTCCACAGATCTAAATCTGAGGTCTGCAAACTTGGCCACTTTAAGACTTGTGGACTTCGGCTCCCAGAATTCCCCAGCCAGCATAATTCCATCCTCCAGTGGCCTAGAGGTGGAGCACTCCCCTCACAATCAGAAGGCTGTGAGTTTGATCCTAGGTAGAGGCAGATATTTCTCTCTCTGGGCACACTGAGAATATATCTGCTGATCAAAACTCCGCACTGGCAACAGGAAGGGCATCCGGCCATTAAAACACTCTGCTAGCTCCATTCAGTTGTCCAGACTTCACCCCGCGAGGGATTATGGGGTCATTAAATGAAGATGATGATTCTGATCCTAAGTCAAGAGCTACATGCCAGTTGCCAAGCATCCGAATTTTGATGACGCAACCATGGGGATGCTGTGACGGTCATCACTCTTGCCACTTTGAACCATCAGTAAACGAATGCTCGTAAGTCAGGGGATAACTCCCCGTATGCTCCCATAGCCTTCTGGTGGAGACAGCCGTGCAGATGACCATCGCTCTGCCGCCCTGCTTGATCCCCTCGGAGACCTCGGGGCACAGCAGCTGAGTGAGCCAGTGGAAGCCCCTTGCCTGTCCCCAGCTGCCCCCCCCCCCCGTTCATCGTGGCTCTCTTCCAGCCTTGGTAGTGAGTGAGCCGCAGCACCCAGGTAAGCAAAGGCAAGCTGGAATCGATCACGCCTAAGCGAACAAAGCGAACGCTGGGTTCACCCCCCCGGAATCTTTCGCCATGGAAACACAGGTTGCCTGGAAACTGCCAGAGTCATTATTTTAAAAGAATACAGAAAGTGGCCAAGTCAAGGTTCTCTTTTTAAGCTTCAGAGGCTTCCAGGCCAATTGAAAGAGAGGTTGGTCTCTGACCCCAGCAAGCCATCAGCCCCTCCTTGGTAAGGCTGCGTTTCACTCCTCTGGACCATCAGCTGGGTGGGAGAATGGGTGGGAGGAGGCAGGATTTGAACCTCAA
Source organism: Diadophis punctatus similis (assembly GCA_023053685.1). Lineage (NCBI taxonomy): Eukaryota > Metazoa > Chordata > Lepidosauria > Squamata > Dipsadidae > Diadophis > Diadophis punctatus. The sequence continues at coordinate 1,553,161 of JALIGW010000058.1, read as the reverse complement.
CGGCTGTGCAGGGTGAATGGAACGGCTCGCCTACAGAAGTTGTGGCTGCTCCGTCATTACAGGTTTTTAAGAAGAAATTGAACAGCCGTTTGTCTGCAATGGGTCTCCTGCTTGAGCAGGGGGTTGGACTAGAAAACCTCTACGGTCCCTTCCAACCCTACTATTCTATCCTGTTCTGCAAAGCCCCTGAGGGCAGGGCAAGAAGAAATGGCTGGAAACTCATCAAAGACAGATCCAATTGGAAAATGAGGAATTTCCTGATTATTAATCAATGGAACCGCTCACCTCCAGAAGTTGTGGGTGTTCCAACCCTGGAGGTTTTCAAGAAGAGATTGGACAGCCATTTGTCTGAAGTGGTGTAGGATCTTGAGCAAGGGTTGGACTAGAAGACCTCCAAGGTCCCTCCCAACTCTGTTATTCTGTTAAGCAACTTGAAGACATGTGGACTTCAACTCCCAGAATCCCCCAGCCAGCCTAGGGCAGTGTTGATCAGTCTTGGCGATTTGAAGACTTGAGGACAATGCATTTTGCTTCTCTCCTTCCCTGGGTTCAAGGACGGTACCTGCCTGCTTGCTGGAAGGACCCAAAGTCCCTCTCGGAAGGGGGGGCAGGAGCAGGAGGAGGCTAAGGTGGTCACAAGAATCAATTGTCTAGTGTCCCTCTCGGACATCTTTGCAAGGAGTAAGTTTGGCACTCCTTCATATATGCTAGAGAAGCATTTTTGGACATTGGAAGCTTTAAGATGGATAGACTTCAACTTCCAGAATTCCCCAGGCAATAAAAAAAAGATGAAAAACTATTTTTTTCCAATTTGGTACATAATTGTCCATGAATAAATACTTACTATTTGCCCTGAAGAAGATTCCTAAATATTTCACATTTTTCACAGTAAAATCTATCAGTGTACAAATTGTTTTGCATTTTCTGTCCATATCCACCTCTTAATTTTTTCTTCATTAATTTGATTGCCTAACACTGACGCTTATTGTTGTATATGTCCCATCAATGTTATTAAAGAGGCTCTAATAGCAATAGCCACTTCATAGTGCTTCACAGCCCTCTAAGCGGTTCACAGAGTCAGCATCTTGCCTTCAACAATGTAGGTCCTCATTTTACCGACCTCAGAAGGATGGAAGGCTGAGTCAACCTTGAAATGGTCTGGATCAAACTCTGGACAGTCAGCAGAATTAGCCTGCAATACTTCATTCTAACCACTGTGCCACCAGTGCTTGGAAAAGGAAGGAAGGAGAGAGAGAAAAAAGAAAGAAAGAGAAAGATGGATGGTGGAAGAAAGAAAGAGAGGAAGGAAGGAAGGAAGATGGATGGTGGAAGGAAGGAAAGAAGGAAAATATTGCAATAGAAATAGCACTTATATCGTGCCCATAGTGATTTACACCACTCTCCAAGCACTTTACAAAGTCAGCATCTTACTCCCAACAATCTGGGTCCTCATTTTACCAACCTCGGAAGGCTGAGTTGACCTTGAGCCGGTCAGGATTGAACTGCTGGCAGCGAGCAGAGTTTGCCTGCAATACTGCCTTCGAATCACTGCACCATCACGGCTCTGTTCAGCTGTTGTTTCTATAACATCCTGGGCCCCTTCCAATTGACCAGATGGCAATACCTGTGTGAAATGGTTCCTTGCCACTCTAGGGGGTTCTAGACAGGCAAGATGGCAGAGACATTTTCCGGAGTTTCTGGAGAGAGGCCGCCATTGCAGAACCAGGCTGGCTGGCTGTGTCGTCTGTACAAGAGTCTGACGTTGCAGAAATAAGCCCTAAAAATGAATGAGGAGGTGGGCTGCAAGAGGAAGTAGTTTTGCAGAGTTGCAGGGGAAGAGAATCAAATGCAGGAGCCAAACCACAGCTAATAACTTTCTTGAGCTTCTTGCTGGCATTTCCCAGGTGACCTCAAGATAATGCAGCGCAGCTAATTTCATGTCACTTCAATTTTTGTGGACGTGGTTGACAGAAAAAGTCATCTGATGTTAAGTAGAACAATAACGGGGCATGTTTCAAGGGTGGGCTTTCTACCAAGGGTGGGCTGAATGGAGCCGCCCAGTACAGGTAACCCTCAGTTCATTTAGTGACCGTTCAAAGTTACAAATGCATTGAAAAAGTGACTTATGACCATTTTTCACACATGACTATTGTAGCATCCCAAGGGTCACGCGATCAAAATTCGAACCCTTTGCAGCTGCCTCGTATTTATGGCGGTCGCAGCGTCCCGGGGTCACGTGATCCACTTTTGCGACCTTCTGGCAAGCCAAGTCCATGGGGAAGCCAGATTCACTTAACAACCGTGTTAGTAATTTAAGAACTGCAGTGATTCGCTTCACAAATGTCAGAAGAGAGCTGGTAAAATGGGCAAAACTCACTAAACAACTCAGCAACAGAAATTTTAGGCTCAATTTGGTCGTAAGTCGAGGATTACCTTTATGCAGAAGAGTCCAGGTAAAATTGGGCCCAGAGGAGAGCAGATGGGATCGGAGGCGGCGCGTTCAGCTTTGTGTGTCTAGATTGCAAAGCAGCCTGTCCGAATTTCCATCCGACAGCCGCATCGATCGAGCTGTAGCAGCCTGACAGGGAAACATCTTCCGTGCTCCCCGGTTGTCCAATCAATTTAACAAAAGGAAAGAAATCTATCTGGCAGGAATCACAAGGAGCAGCCTGATTGAAAACAGGCATCCTAGGATAGAGAGGTTGGGGGGGGGGAGAGGGTTGATGGATTCATGAGGTGCCATCGAGTTTTTTTGACGCCCAGCGACCACATAAGTTAATGTTCTCCACCTCGATCTGTCCTTCACCTGTTTTTTCCCCCCCCAGATCTTCCAACTCCATTGGGGGTTGGGGGCAGCCTGCGTAAGAGAAAAGTTAGAGATGGGAAGCTTGGCTTCTTTTGCCATGGGGACATTGGGCGGTGTCCATTTTTGTAAATCAGCCTTCCTCTATAGCAAGAAATCCATAAGGCAATTTTCATGGTTGGAAAATGCTTCCCTGTCAGGAGATCTGGGAATAGGAAAAGGGAGGAAGGAAGGAAGGAAGGAAGGAGGATCTGAGGAAGGAAGGAAGGAAGAGAGGGAAGGGAAAAAGGAAAAGAGGGAGGGAGGAGAGATCTGAGGAAAGGAGGGAGGGAGGAGAAATGGAAGGAAGGAAGATGGGAATCAAAAAGGAGGGAGGGAGGGAAGAAGGAGCAAAGTGAGAGGAAAGAAGAGAGAGAGAGAGTTCTTTACATCTAAGTGCTGTGCATTCTTACAGCGCTTTTTAGTGAATTGTGCTTGTTTCTCTTCTCCGGTGGCCTTAGCCAACTGCTAGATTTATAGACCTTGGAGGGCTTTAACTGTCTCCCTTTGTCCTTCCTTAATTTACACAGATGTTACTTTTCTCTGCATGCTCTCTCATTCGTGGCAGCTTAAAAATCCTTCAAGTTCCTTTTCACTTAGAAAAGAGGAGGGGAAGAGGGAGAAATGACTCTTGCCTGAGCCTCCGGGAAGTCCAGCTTTGGGAATCTTGTCTTTGCTTTTAATGGGTGTCGTCCAACCGGAGTGAGCATTGAAGTGGAAAGGCCCTAAAAACCAGATCCTGGGGACAGCATTGAAAAGGGGGTGTTTGAAATCCAGAGGAGGGAAGATTCAGGGGAAGGCGATAGCAGTCAGAATCAGAATAGAGCTGGAAGGGACCTTGGAGGTCTTCTAGTCCAGCCCCCTGCTCAAGCAGGAGACCATAGACCATTTCAGACAGGTGAATGTCCAGGCTCCTCTTAAAAACCTCCAGTGATGGAGCACCCACAACGTCTGGTGGCAAGCAGTTCCACTGGTGAATTGTCCTCACTGTTAGGAAAATGAACCAAAGGAGCAGCTTGACCTTCAGTCTTTAAATCATGGAGCAGTGGAGCAGAGCACTTCTCTCTGGCTCCAGACTGGAACCGGCGAGTTCACAGGGAAACAGACCTCAGCCAGGGGGTTAGGTGAAGCAGGGCCACAGATGGGTTGCTGTTCTGCACAGGGGGTGTTGAACGGAGGCTGGAGCACCGTTTGGGAAAGGATGCTGATACCCTCCTGGCTGGCCCTGGTGGGTCCTGCCTCAACTTGGCCCTTTAAGCAAGGACGATCCTTGACTCCCATTTGTTGAGAAAGGTATAGTTTACTAAAGGCCAAGTGGACTACAGTAAAGCAAAGCCAGAGCTGAAGTTTGCGCACCAAATCCCTAAGTATAACTTTCCCCCTCCCAGGCTCTTCCCATTGCTTGTTCCCCCAACCACCCCCCAATCATCCAATCAGTTTCAAAGAAGATGCTTTTGAAAACAGTCACTCTGAGCGTAGGCTGTCCTGCAGCTGCTGTTTTCTCCCAGGGAAACGACCTTGAAGTACTGTGTCTGTGAGAGGCATGCTTCTTTCCATCAGTTTCACTTTCCCCCCAAGCGTTCATCCTCCCCCTTCCCCCCTTCCCCTAAGGTCCATTGCAGACTGGCACTGAACGATGGCACAGGGTGGCAGTTCTGACAGAAATGCTAGTTTTGTAGGTTTGGTTGCTCTGTTCCATGGCTACCAAAAAATTATCTTGCAGATTAGGGAGAAAAGTCAGAGGGGAAGAATTGAAGGTAAAAATCAAAGTTCCTTAACCCCCCCCCCCCGACCTTGTTTGTACACACCCTTGAGTCGGTGAATAGATAAACCGTTTTGGAGGTTCCCATCAGACATGGACTCATAAACTTAATGATGCCCGTTGGGTTTGCACAAGATAATGGAGCCACACAATCAAGCTTAGCATGTTTTGAGAATAAATTTTTATTTATTTAGCGTATGGCATTTACTGAGGTCATGCAATCACTGATAATATAAATATAAGTTTGAATAAAGCATCAGCAAATATATATATATATAAGGTATCTAGATAATATAATATACACGGTAAAATATGAAATGAAGATACAACTGAGTCCAAGGCCCAGAAACCAGAAAGGGGGGTTGCCCCTGTGTTTGAGCTGGGCCCAGCCCTTGGCCTGCATCTTTTCTCTCCTCCTGCTTTTGCAGTGTTTTCCTTCGCCTGATGGAGGTCGATCCGGATGCCATCTGGTTCTTCCTCTGCAACGTCTGGTGCCCCAGAAACCTGGAGGCCCCGCACCCCTGCCTGCGCCCTGTGAAACTAGCGGGGAGCGAGAAGACGCGGAACGAGTTCACGGACAACGTGCAGAGCCTCTTGGACCAGCTGGGCGGTTGAGGGCGAGGGAGGAGTGCCCGGGCACACTCACGCTATGGAGGTAGGAGGCTTGGCAAGGCCCCTCTGGGTAGAAGGGGAAGGGAAGGTGGGGTGCCAGTTCAACTGAGAAGAGTACAGCTGGAGAAGATCCCCTTTCCTCCCCACACCATAATCTTGAGCAGTCATGGCTGAAGGATGTTGGGACTTCTTGCTTCTTTGAGCAATTTAGGAAAATATTTGTAGGTCAGGATTGAAATAAGGGGTCCTTGGTGTTCTCAGCTTGGTTGTTTTCTTGCAGACGTTTCATCACCCAACTAGGGAACATCATCAGGTACTACATCCCCTTCTAGCACTCCATTCCCTTTTAGCCCATGTTGGAAAAGGTGCCCGGTGGCCACTCAGATGTCACTTTTAAGATGAGGGTTTCCTTCTGCACCAAGCAGGTGAGGGCGTTCACATCTTTTAGGCTACAGCTGCAGAACATACAGACTTATTTGTGGGTTCACAGAAGTTGGGAGCAGAGAACTTGATTTAGCTTCAGGGTCTTGATTAATGCTTCTCAACCTTGGCCACTTGAAGACATATAGGCTTCGACTCCCAGAATTGTCTGGCTCCAATGCTTTCTTTTTCATATGTAGCCCCATTGTGGCCTGCTTACTCTCTTGTAATCCGTTCCTCTGCAATCTCTCCACTCTAGGGGCTCAAAGAAAAAAACGGGCATGGCTGTCTGGGGAATTCTGTGAGTTGAAGTCCACCCATCTTCAGAGTTGAGAAAACACTGTTCTAGATTACCTAAAGCAGAAAATGAGTCAGTAGCAGGCTACATTTGGTAAACAAGCTATGAACAGAAATGTAACATCTAGATCAGGGGTCCCCAAAGTTGGCAGCTTTAAGATTTGTGGACTTCAACTCCCAGAATTCCTCAAGCAGCCACGCCTGGTGTTATTGTTCCTCCTCCCCCTCCCTAGAGCGGAGGGATTGCAGAGGAAGGGATAACGAGAGTAAGCAGGCCACAATGGGGTTACTCATGAAAAGGAATGCATTGGTGTCAGGAATCCTGGGAGTTGAAGTCCACAAGTCTTAAAGTTGCCAAGTTTGAAGACCCCTGATCCAGATCATGAGAATAATGCTCCTCACTGATTGGAGGAATGAACAATGTTGGGAAATAAGTTTATGTCCCTAACCCAAGTCCGTCCATCCATTCACCCGTCTTTCTGTCCATATCTATCCTTCATTTGCTGTCTAGGTCAAAGCCCCCAGGAGTCCCATCAGCCATCCTTTCCAGCACCAAGAGAGGAGCCACTGCCTGCAGCCGGTCCCCGCCTCTCTTTTCCAAATGCTCTTTGCAAAATAATTTTTCAATTCTTGGCCCTCCTGTCTTCAGTGGGCGGTTGTTTCATAGGACGGAGGCCACCATGGAGAAGGGACTTCTAAACATCCACAGGTCCAGCCGAATCTGCCTGGAGCAAAGAAACTTTGGGGCACCTAGAACCCGAATCGTGGAACCTGATTTGTCCATAAGTTGTCGGGAGGCTGCATTTTGCCCTTTGGGGCTGCATGATTCTCTGGAGTCACAACAAGCCACAAAACGGAGTCCTGCTGCTAATCCTGGCTGGGCCCAGGATGGAGACCAGAATCCCAGGCACCTCCGTTTCCTGGTTGGCCGTGTGGGTTAAGATGCAGGTGGAGGAACAGAAGACCCCAAACCACCTGCTCTCCTTTCGCCCCAGTGCCAAATTTGAGGTGGGGGGAGGCTCAGAAGCTCAGCCTCCGCCATGGGTGGAGTCCTGAAAGTTTGCGGCATTGCCCGTTGCAGAGAGTGCGAATTTAATATGCAGAGCGCCAGCCTGGAATTAAGCAGGCAGCGTGGAAATGCCATTTGCCTCTTCTGACCATTATGTGGCTTCAGACAAAAGCAATTTACTCTGCCTGTAATAAAGCCGAGGTGATAACGAAGCTCTTGAGCCTTGTGTCTGCCCAGCACACGCGTACACACACACACACACAAACACACCCTCCCCTTCCCACTGCCTTGGTCTCCACCAGACACCACGTAAGCCCTGCCTGCAGCCTCCCAGGGAACGGGGAAGCCTCTGTCTTTTGCCAGGATGGGGTGTGGTGGATGGAGGGGGGGAATCAGTTCCCTTATGGGTCAGGCGCCTCTCGTTTGCTTATTTCAGAAAACTTATATAGCTGCCTACTCGCTCATAGCGACTCTAGGCGGCTTACAGACAAAAAAAACTAGAAAAAATAAAAATAATTTTTAAAAATCGTAAAATAAAAATTAAGAACCCCACCACCCACCCCCTTGGCGACAACACACACTCAAATCAGCCATTTAATGGGCTCCAGCCCCCTCTGGGTTCTCCGCTGGCAAAACCACCATTTAATGTGGGGTGTTTGTGTGGGGAGAGAGGGGCAGGAGGGGTAGTCCATCTCAGACAGTCAGCCTTCAGTTTGGGGAGCCCCAGCAGGTGGGGGTGGGGGGCAGTCCTGGGGCTGCTGAAGCCCCCTCTGTAGCCCCTCTGCCAGCCAGTGGATTTCCAAGGCAACCTCTTTGCTGCAGGGGTCTTTTTTTTTTTACCTCTGAAAGGTACCGTATTTTTCGGAGTATAAGATGCACCCCCCCCCAAAAAAGAGGATGGAAATGTTGAATACAGCCATTTTTGGCCTCCTGAAACCCCGCCCCACGTGTCCCATTGTTGGCAAAACCAGGCCCGTTTTTTGCTAAAATGGGATGGGCAGAGGGTTTGGGAGGCCCGGAGAGTGATCCTGGGGGGCTGGGGAGGGCAAAAAGCTTCCCCCCCTTCTTTACCTCTTCAAAATCTTGGTGCTTCTTATAGTCCGAAAAATACGGGTAAATGGCAAGGCTTTCCAATAAAGCCACCTCCCTAGGAGGCTTCAGGAGAGGTGGGACACACACACACACACACACACCCCCATAGCTGCACCCTGGGTCAGTGTTCATGGTTACTGTCCGTCGGAATGAATGGCTCCTCTCTTCATAGACCAGGGCGACACACACAAAATACTGGTAGTCCTCGACTTACGCCCACAATTGAGGCCGAATCACTGCAGCTGTTAAGCTAGTAACACGGTTGTTAAGTGAATCTTGCTTCCCCATTGACTTTGCTGGTTAGAAGGTCGCAAAAGGGGATCACGTTTCCCTGCGACCGTCATAAATGTGAGAGAGTTGCCAAGCGCCTGAATTTTGATCATGTGAGGATACTGCAATGGTCGTAAGTGTGAAAAATGCCATGTCCCTTTTTTCCAGTGCCGTTGTAATGTTGGATGGTCACTAAATGAACTGCTGTAAGTCAAGGACTGCCTGTATGTGGGGTTGTGCTTCCTGGGCTCCCCTTGAAAAGCCCCTCAAAAAGCCATTCGCTTGCATTTCCTCTCTGGCTCATCCATTAAGGAATGGGGGGGGGATGGGAGCCCCCTCCTCCCTCCTGACCCTTGGACAGCCCTGGCCCCCTCCCCTCCTGTCTTGACTGGAGCCAGGAGGGTCTGTCAGTGGGGGTACAAGGGGAAAGGAGGATTGGGGCTTCTCCTCCCCTCCCCAACCTGGAGCTGCTGCCGGGGTGTGTATTTCATTTGTGACAAGACAATCAGGCTACTTACAGGGTTCTGCACCATTTAACCTTGTATCCTGTTGTACGCTAGCTGGGGGGGGGGCGAGAGACGTGATGCTCTGTGCATTTGTCTGCGCCTCTTCGGAGCACAGCGGAGATGTGGTGCCAGGCAAGACGCCCCCCTCCTCTCCTACCCAGCCTGCCAGCCTCCCTCCCTCTCTGCCAGGTTTGCCCTGTTTGTGGGAGGGGGGGTGGAGTGGAGAGGAAAGGCCGGGGGGGGGGGGGTGCTGCTCGACAGGTCTGGTCGAAAGGACCACCCGATGAGGCCCCTCTGGTTCTGCCTCCTGCTTCTCCCTGGGCTAATGCAGAGGGTGGGCCTGCAACCAAAGTAGCCCCCCACCCAGTGGGTTTTCACCAAGTGGGGTTCAAAAGCAGGAGTCTGGAGGTAGAGGAGAGCCACCCCCAGCCGGATGCCCTGGGAATGGGTCTCTCTTAGAGCCTTCCAAGGTGGGGAGCTGGAAACCAGGTGGGCCTGAGCTCCATGGGTCAACCAACTCTTTCCCTTCCCTTTCCCCCAACTCAGTTTCACTGGAGAACCTCAGGTGGATGTGATCACCTTGTTAGCTCCTCCTTCCTTCCCTCCCTCCTTTTTTTTTCATTCATTCTTTCTCTCCCTTCCCTTCCCCTCTTCATCTGTTCCTTTCTTGTCCCTTCCCTTCTTCATCTATTCCTTTCTTATTCTTCCCCTCTCCCTTTCCTTCCTTCCCTCCCCCTCCCCTCCCCCTCCTATCTATTCCCTTCCCCTCTTCATCTATTCTTTCTCATCCCTTCCCTTCTTCATCTATTCTCTTCATTTATTCCCTTCCCCTCCCCTCCCCCCTTCATCTATTCTCTTCTTATCCTTTCCCTTCTTCATCTATTCTTTTCTTATCCCTCCCCTCTCCCTTTCCTTCCTTCCTTCCCTCCCTCTCCCCTCCACATTCCCTTCCCTCCCCCTCTTCATCTATTCTCTTCTTATCCTTTCCCTTCTTCATCTATTCCCTTTCCTTTCCCTTCCCTTCTTCATCTATTTTTTTCTTATCCCTCCCCTCTCCCTTTCCTTCCTTCCCTCCCCCTCCCCTCCTCCTCATCTATTCCTTTCCCCTCCCCTCCCCCCTTCATCTATTCTCTTCTTATCCTTTCCCTTCTTCATCTATTCTTTTCTTATCCCTCCCCTCTCCCTTTCCTTCCTTCCTTCCCTCCCCCTCCCCTCCTCATCTATTCCCTTCCCTTCCCCTCTTCATCTATTCTCTTCTCATCCCTTCCCTTCTTCATCTATTCCCTTTCCTTTCCCTTCCCTTCTTCATCTATTCTTTTCTTATCCCTCCCCTCTCCCTTTCCTTCCTTCCCTCCCCCTCCCCTCCTCCTCATCTATTCCTTTCCCCTCCCTTCCCCTCTTCTTTTCTCATCCATTCCCTTCTTCATCTATTCTCTTCATTTATTCCCTTCCCCTCCCCTCCCCCTTCATCTATTCTCTTCTTATCCTTTCCCTTCTTCATCTATTCTTTTCTTATCCCTCCCCTCTCCCTTTCCTTCCTTCCTTCCCTCCCCCTCCCCTCCTCATCTATTCCCTTCCCTTCCCCTCTTCATCTATTCTCTTCTCATCCCTTCCCTTCTTCATCTATTCCCTTTCCTTTCCCTTCCCTTCTTCATCTATTCTCTTCTCATCCCTTCCCCTCCCTCCCCCTCTTCATCTATTCTCTTCTTATCCTTCATCTATTCCCTACCCCTCCCTTCCCCTCTTCATCTATTCTTTTCTCATCCATTCCCTTCTTCATCTATTCTCTTCATTTATTCCCTTCCCCTCCCCTCCCCCCTTCATCTATTCTCTTCTTATCCTTTCCCTTCTTCATCTATTCTTTTCTTATCCCTCCCCTCTCCCTTTCCTTCCTTCCTTCCCTCCCCCTCCCCTCCTCATCTATTCCCCTTCCTCTCTTCATCTATTCTCTTCTCATCCCTTCCCCTCCCTCCCCCTCTTCATCTATTCTCTTCTTATCCTTCATCTATTCCCTACCCCTCCCTTCCCCTCTTCATCTATTCTTTTCTCATCCATTCCCTTCTTCATCTATTCTCTTCATTTATTCCCTTCCCCTCCCCTCCCCCTTCATCTATTCTCTTCTTATCCTTTCCCTTCTTCATCTATTCGTTTCTTATCCCTCCCCTCTCCCTTTCCTTCCTTCCTTCCCTCCCCCTCCCCTCCTCATCTATTCCCCTTCCTCTCTTCATCTATTCTCTTCTCATCCCTTCTCCTCCCTCCCCCTCTTCATCTATTCTCTTCTTATCCTTCATCTATTCCCTACCCCTCCCTTCCCCTCTTCATCTATTCTTTTCTCATCCATTCCCTTCTTCATCTATTCTCTTCATTTATTCCCTTCCCCTCCCCTCCCCCCTTCATCTATTCTCTTCTTATCCTTTCCCTTCTTCATCTATTCTTTTCTTATCCCTCCCCTCTCCCTTTCCTTCCTTCCTTCCCTCCCCCTCCCCTCCTCATCTATTCCCCTTCCTCTCTTCATCTATTCTCTTCTTATCCTTTCCCTTCTTCATCTATTCTTTTCTTATCCCTCCCCTCTCCCTTTCCTTCCTTCCTTCCCTCCCTCTCCCCTCCTCATCTATTCCCTTCCCTCCCCCTCTTCATCTATTCTCTTCTTATCCTTTCCCTTCTTCATCTATTCCCTTTCCTTTCCCTTCCCTTCTTCATCTATTCTTTTCTTATCCCTCCCCTCTCCCTTTCCTTCCTTCCCTCCCCCTCCCCTCCTCCTCATCTATTCCTTTCCCCTCCCTTCCCCTCTTCATCTATTCTCTTCTTATCCTTCATCTATTCCCTACCCCTCCCTTCCCCTCTTCATCTATTCTTTTCTCATCCATTCCCTTCTTCATCTATTCTCTTCATCTATTCCCTTCCCCTCCCCTCCCCCCTTCATCTATTCTCTTCTTATCCTTTCCCTTCTTCATCTATTCCCTTTCCTTTCCCTTCCCTTCTTCATCTATTCTTTTCTTATCCCTCCCCTCTCCCTTTCCTTCCTTCCCTCCCCCTCCCCTCCTCCTCATCTATTCCTTTCCCCTCCCCTCCCCCCTTCATCTATTCTCTTCTTATCCTTTCCCTTCTTCATCTATTCTTTTCTTATCCCTCCCCTCTCCCTTTCCTTCCTTCCTTCCCTCCCCCTCCCCTCCTCATCTATTCCCTTCCCTTCCCCTCTTCATCTATTCTCTTCTCATCCCTTCCCTTCTTCATCTATTCCCTTTCCTTTCCCTTCCCTTCTTCATCTATTCTTTTCTTATCCCTCCCCTCTCCCTTTCCTTCCTTCCCTCCCCCTCCCCTCCTCCTCATCTATTCCTTTCCCCTCCCTTCCCCTCTTCTTTTCTCATCCATTCCCTTCTTCATCTATTCTCTTCATTTATTCCCTTCCCCTCCCCTCCCCCTTCATCTATTCTCTTCTTATCCTTTCCCTTCTTCATCTATTCTTTTCTTATCCCTCCCCTCTCCCTTTCCTTCCTTCCTTCCCTCCCCCTCCCCTCCTCATCAATTCCCCTTCCTCTCTTCATCTATTCTCTTCTCATCCCTTCCCCTCCCTCCCCCTCTTCATCTATTCTCTTCTTATCCTTCATCTATTCCCTACCCCTCCCTTCCCCTCTTCATCTATTCTTTTCTCATCCATTCCCTTCTTCATCTATTCTCTTCATTTATTCCCTTCCCCTCCCCTCCCCCCTTCATCTATTCTCTTCTTATCCTTTCCCTTCTTCATCTATTCTTTTCTTATCCCTCCCCTCTCCCTTTCCTTCCTTCCTTCCCTCCCCCTCCCCTCCTCATCAATTCCCCTTCCTCTCTTCATCTATTCTCTTCTCATCCCTTCCCCTCCCTCCCCCTCTTCATCTATTCTCTTCTTATCCTTCATCTATTCCCTACCCCTCCCTTCCCCTCTTCATCTATTCTTTTCTCATCCATTCCCTTCTTCATCTATTCTCTTCATTTATTCCCTTCCCCTCCCCTCCCCCCTTCATCTATTCTCTTCTTATCCTTTCCCTTCTTCATCTATTCTTTTCTTATCCCTCCCCTCTCCCTTTCCTTCCTTCCTTCCCTCCCCCTCCCCTCCTCATCTATTCCCCTTCCTCTCTTCATCTATTCTCTTCTTATCCTTTCCCTTCTTCATCTATTCTTTTCTTATCCCTCCCCTCTCCCTTTCCTTCCTTCCTTCCCTCCCCCTCCCCTCCTCATCTATTCCCCTTCCTCTCTTCATCTATTCTCTTCTTATCCTTTCCCTTCTTCATCTATTCTTTTCTTATCCCTCCCCTCTCCCTTTCCTTCCTTCCTTCCCTCCCCCTCCCCTCCTCATCTATTCCCCTTCCTCTCTTCATCTATTCTCTTCTTATCCTTTCCCTTCTTCATCTATTCTTTTCTTATCCCTCCCCTCTCCCTTTCCTTCCTTCCTTCCCTCCCTCTCCCCTCCTCATCTATTCCCTTCCCTCCCCCTCTTCATCTATTCTCTTCTTATCCTTTCCCTTCTTCATCTATTCCCTTTCCTTTCCCTTCCCTTCTTCATCTATTCTTTTCTTATCCCTCCCCTCTCCCTTTCCTTCCTTCCCTCCCCCTCCCCTCCTCCTCATCTATTCCTTTCCCCTCCCTTCCCCTCTTCATCTATTCTCTTCTTATCCTTCATCTATTCCCTACCCCTCCCTTCCCCTCTTCATCTATTCTTTTCTCATCCATTCCCTTCTTCATCTATTCTCTTCATTTATTCCCTTCCCCTCCCCTCCCCCTTCATCTATTCTCTTCTTATCCTTTCCCTTCTTCATCTATTCTTTTCTTATCCCTCCCCTCTCCCTTTCCTTCCTTCCTTCCCTCCCCCTCCCCTCCTCATCTATTCCCCTTCCTCTCTTCATCTATTCTCTTCTCATCCCTTCCCCTCCCTCCCCCTCTTCATCTATTCTCTTCTTATCCTTCATCTATTCCCTACCCCTCCCTTCCCCTCTTCATCTATTCTTTTCTCATCCATTCCCTTCTTCATCTATTCTCTTCATTTATTCCCTTCCCCTCCCCTCCCCCTTCATCTATTCTCTTCTTATCCTTTCCCTTCTTCATCTATTCTTTTCTTATCCCTCCCCTCTCCCTTTCCTTCCTTCCTTCCCTCCCCCTCCCCTCCTCATCTATTCCCCTTCCTCTCTTCATCTATTCTCTTCTTATCCTTTCCCTTCTTCATCTATTCTTTTCTTATCCCTCCCCTCTCCCTTTCCTTCCTTCCTTCCCTCCCCCTCCCCTCCTCATCTATTCCCCTTCCTCTCTTCATCTATTCTCTTCTTATCCTTTCCCTTCTTCATCTATTCTTTTCTTATCCCTCCCCTCTCCCTTTCCTTCCTTCCTTCCCTCCCCCTCCCCTCCTCATCTATTCCCCTTCCTCTCTTCATCTATTCTCTTCTCATCCCTTCCTTTCCCTCCCCCTCTTCATCTATTCTCTTCTTATCCTTCATCTATTCCCTACCCCTCCCTTCCCCTCTTCATCTATTCTTTTCTCATCCATTCCCTTCTTCATCTATTCTCTTCATTTATTCCCTTCCCCTCCCCTCCCCCTTCATCTATTCTCTTCTTATCCTTTCCCTTCTTCATCTATTCTTTTCTTATCCCTCCCCTCTCCCTTTCCTTCCTTCCTTCCCTCCCCCTCCCCTCCTCATCTATTCCCCTTCCTCTCTTCATCTATTCTCTTCTCATCCCTTCCCCTCCCTCCCCCTCTTCATCTATTCTCTTCTTATCCTTCATCTATTCCCTACCCCTCCCTTCCCCTCTTCATCTATTCTTTTCTCATCCATTCCCTTCTTCATCTATTCTCTTCATTTATTCCCTTCCCCTCCCCTCCCCCCTTCATCTATTCTCTTCTTATCCTTTCCCTTCTTCATCTATTCTTTTCTTATCCCTCCCCTCTCCCTTTCCTTCCTTCCTTCCCTCCCCCTCCCCTCCTCATCTATTCCCCTTCCTCTCTTCATCTATTCTCTTCTTATCCTTTCCCTTCTTCATCTATTCTTTTCTTATCCCTCCCCTCTCCCTTTCCTTCCTTCCTTCCCTCCCTCTCCCCTCCTCATCTATTCCCTTCCCTCCCCCTCTTCATCTATTCTCTTCTTATCCTTTCCCTTCTTCATCTATTCCCTTTCCTTTCCCTTCCCTTCTTCATCTATTCTTTTCTTATCCCTCCCCTCTCCCTTTCCTTCCTTCCCTCCCCCTCCCCTCCTCCTCATCTATTCCTTTCCCCTCCCTTCCCCTCTTCATCTATTCTCTTCTTATCCTTCATCTATTCCCTACCCCTCCCTTCCCCTCTTCATCTATTCTTTTCTCATCCATTCCCTTCTTCATCTATTCTCTTCATTTATTCCCTTCCCCTCCCCTCCCCCTTCATCTATTCTCTTCTTATCCTTTCCCTTCTTCATCTATTCTTTTCTTATCCCTCCCCTCTCCCTTTCCTTCCTTCCTTCCCTCCCCCTCCCCTCCTCATCTATTCCCCTTCCTCTCTTCATCTATTCTCTTCTCATCCCTTCCCCTCCCTCCCCCTCTTCATCTATTCTCTTCTTATCCTTCATCTATTCCCTACCCCTCCCTTCCCCTCTTCATCTATTCTTTTCTCATCCATTCCCTTCTTCATCTATTCTCTTCATTTATTCCCTTCCCCTCCCCTCCCCCTTCATCTATTCTCTTCTTATCCTTTCCCTTCTTCATCTATTCTTTTCTTATCCCTCATCTATTCCCCTTCCTCTCTTCATCTATTCTCTTCTTATCCTTTCCCTTCTTCATCTATTCTTTTCTTATCCCTCCCCTCTCCCTTTCCTTCCTTCCTTCCCTCCCCGTCCCCTCCTCATCTATTCCCCTTCCTCTCTTCATCTATTCTCTTCTTATCCTTCCCTTCTTCATCTATTCTTTTCTTATCCCTCCCCTCTCCCTTTCCTTCCTTCCTTCCCTCCCCCTCCCCTCCGCATCTATTCCCCTTCCTCTCTTCATCTATTCTCTTCTCATCCCTTCCCCTCCCTCCCCCTCTTCATCTATTCTCTTCTTATCCTTCATCTATTCCCTACCCCTCCCTTCCCCTCTTCATCTATTCTTTTCTCATCCTTTCCCTTCTTCATCTATTCTCTTCATTTATTCCCTTCCCCTCCCCTCCCCCTTCATCTATTCTCTTCTTATCCTTTCCCTTCTTCATCTTTCTTTTCTTATCCCTCCCCTCTCCCTTTCCTTCCTTCCTTCCCTCCCCCTCCCCTCCTCATCTATTCCCCTTCCTCTCTTCATCTATTCTCTTCTTATCCTTTCCCTTCTTCATCTATTCTTTTCTTATCCCTCCCCTCTCCCTTTCCTTCCTTCCTTCCCTCCCTCTCCCCTCCTCATCTATTCCCTTCCCTCCCCCTCTTCATCTATTCTCTTCTCCTTTCCCTCTTCATCTATTCCCTTTCCTTTCCCTTCCCTTCTTCATCTATTCTTTCTTATCCCTCCCCTCTCCCTTTCCTTCCTTCCTCCCCCTCCCCTCCTCCTCATCTATTCTCTTTCCCCTCCCTTCCCCTCTTCATCTATTCTCTTCTTATCCTTCATCTATTCCCTACCCCTCCCTTCCCCTCTTCATCTATTCTTTTCTCATCCATTCCCTTCTTCATCTATTCTCTTCATTTATTCCCTTCCCCTCCCCTCCCCCCTTCATCTATTCTCTTCTTATCCTTTCCCTTCTTCATCTATTCTTTTCTTATCCCTCCCCTCTCCTTTCCTTCCTTCCTTCCCTCCCCCTCCCCTCCTCATCTATTCCCCTTCCTCTCTTCATCTATTCTCTCTTATCCTTTCCCTTCTTCATCTATTCTTTTCTTATCCCTCCCCTCTCCCTTTCCTCCTTCCTTCCCCCTCCCCTCCTCATCTATTCCCCTTCCTCTCTTCATCTATTCTCTTCTTATCCTTTCCCTTCTTCATCTATTCTTTTCTTATCCCTCCCCTCTCCCTTTCCTTCCTTCCTTCCCTCCCCTCCCCTCCTCATCTATTCCCCTTCCTCTCTTCATCTATTCTCTTCTCATCCCTTCCCCTCCCTCCCCCTCTTCATCTATTCTCTTCTTATCCTTCCCTTCTTCATCTATTCTTTTCTTATCCCTCCCCTCTCCCTTTCCTTCCTTCCCTCCCCTCCCCTCCTCATCTATTCCCCTTCCTCTCTTCATCTATTCTCTTCTCATCCCTTCCCTCCTCCCCCTCTTCATCTATTCTCTTCTTATCCTTTCCCTTCTTCATCTATTCTTTTCTTATCCCTCCCCTCTCCCTTTCCTTCCTTCCTTCTCTCCCCCTCCCCTCCTCATCTATTCCCCTTCCTCTCTTCATCTATTCTCTTCTCATCCCTTCCCCTCCCTCCCCCTCATCATCTATTCTCTTCTTATCCTTTCCCTTCTTCATCTATTCTTTTCTTATCCCTCCCCTCTCCCTTTCCTTCCTTCCTCCCCTCCCCCTCCCCTCCTCATCTATTCCCCTTCCTCTCTTCATCTATTCTCTTCTCATCCCTTCCCCTCCCTCCCCCTCTTCATCTATTCTCTTCTTATCCTTCCCTTCTTCATCTATTCTTTTCTTATCCTCCCCTCTCCCTTTCCTTCCTTCCCTCCCCCTCCCCTCCTCATCTATTCCCCTTCCTCTCTTCATCTATTCTCTTCTTATCCCTTCCCCTCCCCTCCCCCTCTTCATCTATTCTCTTCTTATCCTTTCCCTTCTTCATCTATTCTTTCTTATCCCTCCCCTCTCCCTTTCCTTCCTTCCTTCCCTCCCCCTCCCCTCCTCATCTATTCCCCTTCCTCTCTTCATCTATTCTCTTCTTATCCTTTCCTTCTTCATCTATTCTTTTCTTATCCCCCCCTCTCCCTTCCTTCCTTCCTCCTCCCTCTCCCCTCCTCATCTATTCCCTTCCCTCCCCCTCTCATCTATTCTCTTCTTATCCTTTCCCTTCTTCATCTATTCCCTTTCCTTTCCCTTCCCTTCTTCATCTATTCTTTTCTTATCCTCCCCTCTCCCTTTCCTTCCTTCCCTCCCCCTCCCCTCCTCCTCATCTATTCCTTTCCCCTCCCTTCCCCTCTTCATCTATTCTCTTCTTATCCTTCATCTATTCCTACCCCTCCCTTCCCCTCTTCATCTATTCTTTTCTCATCCATTCCCTTCTTCATCTATTCTCTTCATTTATTCCCTTCCCCTCCCCTCCCCCCTTCATCTATTCTCTTCTATCCTTTCCCTTCTTCATCTATTCTTTCTTATCCCTCCCCTCTCCCTTTCCTTCCTTCCTTCCCTCCCCCTCCCCTCCTCATCTATTCCCCTTCCCCTCTTCATCTATTCTCTTCTCATCCCTTCCCCTCCCTCCCCCTCTTCATCTATTCTCTTCTTATCCTTTCCCTTCTTCATCTATCTTTCTTATCCCTCCCCTCTCCCTTTCCTTCCTTCCTTCCCTCCCTCTCCCCTCCTCATCTATTCCCTTCCCTCCCCCTCTTCATCTATTCTCTTCTTATCCTTTCCCTTCTTCATCTATTCCCTTTCCTTTCCCTTCCTTCTTCATCTATTCTTTCTTTATCCCTCCCCTCTCCCTTTCTTCCTTCCCTCCCCCTCCCCTCCTCCTCATCTATTCTTTCCCCTCCCTTCCCCTCTTCATCTATTCTCTTCTTATCCTTTCCCTTCTTCATCTATTCCCTTTCCTCCCTCCCCTCCCCCCCTTCATCTATTATCTTCTTATCCTTTCCCTTCTTCATCTATTCTTTTCTTATCCCTCCCCTCTCCCTTTCCTTCCTTCCCTCCCCCTCCCCTCCCCCTCCTCATCTATTCTCTTCTTATCCTTTCCCTTCTTCATCTATTCCCTTTCCTTTCCCTTCCCTTCTTCATCTATTCTTTTCTTATCCCTCCCCTCTCCCTTTCCTTCCTTCCCTCCCCCTCCCCTCCTCCTCCTCATCTATTCTCTCTCTTATCCTTTCCCTTCTTCATCTATTCCCTTTCCTTTCCTTCCCTTCTTCATCTATTCTTTCTTATCCTCCCCTCTCCCTTTCCTTCCTTCCCTCCCCCTCCCCTCCTCCTCATCTATTCCTTTCCCTCCCTTCCCCTCTTCATCTATTCTCTTCTCTTATCCTTTCCTTCTTCATCTATTCTCTTCATTTATTCCCTTCCCCTCCCCTCCCCCTTCATCTATTCTCTACTTATCCTTTCCCTTCTTCATCTATTATTTTCTTATCCCTCCCCTCTCC